>JBBPBO010001986.1:1148982-1388036 GCA_037974295.1 Cicer cuneatum
TTGTAGACTCTACTTCAACAACTTAGATTTTCCACAGTGGAATGAAAATAACACGAGTACTTGCTTCTTGAAAGCTGAAACTCACAATTGACTTATATGAAAATTTGGGAGCGTTTGCTTTGGAAGTGTATGACTCTTTTGTGATTTTCGATGCTAAGTAATATGCCTTGAGCCTCCTTTTATAGATGCTGATTTGAGCCTCTTCCAATGCTTAAATTCGAGTTGTATCTTGCTAGATTCTCTTTAAAAATTAACTTGACCAATTGGGCTTTATTTAAATAAAAAACATATCTTTTTAAGCCTTAGATTTGTTTCATATCTTAACGGGCCAATCAAATCTGTGCATTGCTTCCCGCCACAGCTCCTGACTTCCATGCTACTCCAATTTAATTTATAACAAATCTTTTATAATATTTTGATAAAATTATCATGAGATCTTCACCATTAATTCCCATGATCAAATCTGCACCATTGGATCTTCATGCGATAGTCCACAGTTGGACCAGCATGATTGCTATGCTATTATCTTCCGAATTCGGCCATTCCTGGACCATACTTCTTAACCCTCTGATCTTCTAATTTCGGCATTCCTGGATGCGCACCTGATATGCTGAAATCTTCTGGACTCGGCCATTTCTGGACTTGCACATCCTGTTCCTCTGATTTCGGCCATTGCTGGGCCATGGTTTGATTTTCTGATCTTTATCATCATTGGACCAAATAATTATTTCTGAACCATTGATCTGGAAGTTTTTACTCTGATCTGGATGGATTCTGGAATTTGGTCTGGAACAAAAAATATTTCAGTCTGGACATTTTACCTTTGATTTTGGATCAGGTCTGGGTCGATTCTGGAATTCATTTCTTTTGATCTAGACTTAGTTCTATGCCCTGAATCATGCTATATTATGGTATGGGCCAATTCTGAATTGATCCTCTTGTTCTGGACTCATAAACATACCTTCTGGTCAAGTCTGGAACAATTCTGGGCAGTTCAATTTTTCACTGCCAGGCCATCTTCTGGTCTGAATAACTTCTGGAATAAAATTGATATTTGATTCCTGTTTGTCTTGATAAACTCTCATTATGGCAGGCTTTCCAATGGTATGATCCAAGTTTCATTATGATTTTTATTCCTTTTGATATAAGCCATCAAAGATATATTCTTGTCATGTTTTGACATTCCTCTAGTATCTTCTGGTCATTCCAGAATTCAATTTCTGGAATCCTTTGATCTTCAGCTTCTGATTTCTTCAGTTTCTGGGGTATTTAATTTAACAATTCAAAGTACAAAATAACTTTACATAGAGTACATTTGTAAGCATCAAAATCCTAAGTACTTAGAACCAACTTGGTTCCAACACTTGCTTCTTGAAAGCTAAAACTCACAATTGACTTCTATGAAAATTTGGGTGTTTGTTGCTTTGGAAGTGTATGACTCTTTTGTGATTTTCGATACTTTATTCTTCAGCATTAAGTCTCTATTTATAGTTGAACTTTAGAACTTCACTGATGCTTTACTTCTACAGTATATTTAGTTTAATCTGTTTTGAGAATATTCTGGAGTAGTTTGCTCAGATTCTGTTTTGAGCCTTTTGCTCAGATTCTGTTTTGAGCCTTTTTCTCCAATTCTGTTTTGCATTTTTCTCAGATTCTGTTTTGAACATTTCTCATTCTTCTTCTTTAATCCTCATGATCAAATATGAACCATTGGATCTTCATGCGATAGTCCACAACTGGACCAGCCGAATTGATATGTTGTGATCCTCTGATTTCGGCCTTTGCTGGACTGCACAGTCTGTCCCTCTGATTTCGGCCACCACTGGGCCATGGTCTGATTTTCTGATCTGGACCATCACTGGACCAAATAATTATTTCTGAACCATTGATCTGGAAGTTTTTACTCTGATCTGGACAGATTCTGGACTTTGGTCTGGAACAGACTTAAATTAACTTGAACAAAAAATATTTCAGTCTGGACATTTTACCTTTAATTTTGGACCAGTTTTGGATTGATTCTGGAACTCATTTCTTTTGGTCTGGACTTAGTTCCATGACCTAAATCATGCTATCTTATGGTCTGGGCCAAATCTGGATTGATCCTCTTGTTTTGGACTTATAAACATACCTTCTGGTCAAGTCTGGAACAAGTCTGGACTGTGTAATTTTTCACTGCCAGACCATCTTCTGGTCAGAATAACTTATGGAATAAAATTGATATTGATTCCTGTTTGTCTGGAACAACTCTCCTTTTGGCAGGCTTTCCAATGGTATGATCCATGTTTCATTATGATTTTTATTCCTTCTGATCTGGGCCATCAAAGATATCTTCTGGTCATGTTTTGACATTCCTGGAACATCTTCTGGAAATTCCAGAATTCATTTTCTTTTGATCTCTGCTTCTGTTTCCTTCAGTTTCTGGGGCATTTAACTTAATAATTTCAAAGTACAAAATAAGTTTACATAGAGTACATTTGTAAGCATCAAAATCCTAAGTACTTAGAACCAACTTGGTTCCAACAATCTCCCCCTTTTTGATGATGACAAAACCTTAACTTATTTTGCTAACTTATGACTCGAAGACTTTGAATTACTCCCCCTCAGACCAATCTCTCCCCCTAAGTCTGATACTCTCCTTTTGAACTCCTTCTTTGTTCTCTCTTTCTTTTCTTCTCTTCTCTTCTCCTCTCATTTTCAACTCCTTTTTGCTCTCTTTCTTTTTCTCTCTTCACATTTCCTCTCCTTTTCAACTCCTTCTGTTTTCACTCTTTCTTTTTATTTCTTAGTTTTTCTCTCTCCCTATTTCCTCTCCTTTTCAACTCCTTCTGTTTTCTCTCTTTCTTTTTCTCTCCTTCTTTCTTTTTATCTCTCATTTTCTACTTATTTCTCCTTTCTTTCTCTCTCTCTCTCTCTCTCTCTCTCCCCCTTTTTGTCATCAGCCAAAAAGTGGTCCTACTATTTTTGTATTTTTTGTTTTTCTTTTACAAATTACAGAAAGTAAAAACTGAATTTAAAAGACATAAAATAAAATTGCAAGAAATTTTAAAAACTCCTAAGATGACTACTTGAGCTAGTCAGATATGGAGGTCATGCTGAGATGGTTCTTAATGAACTCGAACCTATCTTCTGGTAATGCCTTGGTGAAGATATCAGCCCATTGATGATTAGTGTCCACAAACTGGATGCTCAAAGTCCCTTTTCTGAACATGGTCCCTAACGAAATGGTGTTTTATTTCAATGTGTTTGGCTCTAGAGTGTAAGATAGGGTTCTTGGTTAGGTTTATGGCTGAAGTGTTATCACAGAACAAAGGGTTGGGTGCATGGGGGTGGCCATTGTCTTACAGTCACTCATCTTGAACTTTTTGAGAAGTTCTTTAGTATATTTTGATTGGTGAATGAGTATACCTGATTTGCCTTGATGAATCTGAATTCCCAGGAAGAACTTAAGTTCTCCCATCATGCTCATTTGGAACTCCTTCTGCATTAGATCAGAAAACTCTTTGCACAAAGTGCCATTAGTTGATCCAAATATGATATCATCAACATAAACTTGGATAATCAGAATATCATTTTTAATGGATTTCCTAAATAATGTATTATCAATCTGGCCTCTATTAAATTCATTCTTAAGCAGAAAGTTACTAAGTCTGTCATACCATGCCCTTGGAGCTTGTTTTAAACCATATAAAGACTTTTTAAGTTTAAAAACATGGTCTGGAAAATCAGAATTTTCAAAACCAGGGGGCTGTTTGACATAGACTTCTTCACTTATGTAGCCATTTAAGAATGCACTTTTGACATCCATTTGATACAACATTATATAATGATTAGCAGCAAATGATAAAAGAATTCTTATTGCTTCTAACCTGGCCACTGGAGCAAAATGTTGGAACCAAGTTGGTTCTAAGTACTTAGGATTTTGATGCTTACAAATGTACTCAATGTAAACTTATTTTGTACTTTGAATTATTAAGTTTATTGCCCCAGAAACGGAAGGAAACAGAAGCAGAGATCAAAGGATTCCAGAAAAATGAATTCTGGAATGACCAGAAGATACTCCAGGAATGTCAAAACATGACCAGAAGATATCTTTGATGGCCCAGATCAGAAGGAATAAAAATCAGAATGAAACATGGATCATACCATTGGAAAGCCTGCCAGAAGGAGAGTTGTTCCAGACAAACAGAAATCAAATATCAATTTTATTCTAGAAGGTATTCTGACAAGAAGATGGCCTGGCAGTGAAAAATTACACAGCCCAGACTTGTTCCAGACTTGACCAGAAGGTATGTTTATGAGTCCAGAACAAGAGGATCAATCCAGATTTGGCCCAGACCATAAGATGGCATGATTCAGGGCATGGAACTAAGTCTAGAACAAAAGAAATGAGTTCCAGAATCAACCCAGACCTGGTCGAAAATCAAAGGTAAAATGTCCATACTGAAATATTTTTTGATCAAGTTTATTTCAGTTTGTTCCAGACCAAATTCTAGAATCTGTCCAGATCAGAGTAAAAATATCCAGATCAATGGTTCATAAATAATATTTTGAGTCCAGTGATGGTCCAGATCAGAAAATCAGACCATGGCCCAGTGTTGGCCGAAATCTGAGGGACAGAATGTGCAAGTCCAGAAAATGGCCGAATTCAGAGGATTTTAGCATATCAGGACGCATTCAGGATGGCCGAAATCAGAAGATCAGAGGGGTAGGAAGTGTGGTCCATGAATGGCCGAATTCGGAGGATCACAACATAGCAATTAGGCTGGTCCAGTTGTGGACTATCGCATGAAGATCCAATGGTGCATATTTGTTCATGGGGATTAATGAGAATCCAGCAAGATTCAGCTCGAATTTAAGCATTGGAAGAGGCCCTAATCAGCATCTATAAAAGGAGGCTCAAGCTAGAATACTCATCATCAAAAATCACAAAAGTGTCATACACTTCCAAAGCAACAAACACCCAATTGTGAGTTTTAGCTTTCAAGAAGCAAGTACTCTTGTTGTTTTCGTTCCATTGTGGCAAATCTAAGTTGTTGAAGTAGAATCTACAATCTGAGGGAGTCAGTAGAGGTAGCAGGGTACTTGGCAATTAGATAGGGTTGTATCTAGGTTGTTGAAGTAGAGTCTACAAACTAAAGGAATCAGAAAGGGTAGCAAGGTACTTAGCAATTAGATTCATAGTGTTGTGATTTCTTCTACAATCTGGGATTGTCAGATTGGCTGAAGACAAGGTTGTTTTCCTCAAGAAGTCTAGGATTGTTAGACTATTGAGAAGACTGACTTGGAGGGTCAGTAGCAAGGTTGTAATTCAAGGTTGAATTAGTGAAATCCTTCAAGTCGAAGGGACTGGACGTAGCCTCGTTAACGGTGAACCAGTATAAAAATCTGCGAGTTTTTATTTTAATTTTATCCGCTGCTAACTCTGTTTTAATTATACATCAAGTTTTGTTTTGAAAGTATTAAAACAGGAAAAGTTTCAAGTTAAGTCAAACACAATTGAACTCCCCTTCTCGTGTTTGCACCTTCAGTAGCCTCGTTAACGGTGAACCAGTATAAAATCTGTGAGTTTTTATGTTTATTTTTAGCCGCTGCTAACTTTCTTTTAATTATACATTAAGTTTTGTTTTAAAAGTATTAAAACAGGAAAAGTATTCAAGTTAAGTCAAACACAATTCAACCCCCCCTTCTCATGTTTGCACCTTCACAAAAGTCTCTGTGTAATCTATACCTTCCTGTTGACTGTATCCTTGAGCTACAAGTCTGGCTTTGTTCCTTACCACTTCACCCTTTTCATTGAGTTTATTCCTAAAAACCCACTTGGTTCCAATAATGTTTTTGTTTGGTCTGGGTACCAGATCCCAAACATCATTCCTTTGGAATTCATTCAGCTCTTCTTGCATTGCAAGTATCCAACCTTCCTCTGTCAAAGCCTCATCAACATTGCTGGGTACAATTGTTGAGAGTAAACCAAACAGACTGGTTTCTCTACTTAATGATCTGGTCTTTAGAGGTTCTGCTGCACTGCCAATAATGAGAGATTTTGGATGTGAAGATTTGTACTTCCATCCATTCTTTTCCTCTGACTTGTTTTTAGAGTCAGCATGTTCTTCTTCAGCTTGGTTGTTCTCAGATTCTGCTTCTGGTTCCTGTGCCTCTGGTTCACCTGCAATTTTCTCATCTTGCTTTGACTTTTCAGAGTCAAGCTGTTTATCATCAAACTTAATGTGGATTGATTCTTCCACAGTGTTAGTTTCTTTGTTAAACACTCTATAAGCTTTTGATCTCTTAGAGTAGCCAATAAAGACACACTTTTGAGATCTAGAATCAAACTTAGCTAGGTTATCTTTAGTGTTCAACATAAAACAGATGCAACCAAATTGCTTAAAGTAGGAAATATTTGGTTTCTTACCTTTCCACAGTTCATAAGGAGTTTTATTCAAGATGGACCTGATGTAGACTCGATTTTGAATATAGCAGGCTGTGTTGACAGCTTCTGCCCAGAGGTAGGTGGCAACCTTCATGTCATTCAGCATGGTTCTGGCCATCTCATGCAGTGATCTGTTCTTCCTTTCTACCACTCCATTCTGTTGAGGTGTTCTGGGGGATGAGAAGTTGTGAGAGATGCCATTCTCATCACAGAATTCTTCAAAGTACTTGCTCTCGAATTCACCTCCATGATCACTTCTGATGGTTATGATCTTAGTGCCCTGTTCATTCATAACTTGTTTACAGAATGAGATAAATACTTTGTGAGATTCATCTTTGTTCTTTAAAAATTTTACCCAAGTCCATCTTGAGTAATCATCAACAATCACAAAGCCATATTTCTTACCACTTAGAGAAGCTGTTTGAACAGGACCAAACAGATCTAAGTGAAGCAGTTCAAGTGGTTGAGAGGTAGAAACACAATTTTTAGTTTTAAAAGAGCTTTTAGTTTGTTTACCTCTTTGACATGCTTCACACAGAATCTCAGTTTTGGAACTTACCTTGGGCAACCCTCTTACCAACTGGAGTTTGCTCAACTCTGATATGAGTCTAGGGTTTGCATGCCCTAGCCTCTTGTGCCAAATCAGACTCTGCTCACTTACAGATAATAAGCATTTAACCTGTTGCTTAGCAAGACTAAATAGATCAATTTTATAAACATTATCCTCCCTAGTTCCAATAAATAAAACAGTTCCATCAATTTGACTAACAGCTTTGCATGTTTTTTGATTAAATATAACATCATATTTGCAGTCACTTAATTGGCTTATGCTCAGAAGATTATGTTTTAAACCTTTAACATACATAACATTTTTAATAGACAAGGGAGAAGAGATGTTACCAATAGTTCATGTACCAATAATCTAACCTTTCTGGTTTTCTCTAAAGGAAACTTTGCCTCTATTCTTCATAGTCAGATCCAGAAACATAAATTTATCTCCTGTCATATGTTTGGAGCAGCCACTGTCAAGATACCATGTTTTGTGTTGCTGATCATACCTTGCCTTTTCTCTGTCAGAATCAGAGTTAGAGTCAGACTCAGATTCAGACTTAGCTTCTGTTCGAGCCATTAGAGCCAGTTCTTCTTCTGGCCTGTTTGAGCAGTTTCCTTGATTCTGCATTGGTTGATGAATCATGTTCCTCTGACGATTCTGGAACATGTTTTGGTTCTGGTAATTCCAGTGATTTGGGTAAGTATGGAAGCTCTGATGAATTTGGTAATGCTGATGATTCTGGTAACTTCTTATTTGACTCTGGTTCTGGTTCTAGAGTTGATTCTGATTCTGGTTCCAATATCTGTGCTTCTGATACTGATTCCAGTTCCTGTTTTGGTTCTGGTTCCAGTTTTGAGTCTGGTTCCAATTCTGGTTCTGGTTGGGATGACCAGATCTTCTTCTATCAGACTCAGATTGCCTTTGTCTTGTTCTAGCAGGAACATAAACCTTCTTCTGCTTGTGCATTGCCAACATCCATTGTCCAGGCACCATTGATGGTGTCTCCTTCTGGTTGCTCAGAACATCTGCAACATAGACAATTTGATCTTTTGGTACCCAAAACTGATTGGGTCCAGGTTTGTTAGTCTTAACAGCTCTCTGATCTTGTTCAGATTTTACCATTGGACAAGATAATTCAGAGTGACATTTCTTAGCACAGACAATATATAAAACATCAGAATAAGCAGTTTTATTTTCAGTACTTGTTTCTGTAAAACCAAGACCTCTCTTTCCAGAGTTGTTGTTTCCATAAATCATAGATGCAAACTTACTTCTTTCCATTCCATTTGAAATAAAGTTTTGAAAAAATTGCTCGTGCATATTAGATTTACAAACAGTCTCAGAATTGGAACAATTATTATTTTTCAGAGTTAGATTTTTCTTATCTTTCCTAAGAGTTTTCATTTTTAAAGATATCTTATTATTTGCATTTAACAAGTCCTTTAAAGTATCAATTAATTCAGGTTTAGAAAGATCAGAAAATACCTCACTTTATTCATCTTCTGATTCTGTTTCAGAGCAGTATTAAGAACCTGAATTTGTATGAGCCATCAGAGACAAAATTGTTTCCTCTGATGTGCTTCCAGACTTGCCTGAGTGATTGCTTCTATCACTCTTCCTTCTGATTTTGTAACAGCTTCTGATTCTGATGAATCAGCTTCTGGTGCTGGTGAATCTGTAACAGCTTCAGATTCTGGTAAATATCCAGATTTCTCTTCTGACTTATCTTGGCTGTTTCTGACTTGATCAGATTCATCTTTTGAAGATTGTCATGTGTTGCTGACTTGCTTTTATCCTTTACCTTTCCAGGTACTTCTGTTTCTTGTGCTTCTGCTCCCTGCAGTATTTTTATCTTGCTTTGATTTGTAAAGATCAAGCAGTTTGTCATATACCATAATATAAATCAATTAATAAAAAATGAACTTAGTACAGCCAAACCATTAATTCTGCTTATGGTGGTTTCTGTTTGTTTTTGAAACCACTGGAATGCTGTTTCTTCTGAATGTTCAATTCGTGTGAATCATCTGGTTCTTCTGACAGTTTTGAAAACCTGCAGAATACTTATCTAGCTTTGATTTGTTAAGATCAAGCTTCTGGTTATCACAGTAATCATAAATATCAAATAATAATAGTATTTACAGCAAGATGTAGCCTCAGTTTTACTCTGAAAATCCTCTTGCTTCTGATTTTCAGATTCCTAATCTATATGTTCTGAGATTACATGGTTTGGATGAGGGAATTTGAATTCCCTTCCAGGTTTGTAGTCTTGATGAATCTCACTGGAGAGTTTGAAGAACTCTCTTGATTCTGATTCTTTAATTTCTGTTTTGGCTCATATACCATGTTCCTCTGATGATTCTGGAACATGTGGTGATTCTGGTAATTATACTGATTCTGATAATTAAGGTAGTTCTGATGATCATACCTCAACCTTTGATACTGATACCTGTTCAGGTTCTGGTTCTGGTACTGATTATGATTCTGGTTCCAGTTTCTGTGTCTCCAGTTCTGGTTCTGGTTCCAATGTTGGTTCTGGTTCCAGTTCCTATACCTCTTATATAGGTTCCAGTTTCTGTGCTTCTGGTACTGGTTCCAGTTCCTATTCCTCTGATACTGGTTCCAGTTCTTGTTCTGATACGAGTGATATCCATGATATTTCATGTTCCTCCTATAATTCTAGTTCTGGTTTTGATAGGT
Organism: Cicer cuneatum; assembly: GCA_037974295.1. Classification (NCBI taxonomy): domain Eukaryota; kingdom Viridiplantae; phylum Streptophyta; class Magnoliopsida; order Fabales; family Fabaceae; genus Cicer; species Cicer cuneatum. Next base: position 1,158,660 of record JBBPBO010001986.1, read on the forward strand.
ATTGTGTTGACCAATTCTTCTTCTACTAGACTCAGATTGCCTTTGTCTTGTTGTAGCAGGAACATAGACCTTCTTCTACTTGTGCATTGCCAACATCCATTGTCCAGACACTATAGTTGGTGTCTCCTTCTGGTTACTTAGAACATCTGCAACATAGACAATTTTATCTTTTGGTACCCAGAACTGATTGGGTCCAGGTTTGTTAGTTTTAACAGCTCTCTGATCTTGTTCAGATTTTACCATTGGACAAGATAATTTAGAGTGACCTTTCTTGGCACAAACACTACATAAAACATCAGAATGAACAGCTTTATTTTCAGTAACTGTTTCTATAAAACCAAGACCTCTTTTTCCAGAATTACTGTTTCCATAAATCATAGATGCATACTTACTTCTTTCCATTCCATTTGAAATAAATTTTTGAAAAAATTGCTCATGCATATCAGATTTACAAACAGTCTCAGAATTGGAACAATTATTATTTTTCAGAGTTTGGTTTTCAGACTTGAGTCTTGCAACTTCAGTTTTCAAATCTTTGATTTCAGTTGCATACTCAGAAATTCGATTCTTTGAAACTTGGACCTCTTTGGTTAGATTTTTCTTATCTTCCCTAAGAGTTTTCAGTTTTAATGATATCTTATTATTTGCATTTAACAAGTCCTTTAAAGTATCAATTAATTTAGGTTTAGAAAGATCAGAAAATACCTCACTGTCTTCATCTTCTGATTCTGTTTCAGAGCAGTATTCAGAACCTAAATTTGTATGAGCCATTAGAGACATAATTGTTTCCTCTGATGTGCTTCCAGACTTTCCTGAGTGATTGCTTCTATCACTCTTCCTTCTGCCTGTATTCCCTCTGGAATTCATGCTTTTATGAAGACCAGAAGCAGACCTGATGTGAGCCATCTTTGCTGTTTCTGCCTCTTCTTCATCAGAAGATTTTTCCTCTGATTCTGATACATCCCAGGCAGCCATCAGACCTTTCTTTCTGTATCTGGAACTTTTCTTATGCTGTTTGCCTTTTTCCAGATTAGGACATTCTGACTTGATATGTCCAGGTTTATTGCATTCATAACAAACAATATTCTTCTTGTCAAATTCTTCCTTATCCTTGCTGTTATGTTTCTTTTTGAAGTTTCTTTTCTTCCTGTTTTCCCAGATCTTAACCATCTTTTTGGTTAAGTATGCCATATCATCACAGTCACTCTCACTAACCTCTGATTCTGATTCTGCCTTTGCAGCTTTCTTCTGTTTCGATTTCAGAGCCAGATTCTTCTTCTTCTTAGGTTCATCTTCTTCCAGTTCTATTTCATGAGACCTGAGTGAGCTGATCAGATCTTCCAGCCTTAAGGTTTTCAGATCTTTGGCTTGCTGAACTGCAGTAACCATTGGTCTCCACCTTTTTGGTAAACTTCTTAGAATCTTACTGACATGATCTGTAGTGGTATAGCTTTTGTTTAATACTTTTAAACCTGATACCAGAGTCTGGAATCTGCTGAACATTGTTTCAATGTCTTCATCCTCTTCCATCTTGAACAGCTCATACTTTCTGACTAATATGTTAGCCCTTGCTTCTTGAACCTGCTGAGTTCCTTCATAGGTCAGAACCAGACTGTCGAATATGCTCTTTGCTGTTTCTTTATTTGTGCATCTATCAAATTCCTTGAATGTGATTGCATTGACCATGATGTTTCTGGACTTGTGATGAAGTTTGTGTAATCTTCTCTGATCTGGTGTCATATCATCCATGTCAAATTCTTTAGTTGGATCTTCTGGATCAGTTGGTGCGGTGTATCCTCTGACTATCATCTTCCATAGTTCAGGATCTTGAGATATGACAAAACTTCTCATTCTGTCCTTCCAATACTCAAACCTTTCTCCATCAAACATTGGTGGTCTGCTGATGTTGCCTCTTAATTCTTCTGACATATTAAACCTCTTGGACCTTTCCTCAAACACTGTTAAGTGCTCAGCCTTGAGACCGAGCTTTGATACCAATTGAAGGTGCAAAACACGAGAAGGGGGGGTTGAATTGTGTTTTACTTAACTTGAATCTTTTTCTGTTTTTATACTTTCAAAACAAAACTTAATGTATAATTAAAAACAGAGTTAGCAGCGGATAAAAATAAAAATAAAACTCAGAGATTTTATACTGGTTCACCGTTAACGAGGCTACGTCCAGTCCCTTCGCCTTGAAGGATTTCACTAATTCAATCTTGAATTACAACCTTGCTACTGACCCTCCAAGTCAGTCTTCTCAATAGTCTAACAATCCTAGACTTCTTGAGGAAAACAACTCCTGTTCTTCAGCCAATCTGACAACCCCAGATTGTAGAAGAAATCACAATCATATTGCCAAGTAATCTGCTACCCCTTCTGACTCCCTCAGATTGTAGACTCTACTTCAACAACTTAGATTTGATCTTCAGCCAATCTGACAACCCCAGATTGTAGAAGAAACCACAACACTATGAATCTAATTGCCAAGTAACCTGCTACCTCTACTGACTCCCTCAGTTTGTAGACTCTACTTCAACAACTTAGATCTGACACAGTGGAAAGAAAATAACAAGAGTACTTGCTTCTTGAAAGCTAAAACTCACAATTGACTTCTATGAAAATTTGGGTGTTTGTTGCTTTGGAAGTGTATGACTCTTTTGTGATTTTTGATATTTTATTCTTCAGCATTAAGTCTCTATTTATAATTGAACTTTAGAACTTCACTGATGCTTTACTTCTGCAGTATATTTAGATTAATCTGTTTTGAGAATATTCTGGAGTAGTTTGCTCAGATTCTGTTTTGAGCCTTTTGCTCAGATTCTGTTTTGAGCCTTTTTCTCCAATTCTGTTTTGCATTTTTCTCAGATTCTGTTTTGAACATTTTTCATTCTTCTTCTTTAATCCTCATGATCAAATCTGAACCATTGGATCTTCATGCGATAGTCCACAACTGGACCAGCCGAATTGATATGCTGTGATCCTCTGATTTTGGCCTTTGTTGGATTGCACAGTCTGTCCCTCTGATTTTGGCCACCACTGGGCCGTGGTCTGATTTTCTGATCTGGACCAAATAATTATTTCTGAACCATTGATCTGGAAGTTTTTACTCTGATCTGGACATATTCTGGACTTTTGTCTGGAACAGACTTAAATTAACTTGAACAAAAAATATTTCAGTCTGGACATTTTACCTTTAATTTTGGACCAGTTCTGGATTGATTCTAGAACTCATTTCTTTTGGTCTGGACTTAGTTCCATGTTCTGAATCATGCTATCTTATGGTCTGCGCCAAATCTGGATTGATCCTCTTGTTCTGGACTTATAAACATACCTTATGGTCAAGTCTGGAACAAGTCTGGACTGTGTAATTTTTCACTGCCAGGCCATCTTCTGGTCAGAATAACTTCTAGAATAAAATTGATATTTGATTCCTGTTTGTCTTGAACAACTCTCCTTCTGGTAGGCTTTCCGATTGTATGATCCATGTTTCATTATGATTTTTATTCCTTCTGATCTGGGCCATCAAAGATATCTTCTGGTCATGTTTTGACATTCCTGGAACATCTTCTGGAAATTCCAGAATTCATTTTCCTTTGATCTCTACTTCTGTTTCCTTCAGTTTCTGGGGCATTTAACTTAATAATTTCAAAGTACAAAATAAGTTTACATAGAGTACATTTGTAAGCATCAAAATCCTAAGTACTTAGAACCAACTTGGTTCCAACATAAAGAATCTGAGAAAAATGCTCATAACAGAATTGGAGAAAAAGGCTCAAAACAGAATCTGAGCAAACTACTCCAGAATATTTTCAAAACAGATTAATCGAAATATACTGCAGAAGTAAAGCATCAGTGAAGTTCTAAAGTTCAACTATAAATAGAGACTTAATGCTGAAGAATAAAGAATCGAAAAACACAAAAGGGTCATACACTTGAAAAGCAAACACTCTCAAATTTTCATATAAGTCAATTGTTGAGTCTCAGTTTTTAAAGCAAGTACTCATGTTGTTTTCATTCCACTGTGTCAAATCTAAGTTGTTGAAGTAGAGTCTACAAGCTGTTGTAGTCAGTAGAGGTAGCAGGTTACTTGGCAATTATATTCATAGTGTTGTGATTTCTTCTACAATCTGGGGTGTCAGATTGGCTGAAGAACAGGAGTTGTTTTTCCTCAAAGAAGTCTAGTATTGTTAGACTATTTGAGAAGACTGACTTGGAGGGTCAGTAGCAAGGTTGTAATTCAAGATTGAATTAGTGAAATCCTTCAAGGCGAAGGGATTGGACGTAGCCTCGTTAACGGTGAACTAGTATAAAATCTGTGAGTTTTTATTTTTATTTTTATCCGCTGCTAACTCTATTTTAATTATACATCAAGTTTTGTTTTGAAAGTATTAAAACAGGAAAAGTTTCAAGTTAAGTCAAACACAATTCAACCCCCCCCTTCTCATGTTTGCACCTTCACTTTTTTCCTCCAAAACAACACTGAATATAATTGGTTTTCGTGGCTTACTTGGCTCATCAAATATAATTAATGCTGAACTTTGGACCCTCTATCGTGATATTACTCTTGCTCACAAATTATATATTGACACTTTATTTTTGAGATGGAATCATCAATGGCTCTTGACATTCTTAATAAAGGCAACATGTATTCTCTTTATGTAGTCATTCCTAGTCGACATGCTTGCTCTCCTCAATGCTCGAGATTGGGACGCTTTAGTTATTCATAACTAGAGATAAACAACTTGTTGTGTGGACTTACTTGTCAAACTTTGTTCATTCAAACAATTATCTCATTCTATTTTTCGTGTTTACCTCATTTTATTTTTTAAAATTATGTCTTTATTTTGATGTTGTTCTCTTCCTTGCCTAGTAGGAGCTGTAGATTTACTCATAATAAAAGTTAAATGTAAAGAGACTAAATTGTGGAAGACATTAAAAAATAATAACAATTTAATAATTTGATTCAAGATAGATCTCTTTAATAATTTATTTTCCTTTGCAGTGTGCAAATCTATATCATATAACCATATAATGGATTTGAATGGAAGTTATTGATTTCAAGATTTTGGATTTGGATGAAGACCTTGTATTGTAGTGGTAGGGTTGAAGTTGAAGAGGAGAAAATTAAAAAGGAAGAATAAGAAAAATAATTTTTTTATTTAATAAATCTTACGTATAAAAAAATGTATTTTTTCTATAGAATTGTTGTCTTAACATGTCATATAAATGTTTTTGGATGGACAAATATTTAATATAGATTTAAAGTACAAGAATATCAAATTATAGGAATAAATAAAATAACAAAATTTGAAGAGACTAAATTATTATTTGACAAAACAAAAAATTGTGAATAATTTATAGCGTTTAAACTAATGACTCTATTTAATAATTATTTTTCTCATGAGTTATAGCGTTTATTTTTATTATTTTTTTTTCACGAGTTATAGCGTTTATTTTTATTATTTTTTTTTTCACGAATTATAGCGTTTAAACTAATAATTCTGTTTAATAATTATTTTTCTCACGAATTATAGCGTTTGAAAATTATAACTTTTTTTTTTCATTTTTATTATCTTGATTGAATTTTAATATAGTATAGCTAATTCAACGGCTATTTTTGCAAAACAAAACCTAAATCTAGATCTATCCCAAATGAGACGAAAAAACCCTATTAACCCTCGAAATTTTAATGTAAACACAGGAAGGAGTAAATAAGTCGAATCATAAGGGGTATTTTAGTCTCAAAAACATGCTCCTATTTCCTACCACATCTCGTTTGTGCGAATTGCATGTATACGTTGTTGATGCAGAAAAACCCTGGCCATGGCAGTGACAGCAAATTCAGAAACCTCCCAAATCCACAGATTCCCTCAATACAAATACATTGACGCTGTTCGTTGGCTTCCAGTTCTATCCGCATTCAACCGATTCGCGGTTCTCGCTTCCTTCGATTACGATTCCGATCTCTCTTCCATCGAAATCCACTCTTTCAAACCTAACCCACTCTCCTTCGAATCCCAGTTTTCATGGAACTCTCTTTCCCGAATCTCTTCCCTCAAAGCCTCTCAGTTCCTTCAGAAAACAGTAATCGCCGCCTCTACTTCCTCCGGCTCACTCCACTTCTTGTTCGCTGATTCATCCGATGCGACGCTTGAATCGGAGGTATCTGTACCTGAGGATGAGCTTCATTCTGTTTCTGAGTCTTGTATTGATTTGATGGATGGTGGTGTGGAGTGTGTTACCGTTGGGGATGATGGGAGGGTGAACTTGGTTACTGTTGGGAATTCGAATTTGAATTATCGTAGATTGTTTGATAGCGGTGGATTGGTGTCGTACACGGCGGTGAAGTGGGCTTCGCCGGTGGAGTTTGCTACCGGTGGTTATGGATTTGGCCTTCATTGGTGGGACCAGAGAAAACCGGGAGGTCCGGTTTCTCAGTTTAAGGGTAACTGGTAAGAAAAATGTCAAGCCTTGAGTTGAGAGTAACTCTTTAACTACCGGTTTAGGACATTTTTGGATTAGTTTATTTGGGTCTATCTTCTCCCATAAGCACTTACGAGAGCTTATGACGTGTGTTGATAAGTTGTTTTCACCTTATTCTATAAACTTTTCAAGATAACTTATAAAAACAGCTTGTGACTTATACACAACAAGCACTTAATTAAACTGTTTATCCTGTTGAAAATATTAGAGTTACTACTTACTGTGTGGTTGATTTTGTTGCAGGGATAAAAATTTGACTGCTGGGATAGTGCACTCTATTGACATTCATCCATCAAGAAAGCATACTTGTCTGGTAACATTGCTATGCTATGCCCAAGTCCGCATTTCTTGTTATATTTACTTTTTTCTTTCTTTTAGAGTTTGGAGCAGCACTGATTTTGGATTTTGGTCCAATTTAGATTAAGTCATTAGTTTATTGATTAAAATAAGTTTGTGATTATAAAGAAGTTTGTATAAGCTTAAAGATATTTGTGGAGAAGTTGAATAATAAATGATTGATTATGGATAAAAGTCATAAAGAAGCTGATTTCAATTTATGCAGCTCACAAGTTTTTAAGAAATTTATCCAACCAATTGTTTGGAAAATAGTTTCATACCCCCTTACTGGCCTATCCTGCAGCTTTGCCAGCAGTGTCTGCATGTGTGATTAATGCTCGTGGATGCTTCTGTATGTTCATTAGAGTACTCGATAAATATCAACCAAATCTGCAAATTGCCAAACCCTTAGGGTGCAATAGCGTGCTAAAATTGAAAGTATGAACGTGACATTATGATAGGACAAGTAAAAAAGCTCATTTGTGATATATATTGCTAATGTTCTTTATTTATCACACAACAAAAATTAAGACCAGTTTAAGGACATTATGACAGTTAGTATTTCATTTCTGCAATAATAACTGTTTTGTCATAAGTACCTATTGAATTTGAATGATTCTCGTTTTCTTGGATAAGATTTCTTCAGATAAATGGTTTAGAGAGCTGAGTAGCTCTGTGATTAGTGCTTTTACAGTTTATTTGTATGCTTTTGCTGTTTCTGAAATTATTATGATGTTCCCTCTCAGGCTGGTGGCTCCTTAGGTACTGTTTTGGCCTGGGATCTTAGGTGGCAGCAACAACCGATTATATTATCCGGAACAGGAGCTGGGGATGGCAACACTGCAGTCCAGTCAATATCTGAAAGTGAGGTTTGGGAGGTTCAGTATGATCGTTGCATAAAATCAAACACTTCGTCTACTCAGATTTTGCCTTCCATGATATGTTCAGAGGATGGAATTCTTGGCGTGATTGAACAAGGTATATATATGTTTGCTGCAATTTGCAACATGTTAAAATTGCCAATTCATCAGGAATAAATTTTACACTCCCACCTCCAAACAAATTGCAACTACTTAGTTGAATTGATTTGGTGAATCTGATGGTGTATTCTTACATTGCTTAGGTGAGGAACCTATTGAGTTGCTGGCAGAACCTTGCGCCATCAATAGCTTCGATATTGATCGACATAATCCATTGGTAAGTGAGGGCGGCTAAATTGTTTGTATTTTATGGAACTGATTTGATGGTGTTTTCTTGTAGTTCCTTTTTTTCCAAAAAAAGAAAAACCTGATCAAATGGCCTATGTATTTAGTACTAGGGAGAGAAATGTGATATACTCGCTTAACTTTTTTAAAAAAAAAACTCACTTAACCGTCTAAAGAGAGTTGCTTTAAGGTGAAATTTTCATTTCTGATGATGTTGTTTCCATGCAGGATGTGATATGTAGTTTAGAATGGGAAGCAGTAGCCATATTGACAAGACAATAACATCAACAGTCTTGTTTGTACTCTCGTGGCTTGAAATTCAGAATTCAGAAAGGGGTAGATTTTGTATCTGATGCAAGAACTGGAGCTTTTAACAGATTATTAGTGGGTTCTTTATGGACCCAAGTGTTATGTTCCTTTTGTAAAGCCTTTATTTTAAAGAAAATGGATTTGGAATTGGCGGATTGCAAAATATGTAGCATTAGCAGCATGTGTACCAGATGTCGTTGTATCTTCTTCTCATCTACTTATTTCCATGCTGATTTAACCCGATCACGTAAAGCGTTTCCACGTTTTATGACTGGTTTTCTTACGTTTGATTTTGTTACCTGCGCGCATTCTTTCTCTTATTCCAAATTTATTTATTTAAAATATACAAGGTAGACAGGTATTGATATCGAATTATCATCCAACATTATGTTTAAATTCTCTGGGACGTGTAAATTGTAAGTGTGAAGAAGCTTAGGCCGCAATCGTAGATGATCATACATAAAGTTTTTTTTTGTTTAGTAAAAAGTTTTTTTTCAACTGGTCTCACTATTCTCTCTCTCTTTTTACTAGACTCACTATTCTCCTTTTAATTCTACTTGGTTTAATAACTAAAATCAAATTATATAAGAATGATGTGTCATTTGAGTAATTTGTTTGCTAAAGTTCCAAAATTTCTTTCTATAGACAACCCCATATATCACATTAAATTGGAAATTTGACAAAATTAAAGAAAAAAAAACATAAAATTAAGAATAATTAATATTTTAAAATCTAAGTTTAAAGTGTTCGAAAGAAAATATGATATAATAGCAGTATGTATAATGTATTATTTATATTTGTTATATTATTTGGAAAGAAAATAATATGAAAATGATTGGAACGGGTGTAGCGGAGGTAATAAAAACACAAAAAAGAGTTTGGAAATGATTTGATTTGAAGAGGGAAGTTTGATTTGGGATTTTGCAGCGAGAGAAATGGAAAAGGGCGGGGCGGCAAGGATAGACCTAAAGCGAGAAGCGACGAAGGATCTAAGCGGGCGTGTTCATCTACTTCCCTGTTGCATCAAACACGATGGTCCCACCGACGTTTTTCACTATTTCAAACCTAAGCCCACAGGCATCGTCGGTGAAGACGGTTTACCACTACAGCAATCACATTTTAGAGGCAGGTTACTCCAAGGAACTACTTTCCCTCTTCCTCATGGTTACTCTGGTTCGTATTATCTCAATTATTTTCTCTCTTTCTTTCCATATTTTCTCTCTATCTCATTATTATGATGCCTCTGTTCGTTAGGTTTTGTCTTGGGAAACAAAACTTCGCGTAATAAATCCGATGAAAACTCTAATTCTTGGGAGACAAATGCTACGTTTCAAGATATTAGTATTGGAACCACGACTACGCTCCTTCGCAGCATGATGATTTCGTCCGTGCTTTCTGTAAGACCCTTAAATTTAATATTAATTTATGGAATTAATATTAAGGGTATTTTGGGAATTTTTGTTAAATATTTAATATATGTATGTTTTGAGTGAATATATATATATATATAAATATTTATTTTGGAGGATGAATTAAAATTATTGGATGAAGATTAAATTAATTTAATTATGAGTAATTAAATTAATTGGACAATTAATTAAGGATTAGTGGCTAATTGCAAAAGGATTAAGTGCTGAGAAATCTAGCTGGAAAATTCAGCATTATTGTATCATTGTTTCAAAGGAGGTGGCACTCAAGTGAGCCTATAAGTACACGTGAGGGGCTGGGCAGAAATCAGAACTCCATACCTCCCATTTTGCATGTAATAGTGTTGCATGTAACAGTAAACCTCTTCTCCCATTTCTGCCTCCTGTTTTCTGAAAAGCAGTTTCACGATTTCAAAATACCAAAGAGAGAGTTCCTCAAAAGTTCCATTAACTGGAAATACAGACACCAAACCAGAAAACCCCCAGTATTAAAGTTAATCCCCACCCCATTACGGAGCTAAAGAACCCAGTTTCGTAGCAGCAAACGCAAGCTGTAGTTTCACCGATTTTGGACGCGCAAACGAGAGCAGAATCAGAAATGAGAGGAATAGCAGAACACGCAACAAGGGTAAGGGCACCTTCCAACTTTCTAATTGCATTAGGGCTGTAAATGCTTGCTATTTCATTCTGTTTTTGAAGAAAAACTATTTTGCAAACACATTTTTGAAAAATGAAGAAAATGCATTTTTGTGATGTGTAATGAATCTGTGATGTTGTGGTTCTGGTTGTTACTGCAAAGCTGTCTTATTTGTGTGAGAAAGCTGGAAAAAAACGTTTTGCATGTTATTTTAAATATGATTAAAATGCATGTCATAAAACTGTTTTGGAAAAATGGTTTTACAATGCAAAAATGAATTCTGTTTTGCTGCTCTGAGATGCTGCATGTTATTCTGAGGTGTGTGAAAGCTGAAATGCTTACATGATTATTCTGATATTTGAGAAAGACTAGAATATGCTTGCATGTTGTGTTGTTTGTGTAAGAATGCTGAAAATGCCTTGCATGTGGTTTGGAGATGCATGTTCTGATTCTGGTGTGATCATTCTATTTCTGCTTCTGATGAGTCTGATGATTAATCATTCTGTTTCTGTTCTGGATGATTTGGTGTTAATGATTTTGATTCTGTTCTGTTTTAAGTGATTCTGGTGATGTTGACGATTTAAAAAGAAAAGGGATTTTAAATGAGGAAAATGTTTTCTGGAAAAATGCAGAGTCTGTTTTGATGTTTGGTTGTCATTTTTAAAGAAACCGTTTGAAATGTGTTGCTTCTGATGATTCTGATAATCATCTTGTTTCCTGCTTCTGATGATTCTGATAATCATCATGTTTTCTGCTTCTGATGATTCTGATCATCATCCTGTTTCCTGCTTCTGATGATTCTGATAATCATCATGTTTTCTGCTTCTGATGATTCTGATCGTCATCCTGTTTCCTGCTTATGATGATTCTGATAATCATCATGTTTTCTACTTCTGATGATTTTGATCATCATCCTGTTTCCTGCTTCTGATGATTCTGATAATCATTCTGTTGTTTCTGCTTCTGGTGATTCTGGCATGAACCATTCTGTGCTTCTTCTGATCAATTCTGGATGAAGTCTGGGCGAAGTCTGGGTTATTCAAAATTCGACTGTCATGCCATGTTCTGGTCAAATTATCTTTTGGATTACTTCTTGCTTTTGACAACTTATGGCCTGGAACAACTCTCCACATGGCAGGCTTCACAATAGTATGGTCCAAAGAATCTTCTGATATTTATTCCCTCTGATATAGTCCATCAAAGATATCTTCTGGTCACTTCTGGACAAGTATGGACTGTGTTGAAATTACACTGCCAGGCTATGTTCTGATCAGTGTAACTTCTTGATTGCTTCTGATATTTGAATCATTCTTGTTTGGAGCAATTCATATTATCGCAGGCTTCTTTTTGGTGTTTTCCAGATGTTCTTCTAATTTTGTTTCTATTTGATATAAGCCTCCAAAGTTATCTTCTGGTCGGTTTTGGACATTCTAGTTCATCTTCTGATAATTCCATAAATGCATCTTCTGTAAATTCAGAATGTATCCTCTGATACATTCATCTTCTGATGGTTCTGTGTGAATCATTATGTTTTACTTCTGATGATTCTGATAATCATTCTGTTTCTGCTTCTGATGATTCTGATAATCATCTTGTTTCTACTTCTGATGATTCTGACAATCATTCTGTTTCTGCTTCTGATGATTCTGATATTGATCATCCTGTTTCTGCTTCTGATGATTCTGATAATCATCTTGTTCCTGCTTCTGATGATTCTGATAATCATTCTGTTTTTTGCTTCTAATGATTCTGATATTAATCATCCTGTTTCTGCTTCTGATGATTCTGATAATCATTCTGTTTGTTTCTGATGATTCTGATGTTAATCATCCTGTTTCTGCTTCTGATGATTCTTGTGTGAGTCATTCTGTTTTGCTTCTGATGATTCTGGTGTGAGTCATTCTGTTTTGCTTCTGATGATTCTGCTGTGTGTAACACCCCGAGTTTAAAACACAGCGCGGGTGCATTTTTTTTTCAATAAATAATTAGAATGAGTTTTCCAAAATTAATATCAAGGGAATTAAAATAAAATCAGTTCATTTCAAAGGTTATCACCCAATCAGTGTCAGAGTTCAGAATAATACAGCAGAAAAAGTAATACATTAATTCCCAAAGTAAAATTACATTTCCCAAAACTCAAGACCCTATACAAAAGTCTAGACTGATCATGCACTAAGCTATAGTAGTACGGTCTCCACCGTATCCTCTATAAGTCTCGTGTTCAGCCAACCGTCCGTCCCTCTGCATTGTCCACGTAGACTCCGTACGTAAAGATCAGGGGAAACTAACAACGCTTCCGTCGTTAGTGTATCCGTCTGTAGGACGGGTTCGGGTAACATCTGAGGGCAAAGCCCAAAGTCCACAATAATAGTAAAGGGTCACCGACCGAAATTAACAAATAAGCACATAACATATATCTCACAACAACAAATACATTCATGGTATACTGTATAATAATGATGAAAAGATGCTCATTTTGAAATTTCATGACATGTATGCCTTTTCAAAACAGCAACAATTAATATGGAAAAACATGTTGTAAGTACAATCCCCACTTCAGCAATCACAAACATTCATCATAAAACTCATATTTCAACAAGTACTTACACACATCAATTTTCCAATCATCAACAATATCCAAAATGTGACCCACCGGTCAAACACCCAGATGCAATATGCATATGCTCATGTATAATTTTCTTGGAATCACCAAGGTGCAGTCGCTCAACAGACCAGAACAAAAAGTTTGACTTTAACGGCCCTCAAGACCAAGGGGCAATCGCTCAACAGATCAGCACCCAGTGCAGACGCTCAACAGTCCAGCACTCGTGCAGTCGCTCAACAGACCAGCATGTTTGACATATACCAAGGTACAATCGCTCAACAGATCAGTACCTAGTGCGGTCGCTCAACAGACTAGCACTCGTGCAATCGCTTAATAGACCAGCACGTGGCTGCGCATTTCAGGGTACAGACGCTCAACTGTCCAGTACCAGTGCATTCGCTCAATAGACCAGCACCTATATACCAAAGTACAACCGCTCAACAGATCAGTACTTAGTGCAGACGCTCAACAGTCCAGCACTCGTGCAATCGCTCAACAGATCAGCACGTGGTTGCACATTACTCTGTGGCCCATCGCGGGTACCACTTGACTATGCAATGCATGAATATGTAGTGTTTCACTTCTCTAGAAACAGAATGCAAATTCAGAAAATCCATGCTTTTCATCATGTTTAAAATATTTCAGCATAGTCAGAATTAACATCATAACAATCATGATTAAACAGTCAATTAATCATTAATACTTTGAAATGTTTTTCCCAGACTCTTGAAATTTAATTACAGAGTTTAAAACTGAGGATTTCTGGAATTTTACGAATCTGTATTCGAATACAGCCTCTCTGTATTCGAATCAAGGAGCCAAAACAGTGCAGAATTAACACTTTGTATTCGACTACAACCCCCTGGTAGTCGAATACAGAGGTAGTCTCAATGCACAAATCAACATTTTTCACTACATCAGTAAAGGTTTTCAAAACATCATCCTCTCCTCTTCAAAACTATATCAAGGACTCCATTTTAAATCATTTTAATCCTTCTCAAAGTTTCCCAACATTTTAAATTCACAAGGCAGAGTTTAAAACTTGATTTTCTGGAAAACACGAATCTGTATTCGAATACAGCTTCCTTGTATTCGAATACAGAAGCTAAAAACTGAGTTTCTAGAAAACACGAATCTGTATTCGAATACAGATCCCTTGTATTCGAATACATAAGCTGAAACTAGTGAAAATCTACAATTTTAACATTATGTATTCGAATACAGCATGCCTGTAGTCGAATACAGAAGACAAAACCAGAATTATCAACATCAGATCATCAGAAAACAGAACCAGAATCAGAATGATTAATCATCAGAACATCAGGAACAGAACCAGAATGAGAATGTTTAACATCAGAACCAGAATCAGAATCATCAACACCAGAACATCAGAAACAGAACCAGAATGAATGATTAACATCAGAACAGAATCAGAAGGATCAACATCAGAAACAGAACCAGAATGAATGATTAACATCAGAACAGAACCAGAAGGATCAACATCAGAAACAGAACCAGAATGAATGATTAACATCAGAACAGAACCAGAAGGATCAACATTAGAAACAGAACTAGAATGATGCACTCCAGAACCATCAGAAGCAAAACAACAAAATGATTCACCCAGAATCATCAGAAGCAACACAGAATGATTCACCCAGAATCATCAGAAACAACACAGAATGATTCATCCAGAATCATCAGAAACAACACTGAATGATGTTGGAACCAAGTTGGTTCTAAATAATCTGGATTTTGACGTGTACAAATACACTTGATGGAATCTTATTTTGAACTTGAATTACTACGGTAAAAACCATCAGAAGATGAATGTATCAGAGGATATATTCTGAATTTACAGAAGATGCATTTCTGGAATTATCAGAAGATAAACTAGAATGTCCAAAACCGACCAGAAGATAACTTTGGAGGCTTATATAAAACAGAAACAAAATCAGAAGAACATCTGTAAAACATCAGAGGGAAGCTTGCCATAATATGAATTGCTCCAAATAAGAATGATTCAAATATCAGAAGCAATCAAGAAGTTATACTGATCAGAACATAGCCTGGCAGTGTAATTTCAACACAGTCCATACTTGTCCAGAAGTGACCAGAAGATATCTTTGATGGACTATATAAGAGGGAATAAATATCAGAAGATTCTTTGGACCATACTATTGTGAAGCCTGCCATGTGGAGAGTTGTTCTAGGCCATAAGTTGTCAAAAGCAAGAAGTAATCCAAAAGATAATTTGACCAGAACATGGCATGACAGTCGAATTTTGAATAACCCAGACTTCGCCCAGACTTCATCCAGAATTGATCAGAAGAAGCACAGAATGGTTCATGCCAGAATCACCAGAAGCAGAAACAACAGAATGATTATCAGAATCATCAGAAGCAGGAAACAGGATGATGATCAGAATCATCAGAAGTAGAAAACATGATGATTATCAGAATCATCAGAAGTAGAAATAGAATGGTTCATATCAGAACTATCAGAAGCAGAAATAGACACAGAATGATCCACACAAGGATCATCAGAACCAGAAACAGAAACAGAATGATCCACACAAGGATCATCAGAACCAGAAACAGAAAATAGAATGATCCACACAAGGATCATTAGAACCAGAAACAGAAACGAAATGATCCACACAAGGATCATCAGAACCAGAAACAGAAACAGAATGATTCACACAAGGATCATCAGAACCAGAAACATAAACGGAATGATCCACACAAGGATCATCAGAACCAGAAAAAGAAATAGAAATTCTTCATCTGTATTCGACTATAGGGCTCGTAGTCGAATACAAGTTTGAAAACTTAAGTAAAACATAAATTTTACAGGTTGTAGTCGAATGCACACATGTTGTATTCGAATACACCTTCGAAAACCAGTGAAAATTTCCTGAGATTCAACTCTTTTCAAACTGTTTTCTTTAAAAAAAAACAACCAAACATCAAAACAGGCTCTGCATTTTTCCAGAAAACACTTTCCTCATTTAAAATCCCTTTTCTTTTTAAATCGTCAACATCACCAGAATCACTTAAAATAGAACAGAATCAGGATTATCAACAACAAGTCATCCAGACTTTCAAATCATCAGAACATCATACAACATTTCAACTTTCACAACACATCAGCTTAACATGCAAGCATTTCAACTTTCACAACACATCAGAAGAACATGCAAGCATTTCAACTTTCACACATATCAGAATAACATGCAGCATTCACAGAGCAGCAACACACAAACAGAATGCATTTTTGCATTTCAAAACCATTTTCAGAACAGTTTTATGAACATGCATTTTTAAATCATGTTGGAAATAACATTCAAGACATTTTCCACTTTCCCACATAAACAGCACAACTTTAGTGCATTCAGCATCAAAACAGAATCATCACAGAGCTTTAAAACGTCAAAAATGCATTTTTTTTCCATTTCTTTCAAGCACAGGCAAACCAGTTTCAAAACAGTCATGAAAACACTAGTAATGCCATGAAAATTATGCACTTACAGCCCTAATGCAACTAGAAAGTGGAAGGTGCCCTTACCCTTGCTGCGTGTTTGCTACTTCTCACGTTTCTGTTTTCGTTCCAGTTTCCGCGCCAAAATTCGGTGAAACTGCTGCCTGAGTTTGCTGCTACGAAACTGGGTTCTTTAGCTCCGCAATGGTATGGGGAATAACTTTACTACTTGGGGTTTTCAGGTTTGAGACTTGGATTCTCAGTTACTGGAGTCTTGAGGAATTCCCTCTCTTCAATTTTGAATTCGGGAAATTGGGTAAAACAGAGACAGAATGAGAGGGGAAATGGGGTTGGTACATGCAATATGGGCAGTGAGGAGGAAGGAATGGTGTTCTGACTTCACCATCCTTCTCACTCCTATTTATAGGCTCTCAAGGTGCCACCTCACTTGCCACTTGTCTGATTTCCAGCTGGATTTCTCAGCACTTAATCCTTTTGCAATGAGCCACTAATCCTTAATTAATGGTCCGATTAATTTAATTACTCGAAATTAAATTAATTTAATCTTCATCCAATAGTTTTAATTCATCTTTCAAAATAAATATTTATATATATATATTCACTCAAAACTTACATATATTAAATATTTAACAAAAATTCCCAAAATACCCTTAATATTAATTCCATAAATTAATATTAAATTTAAGGGTCTTACATTGTGAGTCATTCTGTTTTGCTTCTGATGATTATGATTCTGGTTATGTTTCTGATGTTGATCCTTCTGGTTCTGTTTATGATGTTGATCCTTCTGGTTCTATTTCTGATGTTGATCCTTCTGGTTCTGTTTCTGATGTTGATCCTTCTGGTTCTGTTTCTGATGTTGATCCTTCTGGTTCTGTTTCTGATGTTGATCATTCTGGTTCTGTTTCTGATGTTGATTATTCTGGTTCTGTTTTCTGATGTTCTGGTGTTGATGATTCTGATTCTAGTTCTGTTTCTAATGTTTTGGTGTTGATGATTCCGATTCTAATTCTGTTTCTAATGTTCTGATGTTAATCATTCTGATTCTGGTTCTGTTTTCTGATGATCTGATGTTGATCATTCTGGTTTTGTCTTCTGTATTTGACTACAGGCATGCTGTATTCAAATACAGAATGTTAAAATTGCAGATTTTCACTAGTTTCAGCTTCTGTATTCGAATACAAGGGATATGTATTCGAATACAGATTCGTGTTTTTCTAGAAACTCAGTTTTTACCTTCTGTATTCGAATACAAGGAAGTTGTATTCGAATACAAATTCGTGTTTTCCAGAAAACTCAGTTTTTAACACTGTTTTGTGAATTTTAAGAGTTTGGGGAACAATGGAAAGACTTGAGATGATTAAGAATGGAATTTGTGAGATAATGTGAATTGTTAATGATTGCTTGATTATTTAATCATTGATGTGTTGATGATGATATCGATTATGCTGAGATGTTTTGAAATATGGTGGGATGGCATGAATTTTTATGATTTTGCATACTGTTTTCAGTGAAGAGAAAACATTGCATGTTCATGCATTGCATAGTCAAGTGGTGACCGCGATGGGCTACAGAGTTGATGCGGTGACCGTGATGGGCCGCGAAGTTAAATAGTAACCGTGGGTTATAGAATAGTTCCGCGTGTATTAGACGGTCTATTCTACTCGGACTACGAAGTGGTTCCGCGTGTATTAGACGGTCCATTCTATCCGTGCGAGGATTTAACTTCTGTGTATTTGGCCTGTGAGAGGCTAATACATGTAAATTGTAGTGACCATGATGGTTATAGAATAGTTCCGCGTGTATTAGACGGTCTATTCTATTCGGGTTTAGAGTAGTTCCGCGTGTATTAGACGGTCTATTCTATCCGTGCTACAGGATGGTTCCGCGTGTATTAGACGGTCCATTCCATTTGTGAAGTCGTGCTGGTCTGTTGAGCGACTGCACTGGTGCTGATCTGTGAGAGATTGCACCCTGGTGATTCCAAGAAAATTGTATACATGAGCATATACATATTGCATTGGGGGATTGACCGATGGGTCACGATTGGATTATGATGATGAGTGGAAATTGAATGTGTGTGAGTACTGTTCAGAATCTGAATTTCTGATTTAATGATTGCGAATTGCTGAGGTGTTGTTTGTACTTACCACATATTTCATAATAATTGGCTGCTGTTTTGAAAAGGCATATATGTCATTAAATTTCAAATGAGCATTATTATTTTCCTCATCATTGTCATATATTATGCCATGAATATATGTGTTGTTGTGAGATATATGCTATGTGCTTATTTGTTAATTTCGGTCGGTGACCCTTGCTATTATATTGTGGACTTTGGGCTTTGCCCTCAGATGTTACCCGAACCCGTCCTACCGACGGATACACTAACGACGGAAGCATCGTTAGTTTCCCCTGATCTTTACGTACGGAGTCTACGTGGATAACGCAGAGGGACGGACGGTTGGCTGATGACGAGACTTATAGAGGATATGGTGGAGACCGTGCTACTGTAGCTTAGTGCATGATCAGTCTAGACTTTTGTATAGGGTCTTGAGTTTTGGGAAATGTAATTTTATTTTGGGAATTAATGTATTACTTTTTCCGCTGTATTTTTCCGCACTCTGATACTGTTTAGTGGCCACAGGCCGGGTGTTCTCTTTTGAAATGAACTGATTTTATTTTAATTCCCTTGATATTAATTTTGGAAAACTCATTTTAATTATTTATTGAAAAAAACAATGCACCCGCGCTGTGTTTTAAACTCGAGGTGTTACACTTTCCATTGGCTCACCCTTGCAAATGCTGTAAGTTGTTTTATTCAATCAAACGCAATTATCGACACAGACACTGAAACGCAAATATTGATGATTACGTCAAGGCAAGGCCTAGACACGAGTAAAGATCCTCTTCATTTGGCAAAATAAATTGAGCGTTACATAACTATATTTTAAGACTTGTGACATAATTAGACATTTAAATGCCCAAAACCATATTAATGGAGCCTTCCAGTGTTTTAGAAAACAGAGAGGATCCCTACTTGTCTGGACACTTATCTTGGCCACTTAATTTTCAGTTATATTTTGTCTTTCTTTGATTACACATTTCAATTGCCTGCATGTTAAGAATCAGGGGAACAAGGTAGTCTTTGTGTTTTGTGTGCTTGCTCTCTTAAGTCGGGCATGGCTATTCTTGTTGGGTAGGGGATATAGCCAAATATGTATATCCCTTCTTGATGTATTTGCTTTTGATTCGAATTAACCCATTCAAAGTTATGGAACAAGTTTTGATGCGGACAAAGACACTTGTGTTTGCATCATTATGATTTCTGTGCATCATTGAGGTTCCCTAACTAGATATTTGCTTGTTACTTCAACTGCATAGTCCTGTGACACCTGAGGAGTTAGAGTCATCATCTTTCATACTCTAGAGGGACAATTACACTCCTTACAAAAGGCTGAAGCCGACGAGCCACCTGTTGGAACCAAGTTGGTTCTAAGTACTTAGGATTTTGATGCTTACAAATGTACTCTATGTAAACTTATTTTGTACTTTGAATTATTAAGTTAAATGCCCCAGAAACTGAAGGAATCAGAAGAAGTGATCAAAGGATTCCAGAAAAATGAATTCTTGAATGACCAGAATATACTCCAGGAATGTCAACACATGACCAGAAGATATCTTTGATGGCCCAGATCAGAAGGAATAAAAATCAGAATGAAACATGAATCATACCATTGGAAAGCCTGCCAGAAGGAGAGTTGTTCCAGACAAACAGGAATCAAATATCAATTTTATTCCAGAAGTTATTCTGACCAGAAGATGGCCTGGCAGTGAAAAATTACACAGTCCAGACTTAGTCCAGACTTGTTCCAGAAGGTATGTTTTGAAGGTGTAAACACGAGAAGGGGGGTTGAATTGTGTTTGACTTAACTTGAAACTTTTCCTGTTTTAATACTTTCAAAACAAAACTTGATGTATAATTAAAACAGAGTTAGCAGCGGATAAAAATAAAAATAAAAACTCACAGATTTTATACTGGTTCACCGTTAACGAGGCTACGTCCAGTCCCTTCGCCTTGAAGGATTTCACTAATTCAAACTTGAATTACAACCTTGCTACTGACCCTCCATGTCAGTCTTCTCAATAGTCTAACAATCCTAGACTTCTTGAGGAAAAACACCTCCTGTTCTTCAGCCAATCTGACACCCCAGATTGTAGAAGAAATCACAACACTATGAATCTAATTGCCAAGTAACCTGCTACCTCTACTGACTCCCACAGCTTGTAGACTCTACTTCAACAACTTAGATTTGACACAGTGGAACGAAAACAACAAGAGTACTTGCTTTAAAAACTGAGACTCAACAATTGACTTATATGAAAATTTGAGAGTGTTTGCTTTTGAAGTGTATGACCCTTTTGTGATTTTCGATACTAAGTAATCTGCCTTGTGCCTCCTTTTATAGATGCTGATTTGGGCCTCTTCCAATCCTTAAATTCGAGCTAAATATAGCTGGATTCTCTGTAAAAATATCTTGACCAATTGGGCTTTATTTAAATAAAAATCATATCTTTTTAAGCCTTAGATTTGTTTCATATCTTAACTGGCCAATCAAATCTGTGCATTGCTTCCTGCCACAGCTCCTGACTTCCATGCTACTCCAATTTAATTTATAACAAATCTGTTATAATATTTTGATAAAAATATCATGAGATCTTCACCATTAATTCCCATGATCAAATCTGCACCATTGGATCATCATGCGATAGTCCACAGCTGGACCAGCTTGATTGCTATGCTATTGTCCTCTGAATTCGGCCATTCCTGGACCACACTTCATAGCCCTCTGATCTTCTGATTTCAACCTTCCTGGATGTGCGCCTGATATGCTATGAACTTCTGGATTCGGCCATTTCTGGACTGCACAGCCTGTCCCTCTGATTTCGGCCACTTCTGGGCCATGGTCTGATTTTCTGATCTTGACCATCACTGGACTCAAAAAATTATTTCTGAACCATTGATCTGGATATTTTTACTCTGATCTGGACAGATTCTGGAATTTGGTCTGGAACAAACTGAAATAAACTTGATCAAAAAATATTTCAGTCTGGACATTTTACCTTTAATTTTGGACCAGGTCTGGGTTGATTCTGGAACTCATTTCTTTTGTTCTGGACTTAGTTCCATGCCCTAAATCATGCTATCTTATGGTCTGGGCCAAATCTGGATTGATCTTCATGTTCTGGACTCATAAACATACCTTCTGGTCAAGTCTGGAACAAGTCTGGGCTGTGTAATTTTTACTGCCAGGCCATCTTCTGGTCAGAATAACTTCTGGAATAAAATTGATATTTGATTCCTGTTTGTCTTGATCAACTCTCCTTCTGGCAGGCTTTCCAATGATATGATCCATGTTTCATTCTGAATTTTATTCCTTCTGATATAGGCCTGCAAAGTTATCTTCTGGTTCAGTTTAGTCATCCTGAAACATCTTCTGGAAATTCCAGAATTCATTTTCCTTTGATCTTCTGCTTTTGATTTCTTCAATTTCTGATGACATTTAATTTAATGATTCAAGGTATAAAATAAGTTTACATTGAGTGCTTTTGTAAACATCAAAATCCTAAGTCTTAGAACCAACTTGGTTCCAACATGTTTATGAGTCCAGAATAAGAGGATCAATCCAGATTTGGCCCAGACCATAAGATAGCATGATTCAAGACATGAAACTAAGTCCAGACCAAAAGAAATGAGTTCCATAATCAATCCAGACCTGGTCAAAATTAAAGGTAAAATGTCCATACTGAAATATTTTTTGTTCAAGTTAATTTCAGTTTGTTCCAGACCAAAGTCCAGAATCTGTCCAGATCAGAGTAAAAACTTCCAGATCAATGGTTTAGAAATAATTATTTGGTCCAGTGATGGTCCAGATCAGAAAATCAGACCATGGCCCAATGGTGGCCGAAATCAGAGCGACAGACTGTGCAGTCCAGCAAAGGCCGAATTCAGAGGATTTAAGCATATTAGGTGCGCGTCCAGGGAAGGCCGAAATCAGAAGATCAGAGGGTTAGGAAGTGTGGTCCAGGAATGGCCGAAATCAGAGGATCACATAATATCAAATAGGCTGATCCAGATGTGGACTATCGCATGAAGATCCAATGGTTTAGATTTGATCATGAGGATTAAAGACGCAGAATGAAAAATGTTCAAAACAGAATCTGAGAAAAATGCAAAACAGAATTGGAGAAAAAGGCTCAAAACAGAATCTGAGCAAAAGGCTCAAAACAGAATCTGAGCAAACTACTCCAGAATATTCTCAAAACAGATTAATCTAAATATACTGCAGAAGTAAAGCATCAGTGAAGTTATAAAGTTCAACTATAAATAGAGACTTAATGCTGAAGAATAAAGTATCGAAAATCACAAAAGAGTCATACACTTCCAAAGCAACAAACACCCAAATTTTCATAGAAGTCAATTGTGAGTTTTAGCTTTCAAGAAGCAAGTACTCTTGTTATTTTCTTTCCATTGTGTCAAATCTAAGTTGTTGAAGTAGAGTCTACAAACTGAGGGAGTCAGTAGTGGTAGCAGGTTACTTGGCAATTAGATTCATAGTGTTGTGTGTCAAATCTAAGTTGTTGAAGTAGAGTCTACAATCTGAGGGAGTCAGAAGGGGTAGCAGATTACTTGGCAATTAGATTGTGATTTCTTCTACAATCTGGGGTTGTCAGATTGGCTGAAGACAGGAGTTGTTTTTCCTCAAAGAAGTCTAGGATTGTTAGACTATTTGAGAAGACTGACTAGGAGGGTCAGTAACACGGTTGTAATTCAAGGTTTGAATTAGTGAAATCCTTCAAGGCAAAGGGACTAGACGTAGCCTCGTTAGCGGTGAACCAGTATAAAATCTGTGAGTTTTATTTTTATTTTTATCCGCTGCTAACTCTGTTTTAATTATACATCAAGTTTTGTTTTGAAAGTATTAAAACAAGAAAAGTATTAAAGTTAAGTCAAACACAATTCAACCCCCTTCTTGTGTTTGCACCTTCACAACCATCATATTTTTAGTTAATTTATTCCTGTAATTTTTGTGCTTTTGCTGTATGTTGTCTTCAACAGTCCCCATGTACTTCCCATTTTATACCATCCTATTTGTTTTTCACTATGTGAAAACAATTTGTATCATATCATAGTTTGCATCATTCTGATTTCTGTGCATTATTGAGGTTCCCTAACTAGATATTTGCTTGTTACTTCAGCTGCATAGTCCTGTGACACCTGAGGAGTTAGAGTCATCATCTTTCATACTCTAGAGGGACAATTACACTCCTTACAAAAGGCTGAAGCCGACAAGCCACCGTCATATTTTCAGTTAATTTATTCCTGTAATTTTTGTGTTTTTGCTGTATGTTGTCTTCAATAGTCCCCATGTACTTCCCATTTTATACCATCCTATTTGTTTTTCACTATGTGAAAACAATTTGTATCATATCATAGTTGGAAAACTTACTGTCTCTAATAGCACATCATGTCTAGTCTCTATCTACTGATGGAGGAGGATAACTTGTAATGTGCATGCGTATCATTATCAGAATCATACGTAATTGTGGAGGCACGGGGAGCTCAAAGACCTCAAAGCTTTTATGGATGATGATTGGTTTCTTGAAGAGTGTTCTCCGGAGCCAAATTCATTATTCTTGTTTTCTTTGTTAAATTAATAGTGACTCTTGTTAACTTACTTTTCCTTTTTTATTTGAAAAGACACGTGTTAACTATGTAATATTGTATTACTAACAACTTACCTATTGTGTTTGTGCCATGGAGACGGTGTGAGGAGTAGTTCTGACTGCGTGAGAATTGTTGGGGCCTCAATACTTTAAAACTTAATTTTTCCAATGACTGCGTCCACATTACAACAATGGATCGTTTGTATGTTATGAATTCTCAATATTATTTGGTTCTCTAGTCGTGTGCCAATTAGATTTCGTTCTTAATGATGGCCAGAGTATAACCAGGCAGCTAAAAAAAACTTTAAAAGGAGTTGGAAAAGAGGATTAAAGAGAGTAGTTACTGATCATGAAGGTAGTGATTATGTATCTGCTTACAGTGGTTGCATTGTAGCCTTTTAAGACTAACGCCTTGCATATAGTGGTTCTGTCATTTGAATTTTGAAGTAATAAGAGGGCGTGTAGCTAGAAAAGAGGACTTTCTAGACATCAAGATGCTTAATTTTTATTTCCACTTCATCTACTTGTTTTAAGCTGAAATGGCACGATGCAATTGCAATTTGCAAGCAAAAAACATTTAAAATTTACAAAGCTACAATTTCAAGTTGATTGGTCTTTTCTACACATACCCCTTCAAGTTGAATTTTCTAAAAATTTGAAAAATTCAAATTTAATTTTTTTTCTGAATTCCTACTTTTCCACATTTACTTTCTCACTCTTGTAACAAAAAAAAAACAACTTTCTCTCTCTCATCGAAATATATTTTACTATTTTCGTTATCGATCTCTCTCCTAAATAATAAAAATAGAGAATTTGTTTCTAGCAGTGCCAAATGTGAGTCTATTTAAACACTACAACATGAAGCTTGTGCGTGGATGTGAAAAATGACTGTGAAGCAGTAGAACAACACAACGATTTTGAGGCCCGTAGAGAAAACCAAACAAAAAAGTGAAGGCCCAAAACTCAAACATAAGAAACCGTGAAGCCCATTAGCAGTCTACCTGTATCCACAAAATCAACATCATCTTCTTTATCCACAACCAAGAGTAGTAATCTCATTCATTCTCAACAGAAAACACAGAAATATGGCGTTGGCTTGCGCAACGGCCACATTTTCCTCGTTCGGCTTTAGGCTCGCAGCACCATCTTCATCTACACGTGTCTCTTACAGTTCAGTTAAATTGCCTTTGTCCAATAATGTCAACTCGCTCCAACTCAGTTGGTCTGGAACCATTTCCGCTCCATTTCTTCACCAAAAACTCGCCACTGTTAATTCTCCTCCTCGCTCTCTCACAATTGTATCCGCAAAAGGCTACAAAATTAAAACTCACAAGGTCCTATCCTCTCTCTCACACTTCGTTGCTTCAATTTTTTATTTTTTAGTTGAATTTGATTTTTGTACAGGCATCAGCAAAGCGATTTAGAGTAACCAGTAGTGGCAAGATCGTGCGTAGGAGAGCAGGAAAGCAACATTTGCTCTACAAAAAGAATAACAAGAGGAAATTGCGACTCTCCAAAATGGTTCGTTCATTTTTAACACGCTTCATGCTTTAATTATATTTGAATTTGAATATGAATATTATCAACATCAATCTAAACCTAATTCATTGCCAAAGAGGATTGCTTTGTTTTCATATCCTTTCAAACTAATTGCCTGTTATGCTTGTAATCTGGTATTTGTTTGCTGTTATTGACTTGGTTATTTGGAATATCAAATACCTTGTGATCATAACACGTAGGTATATATATATATATTAGAGTATCATATTTCTACTATGAATGTGAAACAAAAGACATACAATTTTGTGTCTTTAGTTAGTAAGACATATTGAAGACATATGGTATCCAGAAGAAGACAATTATGTCTATAGTTGGTAAGAAGTATCGAATATGTATCTGAGAAGTACCGGTGAAAATATTTCCTAAAAGAATTAAAAAATAATATTTGATACCTTATATGTATGTATCGAGAAGCATCACACACGTATCGGTATTGGATATGCGTTGGGCACTGATGCTTCTCCATTTTTTTAAGTATTTCGGCTTTATAATTGTGTTATTTTGATCTCAAGAATTTGATTACATCTTATCAATCAGTGTTGTCAATTGCGGATTGTGGAAAATAGAGATTTGTTCTACTTCCGCTATGCTATAGTGCCAATATCGCGACTATTGGATAATATTTTGTACTAAAAAGCGTATCGCGGAACAATAGCGATTTGTTCAAATTCCGTTGTACTATAACACCGTTATAGCCGCTATTTGACAACGCGTTCACTGTATTATTAAGTGTCTTACCTTTTTGCTTTTGTTGGGTTGTGAGATTTCGGGATGGAGGTGACTTTCAGGAAACGGGAATAGATGAAAAAGTTGGAAGATAAATTCTGTCTCCCTCCCTGTCTTCTCTCTATTCTGCATGTTACATGAGGATAAATACAAGTTATAATATTAAAACATCTATATTATGCACTTGTGTACCAACAAAAAAAATCTACAATGTGTAGTTAATATAAATTAAGTAGCTCTAGTAGTTAATATATATTGTTTTCCATGTCTATATATGCTGATACCCTGAAATTGATTTTGATCTTATGCGTCAACTTAGTAGAAAGGTCTTCAAACAAGCTAAGAAAGAGTTTGCCTTTCCCCAGCCTATCCTATGAATTATCAATTATCACATGATTGAGTTTGGTCCTTAATCTTTTTTCTCTCTTTTGATGATTTCTAATTTTGTGCAATTCTATTGTTAAGATTAAACCAAATTCCAAATTCATATCAAGAATGTGTATTTCTTGTTTCTTACAAAGATACTTGGTTATAGGCTTCCTTGGTCAGGTAGTTATTGTATGAGAATGTGGAATTTACTCATTGTTTGTAGCACTCAGTAGCAGATATCAAAAACACTGTACAATGATTCATTCTACTCAAAACTTTTTATTTGCCTCATATGTGTGACTGAATGAAGCCTTAGAGAGTGCTTCATATGTTATGTTAATAGCTTAACAAGAGTAAGTTAGTGAGTTGGTTAATTAGGAAATAAGCCTTAGAGAGTGATCTATCCTGTCAATTGGAAGGAGGAGGGGCCTTTGGACCTTTGGGAAGGTGGCAGGGCCTCAAATCTCTATTCTCTGCTGATTGTTTGTATTCAAGTGAATTATTCCCTATTATCTTTGAGTGATCTATACAATGTGTATACTTTAAATTAATAGCTATTAAAGAATGGATTTGAACTGGATATGTGTAAAAAGCAACCTTATAGGGCATCTGTATTCAGACTATGTCATTAAAAATTTGTGAATCAGGACTTGCAAAGCAAAAATAACAGACTAAAGAAATCACTCAAATGCCTCGAGGGATGTATTTTCAAGTTGCATATTTTCAATTGTTATCTCGTAATCTTAACAAAACATCCACAATTCACTTGTCTACTCTACAAATATCTGTCACTTAAATTTTATCTATAAATTTAAGTGAGTGATAAAATACAACTTTCTATGAAATGTGTGCATCAAAGTAAAGTCATTAGAACATGATAAACTAGTTGAAATTATCAATTGAAGTAATGTCACTGTAGTGGCATTCAAGTTGATTGTTTTTTGAGACACAAATTGAACATTAACCTCATTAGAGAAATCCAGCACTTGAATTTCAACTAAAATATGGCCTTTTCAGTTTTGCTTGAATCTATTTCTACCAGACACCATCTTAGGGAATTTTCTTATTCTGCTCTGAAATACACTCACATTAAATTATGGGATCGGTTTTCTCATGCCTAACATTTTTTTGAACTGTCGTGCACAGATCCAGGTCGACAGGAGTGACTATGACAATGTGATTAGAGCATTGCCATATCTGAAAGGAAATAGAAAAGCTACATAAATGTCGAGTTTGTAAATCAAAGTCATGAATCTAGCAGCATTCAGTCTACTGATTCGTGATGTCTCCATTATGCTTTGACGTCATTTGAATGTTGTTTTATTTTACAAATGAATTGAAGTAGTTTTTGCCATTGGAAGTATTATTACCTCCTAAAAAGGTATGTTGTCTTTTGCTTTAACACCATTTGAATGTTTTATTTATTTATTTTACAAATGAATTGAGGTAGTTTTTGCCATTGGAAATATCATTATCTCCTATATCAGGCAATAACAATTTGTATTTACATCATTGCAATTTCTATGCACTTTTTTCTATCTTCCTGTTAAGCGTTGCATTTGTTTTGTGGCGAATCATGTGGTCACCATAAACTATTTGGTAACATATAAGTTTAGAAGTTTGATAATTTCAAATTGGGTCGTTCGAGTTTTCCTATCAAGTTTCATATTATGCAAAAACAAATATTCATGTTGTTAATAATTTTTTGATAGGTTGTTGTTAATGTTTTACGAAATTTTAGCAATATATATACACACACACATACACTCTGGATAATAAATTCGAGGAATTTTTTTGATCCAACTGTCAAATCAAATGTTTTATTTAGTAGATCAACACTATAAACTTTTATAAATTTTATTAAATAATTTTAAATGAAGGTATAATAAACTTTTAAAATATATAATTAAATATAAATTACAAACATTGAAACACTTGTCTAGTTGAGATTAATATCGTCCACATAAATTACACTGCAGAGTTGTATGCTATGATTTCTTTAATTGTCTAAAGTAATTGGGTGCACTTTACTTTATTTTGTGTCTGTATAAAAAATAATAAATACTATTAAAAATTAATATATACAAATATGAGATTCAGGTTTGAATTCGATACTTATGTCCAATTTAACAATATTAGTATTTTTTGAATTCGATATTTGATGTTCAACGTAATAATATCGGTATTTTGTATGAATAAAGAGTAAAAAGTACAAACTGGTAATCATAATTAATAAGATTAATTTAGAAATTTATAATGCATAACTTCTATGTTATGCCATATTATCATTCCTTGATGTCATGAAGTTTCCACATTTTTTTATTTGAAATGCTCATAATTTCCAAGAAGCAACATCCAAGGTATAAAATTTCTTTTCCTTGGTTGCATTGTAGGTACTATAATTTATCTCGGATCGGCTACCCAATTTTTTTGAATTGGTAAAAAATAATCGATAAGGAAATTACTATATCTTGTTATATTGTGGTTGGATAATTGTTATAAAATATTGATATGATTATATTTATTTATTATCTTTTAACCTCACCAATTTATTGAAGATTTTATTCTATCTAAGTACGTTTTATATTCTTGATTGAAATTATACTTTATAATTTTTTACGTGAGAATATAATTAATAATAAAGGAATAAGAATTAAAATTTACGTTTGGTGATTTAAAATTTGGTCTATTAATTAAAAAGGCAAGCTCTTTTTTTTTAATAAAATAAAAAGTCAAGCTCTAGTAAACAATACGTATAATAATTAAAATCATAATATAACTTAAAATTGATACTAAGTGACTAAATTAAATATGATTTTGATTGAAATTGAAATTTGAATTTTGAAATTAATCAAACTCTTGGTGATGACAGTTGTGGTGGTAGTGAGGGCAAAGATAACAACATAGTATATTAAATTATTTAAGATGGTTCAAATTTGAAAAATGATAAAGGTATTTATTCTACATATTCATGACATACTGACGTCTCATTTGTTTTTCTAGTTAAATATTTTTATTCCCTTAACATTATAAGATTTATCATTTAAGTGTGATATTTAAGTATTATTTATTTGATTTATAGTATTAATTTGAATTTAGTAGATAAACATCCATATATTCAATGACATGCTAACATTTCTTTATTTTTCTAGTAAAGTATTTTATCCACATAACATTATAAGATTTACCATTCAAATTATTTTAATGATTATTTATTTTATTTATACATATAGTATTAATTTGAATGTATTAGATGCACATCCACATGGTATCATCTTAAATTAATATGTTTTCAAAATATAAGAAACATATATATATATATATATATATATATATATATATATTTATATATATATAAACACATTAAATTAGAGGAGTTTTATAATGAAATGATGAAAGAGTTAAATTTTGACTACATAACGATACATAGATGATCATGATTAAAAGAAAAACTCATATAACTCTTTTAAGTGATCATATGTGACTTATATATTATGATGCAAAAATATATTTTATTTCATCTCATTTACTTTTATTTATTTATAAATATAATATAGTATCATACCAAGCATTGTTAATATTTTTTTATATATATAATTTTGTTTAGTGCATTTAATTATATCAATATTTATATTTGGATTCATAAGTACCATATATGATTTGATTTGAATTTATATTACCTATCAATATTTTGTCATATTTAAACTATAAATTTTTTCGGGACAATGTCATAATTATTTAAATTATAATTAGTTTAAACATACAATCATACATGTTGTGTTTGATACATATGATAAATATTTATATTAAATTAATTTTGTTTTATAGAATGTTATTTATTGATTCACAAATATATATGCTTGTGGAATCATTTAAAATCTTTATTTTATCTTTTTTTAAAATAATATCTCATATATTGAAAAAAATAAGGTCCAAAGGAGCCCTAATCCTTAGCAAAACAAGAATTAAAAGAGTATCGCAACTACAAAGTTATTAATTACATAATAAGTTAAAAAATGGGCCACACCATTCTCAACTTTTTCTTTTCTCCCTCTTATATTCTACTCGATTGTTACCGAGCCACTTCTCCTCTTTCTTTCTGTCCCTTTGATATTTTAGAGCGGTATTGTACCGTAGTCCATTCGATATTTTAAAGCGGTTGTTATACCGTAGTCCCTTCGATATTTTAGAGCGGTTGTTATACCGTAGTGTTGGAACCAAGTTGGTTCTAAGTACTTAGGGTTTTGATGCTTACAAATGTACTCTATGTAAACTTATTTTGTACTTTGAATTATTAAGTTAAATGCCCCAGAAACTGAAGGAATCAGAAGCAGAGATCAAAGGAAAATGAATTCTGGAATTTCTAGAAGATGTTTTAGGATGTTAAAACATCACCAGAGGATATGTTTGGTGGCCCAGAACAGAAGGAAGAAAAATCATAATGAAACATGGATCATACCATTGGAAATCCTGCCAGAAGGAGAGTTGTTCCAGACAAACAGGAATCAAATATCAATTTTATTCCAGAAGTTATTCTGACCAGAAGATGGCCTGGCAGTGAAAAATTACACAGTCCAGACTTGTTCCAGACTTGACCAGAAGGTATGTTTATGAGTCCAAAACAAGAGGATCAATCCAGATTTGGCCCAGACCATAAGATAGCATGATTCAGGGCATGGAACTAAGTCCAGACCAAAAGAAATGAGTTCCAAAATCAATCCAGACATGGTCCAAAATTAAAGGTAAAATGTCCAGACTGAAATATTTTTTGTTCAATTTTATTTCAGTTTGTTCCATACCAAAGTCCAGAATCTGTCCAGATCAGAGTAAAAACTTCCAGATCAATGGTTCAGAAATAATTATTTGGTCCAGTGATGGTCCAGATCAGAAAATCAGACCATGGCCCAGTGTTGGCCGAAATCAGAGGGACAGGATGAGCAGTCCAGCAAAGGCCGAGTTCAGAGGATTTATAGCATATCAGGTGCGCATCCAGGATGGCCGAAATCAGAAGATCAGAGGGTCAGGAAGTGTGGTCCAGGGAAGGCCGAAATCAGAGGATCACAGCATATCAATTAGTTTGGTCCAGATGTGGACTGGCGCAGAACAATCTAATGGTCCAGATTTAATCAGGAAATTTATACGGTGGAGAATTTAATTTATTTTGATCAAAGGATTAAAAAGATTTATTACAAAAATAAAGTGAGGTGTTGTGGAATTCAGGAGCTGTGGCGGGAAGGAACCAACAGATTTAATTGGCCAGTTATTTTGAAAAAGAATCTAAAGATATGT
Source organism: Cicer cuneatum (assembly GCA_037974295.1). Classification (NCBI taxonomy): domain Eukaryota; kingdom Viridiplantae; phylum Streptophyta; class Magnoliopsida; order Fabales; family Fabaceae; genus Cicer; species Cicer cuneatum. Next base: position 1,190,835 of record JBBPBO010001986.1, read on the forward strand.
TTTTTATTTAAATAAAGCCCAATTGGTCAAGTTATTTTTGCAAGAGAATCCAGTAAGATTCAGCTCGAAATTAAGCTTGGAAGAGGCCCAAATCTGCATCTATAAAAGGAGGCTCAAGGCAGAATACTCAGTATCGAAAATTACAAAAGAGTCATACACTTCCAAAGCAAACACTCCCAAATTTTCATATAAGTCAATTGTGAGTTTCAGCTTTCAAGAAGCAAGTACTCGTGTTATTTTCTTTCCACTGTGTCAAATCTAAGTTGTTGAAGTAGAGTCTACAAACTGAGGGAAGAGGATGAGCTGTTCAAGATGGAAGAGGATGAAGACATTGACACAATGTTCTGCAGATTCCAGACTTTGGTATCAGGACTGAAAGTATTAAGCAAAAGCTATACCACTGAAGATCATGTCTGGAAAATTCTGAGAAGTCTACCAAAAAGGTGGAGACCAAAGGTTACTGCAATTCAGGAAGCTAGGGATCTGAGTACCTTGAGGCTGGAAGATCTGATCAGCTCACTCAGGTCTCATGAAATAGAACTAGAAGAAGATGAACCTAAGAAGAAGAAGAATCTGGCTCTGAAATCGAAACAGAAGAAAGCTGTAGAGGCAGCATCAGAATCAGAAGATAGTGACAGTAACAGTGATGATATGGCTTAATTAACCAAAAAGATGGCTAAGATCTGGGAAAACAGGAAGAACAGAAGATTCAATAAGAAACATAACAACAAAGGAAAGGAAGAATCTGACAAGAAGAACATCCTCTGTTATGGATGCAATGAACCTGGACATGTCAAGTCAGAATGTCCAAATCTGGAAAAAGGGAAACAACATAAGAAGAATTCCAGATACAGAAAGAAAGGTCTGATGGCTGCCTGGGATGTATCAGAATCAGAGGAAGAATCTTCTGATGAAGAAGAGGCAGAAACAGCAAAGATAGCTCACATCAAGTCTGCTTCTGGACCTCATAAAGGCACGAATTCCAGAAGGAAAACAGGCAGAAGGAAGAATGATCGAAGCAATCATTCTGGAAAATCTGGAAGCACATCAGAGGAAACAATTCTCTCTCTGATGGCTCATACCAACTCAAGTTCTGAATATAGCTCAGGTTCTGGAACAGAATCAGAAGATGAAGACAATGAGGTATTTTCTGATCTGTCTAAATCTGAATTAATTGAGACTTTAAAAGACTTGTTAAATGCAAACAATAAAAGGTCTTTAAAACTGAAAACTCTTAGGGAAGATAAGGAAAATCTAACCAAAGAAGTCCAATTTTTAAAGAATCGAAATTCTGAGTATGCAACTGAAAACAAAAATTTTAAAACTGATGTTGCAAGACTCAAATCTGAAAACCAAACTCTGAAAAGTAATAATTATTCCACTTCTGAAACTATTTGTAAATCTGATATGCATGAGCAAGTTTTTCAAAACTTTATTTCCAATGGAATGGAAAGAAGTAAAAATGTATCTATGATTTATGGAAACAGTAATTCTGGAAAAAGAGGTCTTGGTTTTACAGAAACAATTACTGAAAATAAAGTTGTTCATTCTGATGTTTTATGTAGTGTTTGTGCCAAGAAAGGTCACTCTGAATTATCTTGTCCAAGGGTAAAATCTGAACAAGATCAGAGAGCTGTTACAACTAACAAACCTGGACCCAATCAGTTCTGGGTACCAAATGATCAAATTGTCTATGTTACAGATATTCTGAGCAACCAGAAGGAGACACCAACAATGGTGCCTGGACAATGGATGTTCGCAACGCACAAGCAGAAGAAGGTTTATGATCCAACATCTACCAAACAGAAGCAAAGTGACTCTGGTAGAAGAAGAAATGGTCAACACAATACCTATCAGAACCAGAACCAGAATTATAGAAGGAACAGGAAATATCATGGACATCACTCGAACCAGTATCAGAGGAACAGGAACCGGAACCAGAACCAGAACTGGAATCAGTATCAGAAGCACAAAAACTGGAACCAGAACCAGAACTGGAATCAGTATCAGAAGTACAGGAACTAGAACCAGAACCAACACTGGAACCAGAACCAGAACCAGAATCAGTACTGGAACCAGAACCAGAACAGGTATCAAAGGTTCAGGTATGATCATCAGAATTACTCTAATTATCAGAATCAGTATAACTACAGGAATTATCAGAATCACCAGAACCATCAAGGTTATCAGAATCACCAGATTCACCAAAGTTACCAGAACCAAAACATGTTCCAGAATGACCAGAGGAACATGGTGTATCAGCCAAAGCATAAAAAGAGGAATCAGAATCAGGAGAGTTCTTCAAACACTCCAGTGAGATTCATCAAAAATACAAACCTATAAGGGAATTCAAATCCCCTCATCCAAACCATGTAATCACAGAACATACAGATTAGGAATCTGAAAATCAGAAGAAAGAGGATTTTCAGAGTTGACATAGAGGTTACATCTTGTTGTAAATACTATTATTACTTTATATTTATGTTTACTGTGATAACAAGAAGCTTGATCATAACAAATCAAAGCTAGATAAGTATTCTGCAGGTTTTCAAACTGTCAGAGGAACCAGGTGATTCACACGAATTGGATACTTCAGCAGAAACACCATTCCAGTGGGTTCAAAAACAAGTAGAAATCACCAGAAGCAGAATTAATGGTTTGAGTGTATTGAGTTAAATTTTAAATTATTTGATTTGCATTATGTAATATGACAAACTGCTTGATCTTGACAAATCAAAGCAACATAAAGATAGTGCAGGTTCACCAGAACCAAAGGAAGCAGAAGCAGAAGCAGAAGCAGAAGAAACAGAAGTACCTGGAAAGGTAGAGAATACAAGCAAGTCAGCAACCCATGACAAATCTTCAAAAAAAAAATCTGATCAAGTCAGAAACAGCCAAGATAAGCCAGAAGAGAAATCTGGATATTTACCAGAATCTGAAGCTGTTACAGATTCACCAGAACCAGAAGCTGATCTATCAGGATCAGAAGCTGTTACACATCTTCCAGAACCAGAAGCTGATGAAGCTTTGGCAGAGGAAGGGTGGATACTTGCAATGCAAGAAGAGCTGAATGAATTCCAAAGGAATGATGTTTGGGATCTGGTATCCAGACCAAACAAAAACATTATTGGAACCAAGTAGGTGTTCAGAATCAAATTCAATGAAAAGGGTGAAGTTGTAGCTCAGGGATACAGTCAACAGAAAGGTATAGATTACATTGAGACTTGTGTTCCAGTGGCCAGGTTAGAAGCAATTAGAATTCTCTTATCATTTGCTGCTAATCATGATATAATGCTGTATCAAATGGATGTTAAAAGTGCATTCTTAAATGGCTACATAAGTGAGGAAGTCTATGTCAAACAGCCTGGATTTGAAAACTCTGATTTTCCAGACCATGTTTTTAAACTCAAAAAAATTCTTTATATGGTTTAAAACAAGCACCAAGGGCATGGTATGACAGACTTAGTAACTTTCTGCTTAAGAATGAATTTAATAAAGGCCAGATTGATAATACACTATGATATTATGATTATCCAAGTTTATATTGATGATATCATATTTGGATCAACTAATGGGACTTTGTGCAAAGAGTTTTCTGACCTAATGCAGAAAGAGTTCCAAATGAGCATGATGGGAGAACTTAAGTTCTTCCTGGGAATTCAGATTCATCCAGGTAAATCAGATGACACCAGCCAAAAGGTAGAACAAAAAACATACAGAGAAAAACCCCCACCTACAAACTCATAGGTTTATGTGATTCGTACTATGGTGGAGACAAGTTGGAAAGGAAAAGTACAAGTGGCAACTACACTTTCTTAGATCTCTTGGTCAAGCAAAAGACAAAGCACCATTGCCATGTCAACAGCTGAAGCTGAGTATATATCAGCAGCAGGATGCAGTTCACAGTTTGTGGATACATCAATGGGCTGATATCTTCACCAAGGCATTACCAGAAGATAGGTTCGAGTTCATTAAGAAGCATCTCAGCATGACCTCCATATCTGACTAGCTCAAGTAGTCATCTTAGGAGTTTTTAAAATTTCTTGCAATTTTATTTTATGTCTTTTAATTTCAGTTTTTACTTTCTGTAATTTGTAAAGAGAAAAACAAAAAATACAAAAATAGTAGGACCACTTTTTGGCTGATGACAAAAAGGGGGAGAAAGAGAGAGAGAGAGAGAGAAAGAAGAAATAAGTAGAAAAGGAGAGAGAAAAAGAAAGAGTGAAATCAGAAGGAGTTGAAAAGGAGAGGAATCAGTGAGAGAGAAAAAGAATGAGTGAAATCAGAAGGAGTTGAAAAGGAGAGGAAACAGGGAGAGAGAAAAACAAAGAAAGAAAAAGAAAGAGTGAAAACAGAAGGAGTTGAAAAGGAGAGGAAATGTGAAGAGAGAAAAAGAAAGAGAGCAAAAAGGAGTTGAAAAGAAGAGGAGAAGAGAAGAAAAGAAAGAGAGAACAAAGAAGGAGTTGAAAAGAAGAGTATCAGACTTAGGGGGAGAGATTGGTCTGAGGGGGAGTAATTCAAAGTCTTCGAGTCATAAGATAGCAAAATAATTTAAGGTTTTGTCATCATCAAAAAGGGGGAGATTGTTGGAACCAAGTTGGTTCTAAGTACTTAGGGTTTTGATGCTTACAAATGTACTCTATGTAAACTTATTTTGTACTTTGAATTATTAAGTTAAATGCCCCAGAAACTGAAGGAATCAGAAGCAGTGATCAAAGGATTCCAGAAAAATGAATTCTGGAATGACCAGAAGATACTCCAGGAATGTCAAAACCTGACCAGAAGATATCTTTGATGGCCCAGTTGTGGAATATCGCATGAAGATCCAAGGGTGCAGATTTGATCATGGGGATTAAAGGTGAAGATCTTATGTTATTTTTATCAAAGTATTATTAAAGATTTGTTATAAATTAAAGTGGAGTAGCATGGAAGTCAGAAGCTATGGCGGGAAGCAATAAAAGGATTTGATTGGCCAGTTAATTTATGAAAGAAGTCCAGTACCGGTGCAGACGCTCAACAGTCCAGCACTTATATACCAAAGTACAATCGCTTAACAGATCAGTACTTAGTGCAGACGCTCAACAGTCCAGCACTCGTGTAATCGCTCAACAGATCAGCACGTGGTTGCGCATTACTCTGTGGCCCATCGCGGGTACCACTTGACTATGCAATGCATGAATATGCAGTGTTTCACTTCTCTAGAAACAGAATGCAAAATCAGAAAATTCATGCTTCTCATCATGTTTAAAATATTTCAGCATAGTCAGAATTTGCATCATCACAATCATGATTAAACAGTCCATCAATCATTAACACCTTGAAATGTTTTTCCCAGATTCTTAAAATTCAATTACAGAGTTTAAAACTGAGGATCTTCTGGAATTTTACGAATCTGTATTCGAATACAGCTTCTCTGTATTCGAATACAGAAGCTGAAACTAGTGAAAATATGCAATTTTAACATTCTGTATTCGAATACAGATTGCCTGTAGTCGAATACATAAGACAAAACCAGAATGATCTACATCAAATCATTAGAAAACAGAACCAGAATCAGAACATTAGAAACAGAACCAGAATGAATGATTAATCATCAGAACAGAACCAGAATGAATGATTAACATCATAACAGAACCAGAATGATGATTAACATCATAACAGAAACAAAATGATGCACTCCAGAACCATTCGAAGCAAAACAACAGAATGATTCGCCTAGAATCATCAGAAGCATCACAGAATGATTCACACCAGAATCATCAGAAGCAGAAACAACAGAATGATTCACCCAGAACCATCAGAAGCAACACAGAATGATTCACACCAGAATCATCAGAAGCAACACAGAATGATTCACACCAGAATCATCAGAAGCAGAAACAACAGAATGATTCACCCAGAACCATCAGAAGCAACACAGAATGATTCACACCAGAATCATCAAAAGCAACACAGAATGATTCACACCAAAATCATCAGAAGCAACACAGAATGATTCACACCAGAATCATTAGAAGCAACACAGAATGATTCACACCAGAATCATCAAAAGCAACACAGAATGATTCACACCAAAATCATCAGAAGCAACACAGAATGATTCACACCAGAATCATTAGAAGCAACACAGAATGATTCACACCAGAATCATCATAAGCAACACAAAATGATTCACACCAGAATCATCAGAAGTAACACAAAATTATTCACACTAGAATCATCAGAAGCAGAAACAACAGAATGATTCACCCAGAACCATCAGAAGCAACACATAATGATTCACACCAGAATCATCAGAAGCAACACAGAATGAGTCACACCAGAATCATCAGAAGCACACACAGAATGATTCACACCAGAATCATCAGAAGTAGAAACAACAGAATGATTCACATCAGAACCATCAGAAGATAAATGTATCAGAGGATACATTCTGAATTTACAGAAGATGCATTTCTGGAATTATCAGAAGATAAACCAGAATGTCCAAAACCGACCAGAAGATAACTTTGGAGGCTTATATCAAACAAAAACAAAATCAGAAGAACATCTGGAAAATACCAGAGGGAAGCCTGCCATAATATGAGTTGCTCCAACAAGAATGATTCAAATATCAGAAGAAATCAAGAAGTTATATTGATCAGAACATAGTCTGGCAGTGTAATTTCAACACAGTCCATACTTGTCCAGAAGTGACCAGAAGATATCTTTGATTGATTATATCAGAGGGAATAAATATCAGAAGATTCTTTGGACGAAACCATTGTGAAGCCCGCCATGTGGAGAGTTGCTCCAGGCCATAAGTTGTCAAAAGCAAGAAGTAATCCAGAAGATAATTTGACCAGAACATGGCATGACAGTCGAATTTTGAATAACCCAGACTTCGCCCAAACTTCATCCAGAATTGATCAGAAGAAGCACAGAATGGTTCATGCCAGAATCACCAGAAGCAGAAACAACAGAATGATTCACATCAGAACCATTAGAAGATGGTTAACATCAGAACCATCAGAAGCAGAAACAGAATGTTTCAGATCAGAACCATCAGAAGCAGAAATAGAATGGTTCACATCAGAACCATCATAAGCAGAAATAGAATGGTTCACATCAGAACCATCATAAGCAGAAACAAACTGATTCACATCAAAATCATCAGAAGATGGTTAACATCAGAACCATCAGAAGCAGAAACAGAATGTTTCAAATCAGAACCATCAGAAGCAGAAATAGAATGGTTCACATCAGAACCATCAGAAGCAGAAATAGAATGGTTCACATCAAAACAATTAGAAACAGAAGCAGAATGTTCAACATCAGAACATCAGAAACAGAAACAGAATGATCCACACAAGGATCATCAGAACCAGAAACAGAAACAGAATGATCCACTCAAGGATCATCAGAATCAGAAACAGAAATGAAATGATCCACACAATGATCATCAGAACCAGAAACAGAATGATCCACTCAAGGATCATCAGAAATAGAAACGAAATGATCCACACAAAACAACCAGAATCAGAATCAACAATATCATAAAGATCACCCAGAACAACCAGAAGCAGAATCATCATTATCATCACCAGAATCACACAACATAAAACAGAATCAGAACCATTAACACCAGTTTATCCAAAACAGAGACAGATGATCAATCATCAGAACATCACACAACATTTCAGTGTTCTCATTCATCAGAACAAACATGCAACATTTTAGTGTTCACACTTATCAGAACAAGCATGCAACATTACAGTACTCATCAGAACAAACATGCAACATTTCAGTTTTTCCCAAAACACCAGAGCAAACATGCATGTATTCAGTTTTCTCAAAACACAACAGAATGACAAGAAACATCACGGAACACTACCACCAACAGGATGCATTTTGCATTTTAATGCTATTTTCAAAACAGTTTTAAGATATGCATTTTATTCATCATTAAAATGACAATGCAACATTTTCCAGCTTTCATTCATAAGTAAAATAGCATGTTTTATTAGAAAAACAGCCAGCAACAACCATCAGGATAATCACATATCAACAAAGTTCATTTTCCTTCAAAATGTCATTTTTCGAAAACAGTTTTTCTTTTAAAAACAGAACTGAAACAGCACACTTTATGGCCCTAATGCAGCTAAAAGATGGAAGGTGCCCTTACCCTTGTAGCGTGCTTTGCTATTTCCTCTGTTTTCTGCTGCGTTCCCTTCTCTGCGTCCAGAGACGGTGAAACTGTTCCCTGAGTTTGCTACTGCTAAACTGGGTTCTTTGGCTTCGTAATGGAGTGGGGATTAACTTTACTATTGTGGGTTTTCTGGTTTGAGGTTTTGATTTCCAGTTTATGGTGTTGGAGGAATTCCCTCTTCTGAATTTAAAGAACCCGTGAAGCTGTTTTTCAGAAACCAGGGGCAGAAATGGGAGGAAAATTACTGTTGCATGCAATCACTCATTACATGCAAAATAGGAGAGTGTGTGTTCTGGTCTTTGCTCAGTTCCTCTGCCATGTACTCATGGAATTACTTGAGTGCCTTCCTTCTTGAAAATACTAATAAAATAATGTTGTATCATTTCAGCACTTAATCCTTTAATTAATCACTAATCCTTAATTAGTGGTCCAATTAATTTAATTACTCAGAAATTAAATTAATTTAATTCTTCATCCCATAATTTAATTCCTCTTCCAAAATAAATATATATATATATATATATATATATTCACTTAAAACATACATATATTAAATATTTACAACAATTCCCAAAATGCCCTTGACAATAATTCCAAAATTTATATTTAAAATTAAGGGTCTTACATTGTTCAAAAAAGGACTTTGAGCATCCAGTTTGTGGACACTGATCATCAATGGGCTGACATCTTCACCAAGGCTTTACCAGAAGATAGGTTCGAGTTCATTAAAAAGCATCTCAACATGACCTCCATATCTGACTAGCTCAAGTAGTCATCTTAGGAGTTTTTAAATTTCTGCAATTTTATTTTATGTCTTTTATTTTCAGCTTTTACTTTCTGTAATTTGTAAAGAAAAAATCAAAAAAATACAAAAATAGCAGGACCACTTTTTGGCTGATGACAAAAAGGGGGAGAAAGAGAGAGAGAAAAAGAAGAAATAAGTAGAAAAGGAGAGTTGAAAAGAAAGAAGGAGTGAAAAAAGAAAGAGTGAAAAAGAGAAGGAGAGGAAGCGTGAGGAGAGAAAAAGAAAGAGAGAATAAAGAAGGAGTTGAAAAGGAGAGGAGAAGAGAAGAAAAGAAAGAGTGAAAAAGAAGGAGTTGAAAAGGAGAGTATCATACTTAGGGGGAGAGATTGGTCTGAGCGGGAGTAATTCAAGTTTTCGAATTATAAGTAAGCAAAATAAGTTAAGGTTTTGTCATCATCAAAAAGGGGGAGATTGTTGGAACCAAGTTGGTTCTAAGTACTTAGGATTTTGATGCTTACAAATGTACTCAATGTAAACTTATTTTGTACTTTGAATTATTAAGTTAAATGCCCCAGAAACTGAAGGAAACAGAAGCAGAGATCAAAGGATTCCAGAAAAATGAATTCTGGATTGACCAGAAGATATCTAGGAATGTCAAAAACATAACCAGAAGATATATTTCATGGCCCAGATCAGAAGGAATAAAAATCAGAATGAAACATGGATCATACCATTGGAAGGCCTTCCAGAAGGAGAGTTGTTCCAGATAAACAGGAATCAAATATCAATTTTATTCCAGAAGTTATTCTGACCAGAAGATGGCCTGGCAGTGAAAAATTACACAGTCCAGACTTGTTCCAGACTTGACCAGAAGGTATGTTTATGAGTCCAGAACAAGAGGATCAATCCAGATTTGGCCCAGACCATAAGATAGCATGATTCAGGGCATGGAACTAAGTCCAGACCAGAAGAAATGAATTCCAGAATAAATCCAGACCTTGTCCAAAATCAAAGGTAAAATGTCCAGACTGAAATATTTTTTGTTCAAGTTAATTTCAGTTTGTTCCAGACGAAATTCCAGAATCTGTCCAGATCAGAGTAAAGACTTCCAGATCAATGGTTCAGAAATAATTATTTGGTCCAGTGATGGTCCAGATTAGAAAATCAGACCATGGCCCAGTGGTGGCCGAAATCAGAGGGACAGACTGTGCAGTCCAGCAAAGGCCGAATTCAGAGGATTTTAACATATCAGGTGTGCGTCCAGGGAAGGCCGAAATCAGAAGATCAGAGGGTTAGGAAGAGTGGTCCAGGAATGGCCGAAATCAATGGTCCAGATTTAATCAGGAAATTATACGGTGGAGAATTTAATTTATTTTGATCAAAGAATGAAAAAGATTTGTTACAAAAATAAAGTCAGGTGTTGTGGAATTTAGGAGCTGTGGCTGGATAGAACCAACTGTTGGAACCAAGATGGTTCTAAGTCTTAGGATTTTGATGCTTACAAATGTACTCAATGTAAACTTATTTTGTATTTTGAATTATTAAGTTAAATGCCCCAGTAACTGAATCAGAATCAGAAGCAGTAAACTTATTTTGAATCAGAAGCAGTGATCAAAGTATTCCAGAAAAATGAATTCTGGAATGTCAAAAAAATGACCAGAAGATATATTTGATGGCCCAGATCAGAAGGAATAAATTTCAGAATGAAACATGGATCATATCATTGGAAAACCTGCCAGAAGGAGAGTTGATCAAGACAAACATGAATCAAATATCAATTTATTTCCAGAAGTTATTCTGACCAGAAGATGGCCTGGAAGTGAAAAATTACACAGCCCAGACTTGTTCCAGACTTGACCAGAAGGTATGTTTATGAGTCCAGAACAAGAGGATCAATCCAGATTTGGCCCATACCATAAGATGACATGATTCAGGGCATGGAACTAAGTCCATAACAAAAGAAATGAGTTCCAGAATCAACCCAGACCTGGTTCAAAATTAAAGGTAAAATGTCCAGACTGAAATATTTTTTATTCAAGTTAATTTCAGTTTGTTCCAGACCAAAATCCAGAATATGTCCAGATCAGAGTAAAAATATCCAGATCAATGGTTCAGAAATAATTTTTTGAGTCCAATGATGGTCCAGATCAGAAAATCAGATCATGGCCCAGTGTTGGCCGAAATCAGAGGGACAGAATGTGCAAGTCCAGAATTGGCCGAATCCAGGAGAATTCAGCATAACAGGCGCGCATCCAGGCTGGCCGAAATAAGAAGATCAAAGGGTTAGGAAGTGTGGTCCAGGAATGGCCGAAATCAGAGGATTACAGAATATCAAAAAGGCTAGTCCAGGCTGGACTATCGCATGAAGATCCAAGGGTGCAGATTTGATCATGGGAATTAATGGTGAAGATCTCATGATATTTTTATCAAAGTTTTATTAAAGATTTGTTATAAAAATAAAGTGGAGTAGCATGGAAGTCAGGAGCATTGGCGGGAACAACCAACAGATTTAATTGGCCAGTTATTTTGGAAGAGAATCTAAAGATACGTTTTTTATTTAAATAAAGCCCAATTGGTCAAGTTATTTTTGCAAGAGAATCCAGCAAGATTCAGTTCGAAAGTAAGCTTGGAAGAGGCCCAAATCTGCATCTATAAAAGGAGGCTCAAGGCAGAATACTCATAATCGAAAATCACAAAAGAGTCATACACTTCCAAAGCAACAAACACCCAAATTTTCATAGAAGTCAATTGTGAGTTTTAGCTTTCAAGAAGCAAGTACTCGTGTTATTTTCTTTCCACTGTGTCAAATCTAAGTTGTTGAAGTAGAGTCTACAAATTGAGGGAGTCAGTAGGAGGTAGCAAGGTACTTAGCAATTAGATTCATAGTGTTGTGAATTCTTCTACAATCTGGGGTGTCAGATTGGCTGAAGACAGGAGTTGTTTTTCCTCAAAGAAGTCTAGGATTGTTAGACTATTTGAGAAGACTGACTTGGAGGGTCAGTAGCACGGTTGTAATTCAAGGTTTGAATTAGTGAAATCCTTCAAGGCGAAGGGACTGGACGTAGCCTCGTTAACGGTGAACCAGTATAAAATCTGTGAGTTTGATTTTTATTTTTATCCGCTGCTAACTCTGTTTTAATTATACATCAAGTTTTATTTTAAAAGTATTAAAACAGGAAAAGTATTCAAGTTAAGTAAAACAGAATTCAACCCCCCTTCTCGTGTTTGCGCCTTCACCAACAAATTTAATTGGCCAGTTATTTTGAAAGAAAATCTGAAGATATGTTTTTTATTTAAATAAAGCCCAATTGGTCAAGTTATTTTTGGAAGAGAATCCAGCAAGATTCAGCTCGAATTTGATCATGGAAGAAACCCTAATTTTCATCTATAAAAGAAGGCGCAAGGCAGAAGACTTAGAATCGAAAATCACAAAAGGGTCATACACTTCAAAAGCAAACACTCTCAAATTTTCATATAAGTCAATTGTTGAGTCTCAGTTTTTAAAGCAAGTACTCTTGTTGTTTTCGTTCCACTGTGTCAAATCTAAGTTGTTGAAGTAGAGTCTACAAGCTGTGGGAGTCAGTAGAGGTAGCAGGTTATTTGGCAATTAGATTCATAGTGTTGTGATTTCTTCTACAATCTGGGGTGTCAGATTGGCTGAAGAACACGAGTTGTTTTTCCTCAAAGAAGTCTAGGATTGTTAGACTATTTGAGAAGACTGACTTGGAGGGTCAGTAGCAAGGTTGTAATTCAAGATTGAATTAGTGAAATCCTTCAAGGCGAAGGGACTGGACATAGCCTCGATAACGGTGAACCAGTATAAAATCTGTGAGTTTTTATTTTTATTTTTATCCGCTGCTAACTCTGTTTTAATTATACATCAAGTTTTGTTTTGAAAGTATTAAAACAGGAAAAGTTTCAAGTTAAGTCAAACACAATTCAACCCCCTTCTCGTGTTTGCACCTTCAGATAACTTGTAATGTGCATGCCTATCATTATCAGAATCATACGTAATTGTGGAGGCACAGTGAGCTCAAAGACCTCAAAGCTTTTATGGATGATGATTGGTTTCTTGAAGAGTGTTCTCCGGAGCCAGCTTCATTATTCTTGTTTTCTTTGTTAAATTAATAGTGACTCTTGTTAACTTACTTTTCCTTTTTTATTTGAAAAGACACGTGTTAACTATGTTATAATGTATTACTAACAACTTACCTATTGTGTTTGTGCCATGGAGACGGAGTGAGAAGTAGTTCTGACTGCGTGAGAATTGTTGGGGCCTCAATACTTTAAAACTTAATTTTTCCAATGACTGCGTCCACATTACAACAATGGATCGTTTGTATGTTATGAATTCTCAATATTATTTGGTTCTCTAGTCCTGTGCCAATTAGATTCTATTCTTAATGATGGCCCGAGTATAACCAGGCAGCTAAAAAAAACTGTAAAAGGAGTTGGAAAAGAGGATTAAAGAGAGTAGTTACTGACTGATCATGAAGGTAGTGATTATGTATCTGCTTACAGTGGTTGCATTGTAGCCTTTTAAGACTAACGGCTTGCATATAGTGGTTCTATCATTTGATCTTTGAAGTAATAAGAGGGCGTGTAGCTAGAAAAGAGGACTTTCTAGACATCAAGATGCTTAATTTTTATTTCCACTTCATCTACTTGTTTTAAGCTGAAATGGCACGATGCAATTGCAATTTGCAAGCAAAAAACATTTAAAATTTACAAAGCTACAATTTCAAGTTGATTGGTCTTTTCTACACATACCCCTTCAAGTTGAATTTTCTAAAAATTTGAAAAATTCAAATTTAATTTTTTTTCTGAATTCCTACTTTTCCACATTTACTTTCTCACTCTTGTAACAAAAAAAAACAACTTTCTCTCTCTCATCGAAATATATTTTACTATTTTGGTTATCGATCTTTCTCCTAAATAATAAAAATAGAGAATTTGTTTCTAGCAGTGCCAAATGTGAGTCTATTCAAACACTACAACATGAAGCTTGTGCGTGGATGTGAAAAATGACTGTGAAGCAGTAGAACAACACAACGATTTTGAGGCCCGTAGAGAAAACCAAACAAAAAAGTGAAGGCCCAAAACTCAAATATAAGAAACCGTGAAGCCCATTAGCAGTCTACCTGTATCCACAAAATCAACATCATCTTCTTTATCCACAACCAAGAGTAGTAATCTCATTCATTCTCAACAGAAAACACAGAAATATGGCGTTGGCTTGCGCAATGGCCACATTTTCCTCGTTCGGCTTTAGGCTCGCAGCACCATCTTCATCTACACGTGTCTCTTAGAGTTCAGTTAAATTGCCTTTGTCCAATAATGTCAACTCGCTCCAACTCAGTTGGTCTGGAACCATTTCCGCTCCATTTCTTCACCAAAAACTCGCCACTGTTAATTCTCCTCCTCGCTCTCTCACAATTGTATCCGCAAAAGGCTACAAAATTAAAACTCACAAGGTCCTATCCTCTCTCTCACACTTCGTTGCTTCTATTTTTTATTTTTTAGTTGAATTTGATTTTTGTACAGGCATCAGCAAAGCGATTTAGAGTAACTGGTAGTGGCAAGATCGTGCGTAGGAGAGCAGGAAAGCAACATTTGCTCTACAAAAAGAATAACAAGAGGAAATTGCGACTCTCCAAAATGGTTCGTTCATTTTTAACATGCTTCATGCTTTAATTATATTTGAATTTGAATATGAATATTATCAACATCAATCTAAACCTAATTCATTGCCAAAGAGGATTGCTTTGTTTTCATATCCTTTCAAACTAATTGCCTGTTATGCTTGTAATCTGGTATTTGTTTGCTGTTATTGACTTGGTTATTTGCAATATCAAATACCTTGTGATCATAACACGTAGGTATATATATATATATATATATATATATTAGAATATCATATTTCTACTATGAATGTGAAACAAAAGACATACAATTTTGTGTCTTTAGTTAGTAAGACATATTGAAGACGTATGGTATGCAGAAGAAGACAATTATATCTATAGTTGGTAAGAAGTATCAAATATGTATCTGAGAAGTACCGGTGAAAATATTTCCTAAAATAATTAAAAAATAATATTTGATACCTTATATGTATGTATCGAGAAGCATCACACATGTATCGGTATTGGATATGCGTTGGGCACTGATGCTTCTCCATTTTTTAAGTATTTGGGCTTTATAATTGTGTTATTTTGATCTCAAGAATTTGATTACATCTTATCAATCAGTGTTGTCAATTGCGGATTGTGGAAAATAGAGATTTGTTCTACTTCCGCTATGCTATAGTGCCAATATCGTGACTATTGGATAATATTTTGTACTAAAAAGCGTATCGCGGAACAATAGCGATTTGTTCAAATTCCGTTGTACTATAACACCGTTATAGCTGCTATTTGACAACGCGTTCACTGTATTATTAAGTGTCTTATCTTTTTGCTTTTGTTGGGTTGTGAGATTTCGAGATGGAGGTGACTTTCAGGAAACGGGAATAGATGAAAAAGTTGGAAGATAAATTTTGTCTCCCTCCCTGTCTTCTCTCTATTCTGCATGTTACATGAGGATAAATACAAGTTATAATATTAAAACATCTATATTATGCACTTGTGTACCAACAAAAAAAATCTACAATGTGTAGTTAATATAAATTAAGTAGCTCTAGTAGTTAATATATATTGTTTTCCATGTCTATATATGCTGATACCCTGAAATTGATTTTGATCTTATGCGTCAACTTAGTAGAAAGGTCTTCAAACAAGCTAAGAAAGAGTTTGCCTTTCCCCAGCCTATCCTATGAATTATCAATTATCACATGATTGAGTTTGGTCCTTAATCTTTTTTCTCTCTCTTGATGATTTCTAATTTTGTGCAATTCTACTGTTAAGATTAAACCAAATTCCAAATTCATATCAAGAATGTGCATTTCTTGTTTCTTACAAAGATACTTGGTTATAGGCTTCCTTGGTCAGGTAGTTATTGTATGAGAATGTGGAATTTACTCATTGTTTGTAGCACTCAGTAGCAAATATCAAAAACACTTTACAATGATTCATTCTACTCAAAACTTTTTATTTGCCTCATATGTGTGACTGAATAAAGCCTTAGAGAGTGCTTCATATGTTATGTTAATAGCTTAACAAGAGTAAGTTAGTGAGTTGGTTAATTAGGAAATAAGCCTTAGAGAGTGATCTATCCTGTCAATTGGAAGGAGGAGGGGCCTTTGGACCTTTGGGAAGGTGGCAGGGCCTCAAATCTCTGTTCTCTGCTGATTGTTTGTATTCAAGTGAATTATTCCCTATTATCTTTGAGTGATCTATACAATGTGTATACTTTAAATTAATAGCTATTAAAGAATGGATTTGAACTGGATATGTGTAAAAAGCAACCTTATAGGGCATCTGTATTCAGACTATGTCATTAAAAATTTGTGAATCAGGACTTGCAAAGCAAAAATAACAGACTAAAGAAATCACTCAAATGCCTCGAGGGATGTATTTTCAAGTTGCATATTTTCAATTGTTATCTCGTAATCTTAACAAAACATCCACAATTCACTTGTCTACTCTGCAAATATGTCACTTAAATTTTATCTATAAATTTAAGTGAGTGATAAAATACAGCTTTCTATGAAATGTGTGCATCAAAGTAAAGTCATTAGAACATGATAAACTAGTTGAAATTATCAATTGAAGTAATGTCACTGTAGTGGCATTCAAGTTGATTGTTTTTTGAGACACAAATTGAACATTAACCTCATTAGAGAAATCCAGCACTTGAATTTCAACTAAAATATGGCCTTTTCAGTTTTGCTTGAATCTATTTCTACCAGACATCATCTTAGGGAATTTTCTTATTCTGCTCTGAAATACACTCACATTAAATTATGGGATCGGTTTTCTCATGCCTAACATTTTTTTTAACTGTCGTGCACAGATCCAGGTCGACAGGAGTGACTATGACAATGTGATTAGAGCATTGCCATATTTGAAAGTAAACAGAAAAGCTACATAAATGTCGAGTTTGTAAATCAAAGTCATGAATCTAGCAGCATTCAGTCTACTGATTCGTGATGTCTCCATTATGCTTTGACGTCATTTGAATGTTGTTTTATTTTACAAATGAATTGAAGTAGTTTTTGCCATTGGAAGTATTATTACCTCCTGAAAAGGTATGTTGTCTTTTGCTTTAACACCATTTGAATGTTTTATTTATTTATTTTACAAATGAATTGAGGTAGTTTTTGCCATTGGAAATATCATTATCTCCTATATCAGGCAATAACAATTTGTATTTACATCATTGCAATTTCTATGCACTTTTTTCTATCTTCCTGTTAAGCGTTGCATTTGTTTTGTGGGGAATCATGTGGTCACCATAAACTATTTGGTAACATATAAGTTTAGAAGTTTGATAATTATGCAAAAACAAATATTCATGTTGTTAATAATTTTTTGATAGGTTGTTGTTAATGTTTTACGACATTTTAGCAATATATATACACACACACATACACTCTGGATAATAAATTCGAGGAATTTTTTTGATCCAACTGTCAAATCAAATGTTTTATTTAGTAGATCAACACTATAAACTTTTATAAATTTTATTAAATAATTTTAAATGAAGGTATAATAAACTTTTAAAATATATAATTAAATATAAATTACAAACATTGAAACACTTGTCTAGTTGAGATTAATATCGTCCACATAAATTACACTGCAGAGTTGTATGCTGTGATTTCTTTAATTGTCTAAAGTAATTGAGTGCACTTTACTTTATTTTGTGTCTGTATAAAAAATAATAAATACTATTAAAAATTAATATATACAAATATGAGATTCAGGTTTGAATTCGATACTTATGTCCAATTTAACAATATTGGTATTTTTTGAATTCGATATTTGATGTTCAACGTAATAATATCGGTATTTTGTATGAATAAAGAGTAAAAAGTACAAACTGGTAATCATAATTAATAAGATTAATTTAGAAATTTATAATGCATAACTTCTATGTTATGCCATATTATCATTCCTTGATGTCATGAAGTTTCCACATTTTTTTATTTGAAATGCTCATAATTTCCAAGAAGCAACATCCAAGGTATAAAATTTCTTTTCCTTGGTTGCATTGTAGGTACTATAATTTATCTCGGATCGGCTACCCAATTTTTTTGAATTGGTAAAAAATAATCGATAAGGAAATTACTATATCTTGTTATATTGTGGTTGGATAATTGTTATAAAATATTGATATGATTATATTTATTTATTTATTTATTATCTTTTAACCTCACCAATTTATTGAAGATTTTATTCTATCTAAGTACGTTTTATATTCTTGATTGAAATTATACTTTATAATTTTTTACGTGAGAATATAATTAATAATAAAGGAATAAGAATTAAAATTTACGTTTGGTGATTTAAAATTTGGTCTATTAATTAAAAAGGCAAGCTCTTTTTTTTTAATAAAATAAAAAGTCAAGCTCTAGTAAACAATACGTATAATAATTAAAATCATAATATAACTTAAAATTGATACTAAGTGACTAAATTAAATATGATTTTGATTGAAATTGAAATTTGAATTTTGAATTTTGAAATTAATGAAACTCTTAGTGATGACAGTTGTGGTGGTGGTGAGGGCAAAGATAACAACATAGTATATTAAATTATTTAAGATGGTTCAAATTTGAAAAATGATAAAGGTATTTATTCTACATATTCATGACATACTGACGTCTCATTTGTTTTTCTAGTTCAATATTTTTATTCCCTTAACATTATAAGATTTATCATTTAAGTGTGATATTTTAAGTATTATTTATTTGATTTATAGTATTAATTTGAATTTAGTAGATAAACATCCATATATTCAATGACATGCTAACATTTCTTTATTTTTCTAGTAAAGTATTTTATCCACATAACATTATAAGATATACCATTCAAACTATTTTAATGATTATTTATTTTATTTATTATAAGATGTACCATCAGAATTTTGAGCACTAGTCCACATCTGGTACAAGCTAAATGATATGCTGTGATCCTCTGAATTCGGCCATCCCTGGACCACACTTCCTGACCCTCTGATCTTCTGATTTCGGCCAGCCTAGATGTGCGCCTGTTATGCTGAATTCTCCTGGATTCGGCCATTTCTGGTCTTGCACATTCTGTCCCTCTGATTTCGGCCAACACTGGGCCATGGTCTGATTTTCTGATCTGGACCATCACTGGACCAAATAATTATTTCTGAACCATTGATCTGGATATTTTTACTCTGAACTGGACAGATTCTGGAATTTGGTCTGGAACAAGCTGAAATAAATTTGATCAAAAAATATTTTAGTCTGGACATTTTACCTTTGATTTTGGATCAGGTCTGGGTTGATTCTGGAACTCATTTCTTTTGTTCTGGACTTAGTTCCATGCCCTGAATCATGCCATCTTATGGTCTGGGTCAAATATGGATTGATCCTCTTGTTCTGGACTCATAAACATACCTTCTGGTCAAGTCTGGAACAAGTCTGGGCTGTGTAATTTTTCACTGCCAGGCCATCTTCTGGTCAGAATAACTTCTGGAATAAAATTGATATTTGATTCCTGTTTGACTTGATCAACTCTCCTTCTGGCAGGCTTTCCAATGATATGATCCATGTTTCATTCTGAAATTTATTCCTTCTGATCTGTGCCATCAATTATATCTTCTGGTCATGGTTTGACATTCCTGGAGTATTTTCGGGTCGTTCCAGAATTCATTTTCTGGAATCCTTTGATCTTCAGCTTCTGATTTCTTCAGTTTTTGGGGTATTTAACTTAATAATTCAAAGTACAAAATAAGTTTACATTGAGTACATTTGTAAGCATCAAAATCCTAAGACTTAGAACCAACTTGGTTCCAACAATCTCCCCCTTTTTGATGATGACAAAACCTCAACTTATTTTGCTAACTCATAACTCGAATATTGAATTACTCCCCCTTAGACCAATCTCTCCCCCTAAGTCTGATACTCTCCTTTTCAACTCCTTCTTTATTCTCTCTTTCTTTTTCTCTCTTCACATTTCCTCTCCTTTTCAACTCCTTCTGTTTTCACTCTTTCTTTTTCTTTCTTTGTTTTTCTCTCTCCCTGTTTCCTCTCCTTTTCAACTCCTTCTGATTTCAGTCTTTCTTTTTCTCTCTCCCTGATTCCTCTCCTTTTCAACTCCTTCTAAATTCACTCTTTCTTTTTCTATCTCCCTGATTCCTCTCCTTTTCTACTTTTCTTCTTTTTCTTTCTCTCTCCTTCTCCCCCTTTTTGTCATCAGCCAAAAAGTGGTCCTACTATTTTTGTATTTTTTTTGTTTTTCTCTGTACAAATTGCAGAAAGTAAAAACATAAAATAAAAGACAAAAATTAAAATAACAAGAAATTTAAAAACTCCTAAGATGACTACTTGAGCTAGTCAGATATGGAGGTCATGCTGAGATGCTTCTTAATGAACTCGAACCTATCTTCTGGTAATGCCTTGGTGAAGATATCAGCCCATTGATGTGTCCACAAACTGTGAACTGCATCCTGCTGCTGATATATACTCAGCTTCAGCTGTTGACATGGTAATGGTGCTTTGTCTTTTGCTTGACCAACATGAAGAAGAACATGCTGACTCTGAAAACAAGTCAGAGGGAAAAAATGGATGGAAGTACAAATCTTCACATCCAGAATCTCTCATTATTGGCAGTGCAGCAGAACCTCTAAAGACCAGATCATTAAGTAGAGAAACCAGTCTGTTTGGTTTACTCTCAACAATTGTACCCAGCAATGTTGATGAGGCTTTGACAGAGGAAGGTTGGATACTTGCAATGCAAGAAGAGCTGAATGAATTCCAAAGGAATGATGTTTGGGATCTGGTACCCAGACCAAACAAAAACATTATTGGAACCAAGTGGGTTTTTAGGAATAAACTCAATGAAAAGGGTGAAGTGGTAAGGAACAAAGCCAGACTTGTAGCTCAAGGATACAGTCAACAGGAAGGTATAGATTACACTGAGACTTTTGCTCCAGTGGCCAGGTTAGAAGCAATAAGAATTCTTTTATCATTTGCTGCTAATCATAACATAATGCTGTATCAAATGGATGTCAAAAGTGCATTCTTAAATGGCTACATAAGTGAAGAAGTCTATGTCAAACAGCCCCCTGGTTTTGAAAATTCTGATTTTCCAGACCATGTTTTTAAACTTAAAAAGTCTTTATATGGTTTAAAACAAGCACCAAGGGCACGATATGACAGACTTAGTAACTTTCTGCTTAAGAATGAATTTAATAGAGGCCAGATTGATAATACATTATTTAGGAAATCCATTAAAAATGATATTTTGATTATCCAAGTTTATGTTGATGATATCATATTTGGATCAACTAATGGCACCTTGTGCAAAGAGTTTTCTGATCTAATGCAGAAGGAGTTCCAAATGAGCATGATGGGAGAACTTAAGTTCTTCCTGGGAATTCAGATTCATCAAGGTAAAACAGGTATACTCATTCACCAATCTAAATACACCAAAGAACTTCTTAAAAAGTTTAAGATGAGTGACTGTAAGCCTATGGCCACCCCCATGCACCCAACCTATTCACTTGAGAAAGATGAAACCAGTCGAAAGGTAGACCAGAAAACATACAGAGGTATGATTGGATCCCTTCTATATTTAACTGCTTCTAGACCTGACATTATGTTTAGTGTTTGTGTCTGTGCCCGATTTCAAGCTGACCCTAGGGAATCCCATTTAACTGCTGTCAAACGAATTCTGAGATACCTTAAAGGAACCACCAACCTTACCTTGTTATACAAGAAAACACCCACCTACAAACTAAAAGGTTTTTGTGATTCTGACTATGCTGGAGACAAGTTGGAAAGGAAAAGTACCAGTGGCAACTCCACATTTTTAGGTGAAAATTTGATCTCTTGGTCAAGCAAAAGACAAAGCACCATTGCCATGTCAACAGCAGAAGCTGAGTATATATCAGCAGCAGGATGCAGTTCACAGCTACTCTGGATGAAACACGAACTTGAAGATTACAACATCTTTGAAAACAATATCCCTTTGTTCTGTGATAACACTTCAGCCATAAACCTAACCAAGAACCCTATCTTACACTCTAGAGCCAAACACATTGAAATAAAACACCATTTCATTAGGGATCATGTTCAAAAAGGGACTTTGAGCATCCAGTTTGTGGACACTGATCATCAATGGGCTGATATCTTCACCAAGGCATTACCAGAAGATAAGTTCGAGTTCATTAAGAAGCATCTCCGCATGACCTCCATATCTGACTAGCTCAAGTAGTCATCTTAGGAGTTTTTAAAATTTCTTGCAATTTTTTAAATTCAGTTTTTTACTTTCTGTAATTTGTAAAGAGAAAAATAAAAAATAAAAAAATAGTAGGACCACTTTTTGGCTGATGACAAAAAGGGGGAGAAAGAGAGAGAGAGAAAGAAAGGAGAAATAAGTAGAAAAGGAGAGATAAAAAGAAAGAAGGAGAGAAAAAGAAAGAGAGAAAACAGAAAGAGTTGAAAAGGAGAGGAAACAGGGAGAGAGAAAAAGAAAGAAAAAGAAAGAGTGAAAACAGAAGGAGTTGAAAAGGAGAGGAAATGTGAAGAGAATAAAAAGAAAGAGAGAACAAAGAAGGAGTTGAAAAGGAGAGGAGAAGAGAAGAAAAGAAAGAGAGAACAAAAAAGGAGTTGAAAAGGAGAGTATCAGATTTAGGGGGAGAGATTGGTCTGAGGGGGAGTAATTCAAAGTCTTCGAGTCATAAGTTAGCAAAATAAGTTAAGGTTTTGTCATCATCAAAAAGGGGGAGATTGTTGGAACCAAGTTGGTTCTAAGTACTTAGGATTTTGATGCTTACAAATGTACTCAATGTAAACTTATTTTGTACTTTGAATTATTAAGTTAAATGCCCCAGAAAATGAAGGAAACAGAAGCAGAGATCAAAGGAAAATGAATTCTGGAATTTCCAGAAGATGTTCCAGGATGTCAAAACATCACCAGAGGATATGTTTGGTGGCCCAGAATAGAAGGAAGAAAAATCATAATGAAACATGGATCATATCAATGGAAAGCTTGCTAGAAGGAGAGTTGTTCCAGACAAACAGGAATCAAATATCAATTTTATTCCAGAAGTTATTCTGACAAGAAGATGGCCTGGCAGTAAAAAATTACACAGTCCAGACTTGTTCCAGACTTGACCAGAAGGTATGTTTATGAGTCCAGAACAAGAGGATCAATCCAGATTTGGCCAAGACCATAAGATAGCATGATTCAGGACATGGAACTAAGTCCAGACCAAAAGAAATGAGTTCCAGAATCAATCTAGACCTGGTCCAAAATTAAAGGTAAAATGTCCAGACTGAAATATTTTTTGTTCAAGTTAATTTTAGTTTGTTCCAGACCAAAGTCCAGAATCTGTCCAGATCAGAGTAAAAACTTCCAGATCAATGGTTTAGAAATAATTATTTGGTCCAGTGATGGTCCAGATCAGAAAATCAGACCATGGCCCAGTGGTGGCCGAAATCAGAGGGTTAGGAAGTGTGGTCCAGGAATGGCCGAAATCAGAGGATCACAGCATATCAATTCGGCTGGTCTAGTTGTGGAATATCGCATGAAGATCCAATGGTGCAGATTTGATCATGAGGATTAAAGAAGAAGAATGAAAAATGTTCAAAACAGAATTGGAGAAAAAGGCTCACAACAGAATCTGAGCAAAAGGCTCAAAACAGAATCTGAGCAAACTACTCCAGAATATTCTCAAAACAGATTAATCTAAATATACTGCAGAAGTAAAGCATCAGTGAAGTTCGAAAGTTCAACTATAAATAGAGACTTAATGCTGAAGAATAAAATATCAAAAATCACAAAAGAGTCATACACTTCCAAAGCAAACACTCTCAAATTTTCATATAAGTCAATTGTTGAGTCTCAGTTTTTAAAGTAAGTACTCGGTTATTTTCTTTCCACTGTGGCAAATCTAAGTTGTTGAAGTAGAGTCTACAATCTGAGGGAGTCAGTAGAGGTAGCAGGATACTTGGAAATTAGATAGGGTTGTATCTAAGTTGTTGAAGTAGAGTCTATAAACTGAGGGATTCAGAAAGGGTAGCAGGTTACTTGGCAATTAGATTCATAGTGTTGTGGTTTCTTCTACAATCTGGGGTTGTCAGATTGGCTGAAGATCAAATCTAAGTTGTTGAAGTAGAGTCTACAATCTGAGGGAGTCAGAAGGGGTAGCAGATTACTTGGCAATTAGATTGTGATTTCTTCTACAATCTGGGGTTGTCAGATTGGCTGAAGAAAAGGAGTTGTTTTCGTCAAGAAGTCTAGGATTGTTAGACTATTGAGAAGACTGACTTGGAGGGTCAGTAACAAGGTTGAAATTCAAGATTGAATTAGTGAAATCCTTCAAGGCAAAGGGACTAGACGTAGGCTCGTTAACGGTGAACCAATATAAAATCTGTGAGTTTTATTTTTATTTTTATCCCTTGCGAACTCTGTTTTTAGTTATACATTAAGTTTTGTTTTGAAAGTATAAAAACAGAAAAAGATTCAAGTTAAGTAAAACACAATTCAACCCCCCCTTCTCGTGTTTTGCACCTTCAATTATATCATGATTAGCAGCAAATGATAAGAGAATTCTAATTGCTTCTAACCTGGCCACTGGAACAAAAGTCTCAGTGTAATCTAACTTTGGCCCAGACAATAAGATAGCATGATTCAGGGCATGGAACTAAGTCCAGACCAAAAGAAATGAGTTCCAGAATCAATCCAGACCTGGTCCAAAATTAAAGGTAAAATGTCCAGACTGAAATATTTTTTGTTCAAGTTAATTTCTGTTTGTTCCATACCAAAATCTAGAATCTGTCCAGATCAGAGTAAAAACTTCGAGATCAATGGTTCAAAAATAATTATTTGGTCCAGTGATGGTCCAGATCAGAAAATCAGACCATGGCCCAATGGTGGCCGAAATCAGAGGGACAGACTGTGTAGTCCAACAATGGCTGAAATTAGAGGGACAGGATGAGCAGTCCAGCAAAGGCCGAGTTCAGAGGATTATAGCATATCAGGTGCGCATCCAGGATGGCCGAAATCAGAAGATCAGAGGGTTAGGAAGTGTGGTCCAGGAATGGCCGAAATCAGAGGATCACAGAATATCAAATAGGCTGGTCCAGATGTGGACTATCGCATGAAGATCCAATGGTGCAAATTTGATCATGAGGATTAAAGAATCTGAGAAAAATGCTCAAAATAGAATTGGAGAAAAAGGCTCAAAATAGAATCTGAGAAAAATGTTCAAAACAGATCAGTGAGCAAAAGGCTCAAAACATAATCTGAGCAAACTACTCCGGAATATTCTCAAAACAGATTAATCTAAATATACTGCAGAAGTAAAGCTTCAGTGAAGTTCTAAAGTTCAACTATAAATAGAGACTTAATGCTGAAGAATAAAGTATCGAAAATCACAAAAGAGTCATACACTTCCAAAGCAACAAACACCCAAATTTTCATAGAAGTCAATTGTGAGTTTTAGCTTTCAAGAAGCAAGTACTCTTGTTATTTTCTTTCCACTGTGTCAGATCTAAGTTGTTGAAGTAGAGTCTACAAACTGAGGGAGTCAGTAGAGGTAGCAGGTTACTTGGCAATTAGATTCATAGTGTTATGGTTTCTTCTACAATCCGGGGTTGTCAGATTGGCTGAAGATCAAATCTAAGTTGTTGAAGTAGAGTCTACAATCTAAGTGAGTCAGAAGGGGTAGCAGATTACTTGGCAATTAGATTGTGATTTCTTCTACAATCTGGGGTTGTCAGATTGGCTGAAGACAGGTGTTTTCCTCAAGAAGTCTAGGATTGTTAGACTATTGAGAAGACTGACTTGGAGGGTCAGTAGCAAGGTTGTAATTCAAGTTTGAATTAGTGAAATCCTTCAAGGCGAAGGGACTGGACGTAGCCTCGTTAACGGTGAACCAGTATAAAATATGTGAGTTTTATTTTTATTTTTATCCGCTGCTAACTCTGTTTTAATTATACATCAAGTTTTATTTTGAAAGTATTAAAACAAGAAAAGTATTCAAGTTAAGTCAAACACAATTCAACCCCCTCTTCTCGTGTTTGCACCTTCACTGCTGGTGTAACAAAGACTGAGGAAGAAGCTGTATTTCTTAGGCTCTTCCCTTTGACCCTCATTGGAAAAGCTAAGGAGTGGTTTCTCGACCAACCACAACAAATTCTATCTGATTGGAATCAACTGGAGGAGAAATTCATGGCTAGGTATTTTCCTCAATCAAAATTTATGGATTTTAAAACTGCTATTTCTACTTTCTCTCACATTGCAGGTGAAAGTTTATGTGAAACCTGGGAGAGGTACAAATCAATGTTGAGGAAGTGTCCAAACCTTGGATTCGATGCAAAGACACAAATCCATATTTTCAAAAATGGCTTACTCCAGCAACACAAGTTGATCCTAGATGCCACAGCTGGAGGATCTTTGATAGCTAAATCTTCAACAGAAGCCATTAATATAATGAGTCTATGGCCATCAATGATCAACAGGGCCAACACCACAGAGGTCCAACAAAAAGAGGCATGATAGAGCTTGCAGGGAATGATGCAATCTTAGCACAAAACAAGCTTTTGCAACAGCATATGGAGGAAATGACAAAGCAATTGGCAAATCTTCCTAAACATTTGAAGGAGATGCAGGAATCATCATCCAATAGGCAGGTAAACAGATGTGATGTGTGTATAGGTGATCATCCTACAAGTTATTGTGAACCCAAAGAGGAGGAAGTTCAGTACTTGTCCAATCAGCCAAGGCAAGGTCAATATCAGAACAACTACTCTAGGGGAACCAACCAAAACTTCAACCAACCTTGGAGGCAGGATGTCGGACCTTCATCTAATAGGCCACCACCATATCAGAACCAACAGTATCAACAACCACCACAGGATCGGACTTCAAAATTGGAGGACACATTGACTCAATTTATGCAGATGTCGGTGGCTAACCAAAAGAATACTGATGCATCCATCAAGAATTTGGAGATCCAGATGGGCCAATTAGCAAAACAGTTTGCAAACACTCACAAAGGAGCATTTACAGGTAATACTGAGTCTAATCCTAAGGAGCACTGCAAAGCAATCACAACACAGAGTGGTAAGTTGATAGGTGAAGGTATTGGTGAGAACCAGAGTGAAAATAATGTGATTGTTGTTGAGGAGGAAAGTGAGAATGAAAAAGAAGAAAATGAGAGAGAAGTGCTGAAAAATAAGAGTGAGGATGTACATAAGAGTGAAAAATAACAAGAAAAAAGTGAGGAGGAGAAAAGAAAAGCAAGAGGAAAAGAACAAGTAGGTACTAGTGGAGAGAAAAGGAAAGAAAAAGAGAGTAAGGTGAAAAACCATGAGAAGAGCACACAAAAAGCCCCACCTGTGAGAAACCTGCCTTATCCACATGTTCCTACAAGAAAAGACAAAGAAAGGCAATTTGCAAGATTCATGGATATATTCAAAAGGCTTCAGATCAATATTCCATTTGCAGAAGCGTTGGAGCAGATGCCTACCTATGCAAAATTCATGAAAGAACTATTGACAAAGAAGAGAAGATTTATAGAGGAGGAGACTATTGAGCTGGATGCTAGCTGCAGTGCTATTATTCAAAAATACATCCCTCTAAAGGCAAAGGACCCTGGAAGCTTCACACTGCCTGTTACTATTGGGAATCTAACACTTGGGAAGGCACTTTTGGATTTGGGAGCTAGCATCAACTTAATGCCATTGTCTATGTTGAGAAAAATTGGTGACTTGGAAGCTAGACCTACCAAAATGTCATTACAGTTGGCAGACAGGTCAGTTAAATATCCACATGGTGTCGTAGAAGATGTGCTGGTGAAAGTAGATAAATTTATGTTTCCAGCTGATTTTGTGGTCTTGGATATGGAGGAAGATGTAGAGGTCCCGCTGATTTTGGGTAGACCTTTCATGAAGACATCCAGAGTAATGATTGATGTGGATGCAGGAAAACTGAAGGTCAGGGTGATGGATGATGAAGTAAATTTCAATGTTTTTGAGGCTTTGCAATATCCAAAGGACAAAGGACAATGCTTCTCCATTGATATTATTGATGAGGTATGTTATGATGCACATAAGCAGTTACAATCATTTGATCCTCTAGGCAGAGTTTTGGTAAACATGCATACTAGCTTCAATGAGGAAGAAGAACAAGAGATTGAAAAATGTTTACAAGATCTTGATTCCCTCAAAGAGATTCATCCAAAACAGGTAGCATTGGAAAACATTGAAAATGTAGCTGACAACAAGCAGACTGATCAGAAACTGGAATTGAAGTTGTTACCTCCCCATTTAAAATATGTGTTTCTGTAGGGGGAAGTTGAAAAGCCAGTGATTATTAGCAGTTCCTTATCACCACAAGAAGAGAAAAAGCTGATTGAAGTTCTCAAAACAAATCAAGGAGCAATAGGCTGGACACTAGCTGATTTGAAAGGTATTAGTCCTTCATATTGTATGCATAAAATTCTAATGGAGGATGATTTTAAACCTGTAGCCCAGCCTCAAAGAAGATTGAATCCAACCATGAAAGAAGTAGTCAGAAAAGAAGTGGTGAAGATGCTTGAAGCCGGAATGATCTACCCTATTTCAGATAGTGCCTGGGTGAGTCTAGTCCAGGTTGAAGGTTGAAGGGCCAAAGTTAGATTACACTGAGACTTTTGTTCCAGTGGCCAGGTTAGAAGCAATTAGAATTCTCTTATCATTTGCTGCTAATCATGATATAATTGAAGGTGCAAAACACGAGAAGGGGGGTTGAATTGTGTTTTACTTAACTTGAATCTTTTTCTGTTTTTATACTTTCAAAACAAAACTTAATGTATAATTAAAAACAGAGTTAGCAGCGGATAAAAATAAAAATAAAACTCACAGATTTTATATTGGTTCACCGGTAACGAGGCTACATCCTGTCCCTTCGCCTTGAATGATTTCACTAATTCAATCTTGAATTACAACCTTGCTACTGACCCTCCAAGTCAGTCTTCTCAATAGTCTAACAATCCTAGACTTCTTGAGGAAAACAACTCCTGTCTTCAGCCAATCTGACAACCCCAGATTGTAGAAGAAATCACAATCTAATTGCCAAGTAATTTGCTACCCCTTCTGACTCCCTCAGATTGTAGACTCTACTTCAACAACTTAGATTTGATCTTCAGCCAATGTGACAACCCCGGATTGTAGAAGAAACCACAGCACTATGAATCTAATTGCCATGTAACCTGCTACCTCTACTGACTCCCTCAGTTTGTAGACTCTACTTCAACAACTTAGATCTGACACAGTGGAAAGAAAATAACAAGAGTACTTGCTTCTTGAAAGCTAAAACTCACAATTGACTTCTATGAAAATTTGGGTGTTTGTTGCTTTGGAAGTGTATGACTCTTTTGTGATTTTTGATATTTTATTCTTCAGCATTAAGTCTCTATTTATAGTTGAACTTTAGAACTTCACTGATGCTTTACTTCTGCAGTATATTTAGATTAATCTGTTTTGAGAATATTCTGGAGTAGTTTGCTCAGATTTTGTTTTGAGCCTTTTGCTCAGATTCTGTTTTGAGCCTTTTTCTCCAATTTTGTTTTGCATTTTCTCAGATTCTGTTTTGAACATTTTTCATTCTTCTTCTTTAATCCTCATGATCAAATCTGAACCATTGGATCTTCATGCGATAGTCCACAACTGGACCAGCCGAATTGATATGCTGTGATCCTCTGATTTCGGCCTTTGCTGGACTGCACAGTCTGTCCCTCTGATTTCGGCCACCACTGGGCCATGGTCTGATTTTCTGATCTGGACCATCACTGGACCAAATAATTATTTCTGAACCATTGATATGGAAGTTTTTACTCTGATCTGGACAGATTTTGGACTTTGGTCTGGAACAGACTTAAATTAACTTGAACAAAAAATATTTCAATCTGGACATTTTACCTTTAATTTTGGACCAATTCTGGATTGATTATGGAACTCATTTCTTTTGGTCTGGACTTAGTTCCATGTCCTGAATCATGCTATCGTATGGTTTGGGCCAAATCTGGATTGATCCTCTTGTTCTGGACTTATAAACATACCTTCTGGTCAAGTCTGGAACAAGTCTGGACTGTGTAATTTTTCACTGCCAAGCAATCTTCTGGTCAGAATAACTTTTGGAATAAAATTGATATTTGATTCCTGTTTGTTTGGAACAACTTTCCTTCTGGCAGGCTTTCCAATGGTATGATCCATGTTTCATTATAATTTTTATTCCTTTTGATCTGGGCCATCAAACATATCTTCTGGTCATGTTTTGACATTCCTGAAACATCTGGAAATTCCAGAATTCATTTTCCTTTGATCTCTGCTTCTGTTTCCTTCAGTTTCTGGGGCATTTCACTTAATAATTTCAAAGTACAAAATAAGTTTACATAGAGTACATTTGTAAGCATCAAAATCCTAAGTACTTAGAACCAACTTGGTTCCAACACAGGTGGTACCAAAGAAAGGAGGAATGACCGTGGTAGCCAATGAAAAAAATGAATTAATTCCAACCAGAACTGTCACAGGTTGGAGAATGTGTATTGACTACCAGAAGCTGAATAAAGCCACTAGGAAGGACCACTTCCCACTGCCTTTTATGGATCAAATGCTGGAAAGATTATCTGGGCAAGCTTTCTATTGTTTTCTGGATGGTTACTCCGGTTACAATCAAATCACTGTAAATCCAGAAGATCAGGAGAAAACAGCTTTCACATGCCCTTTTGGTATTTTTGCTTACAGGAAGATGCGTTTTGGACTATGCAATGCTCCTGCAACCTTCCAGAGATGTATGC
The DNA here is from genome assembly GCA_037974295.1 of Cicer cuneatum. NCBI lineage: Eukaryota > Viridiplantae > Streptophyta > Magnoliopsida > Fabales > Fabaceae > Cicer > Cicer cuneatum. The sequence goes on from JBBPBO010001986.1 coordinate 1,221,689, forward strand.
TAGCTATTTTCTCAGATTTGGTGGAAAAATGTATAGAAGTTTTCATGGATGACTTCTCTGTATTTGGAGCTTCTTTTGATTTATGCTTGGTGAACCTGGACACTGTACTGAAACGGTGTGTTGAAACCAACCTTATCTTGAACTGGGAGAAATGTCACTTCATGGTGACTGAAGGAATTGTCCTGGGCCATAAAATCTCATCAAAGGGTATGGAGGTTGATAAAGCAAAGGTGGAAGTCATTCAAAAGCTACAAGCTCCAACAAATGTCAAAAGGATTAGAAGCTTTCTCAGGCATGCTGGCTTTTATAGACGTTTCATCAAGGATTTCTCTAAGATTTTCAAGCCATTGAGCAATCTTCTGAATAAGGATACTCCTTTTCGTTTTGATGATGCATGTTTAAAAGCTTTTGAACAATTGAAACAAAATTTAGTTTCTGCTCCTATCATTATTGCACCTAATTGGAACCTTGACTTTGAATTAATGTGTGATGCTAGTGATTATGCTGTAGGAGCAGTGCTAGGTCAAAGAAAGAATAAAATGTTTCATGCCATACATTATGCTAGTAAAGTGTTGAATGATGCTCAAATGAATTATGCTACCACTGAAAAAGAATTATTAGCTATAGTGTATGCTTTAGAGAAATTTAGAAGTTACTTGATTGGATCTAAAGTTGTTATTTTTACAGATCATGCAGCTATTAAGTACCTTTTAACAAAAGCAGATTCCAAACCACGACTGATTCGATGGATTTCGTTGTTGCAGGAATTTGATCTTGAAATTAAAGATAAAAGTGGCAAGGAAAACTTAGTGGCTGATCATTTATCCAGGCTGATGAATAATGAGGTAACCGCAAAGGAAAAAGAAATAACAGATGAATTTCCAGATGAAAAGCTGTTTGTTGTACAAGAAAGGCCATGGTTTGCTGATATGGCCAATTACAAAGCAGCATGTGTAATCCCTGATGATCTCAATCATCATCAGAAAAAGAAATTTCTCAGGGATGCCACCTATTTCTTGTGGGATGATCCTTATCTATTCAAGATCGGAGCTGATGGATTGTTGCGGAGATGTGTAGCTTCTGATGAGGCTAGGAGTATATTGTGGCATTGCCACAACTCACCTTATGGAGGGCATTTCAATGGTGAGAGAACTGCTGTGAAGGTTCTTCAATCTGGTTTTTACTAGCCCTCCCTATTCAAAGATGCACATTTCCATGCACAAAAGTGTGATGCATGCCAAAGGTTAGGTGGAATAAGCAAAAGAAATGAAATGCCTCTACAAAACATCTTGGAAGTGGAGGTATTTGATTGCTGGGGCATGGACTTCATTGGCCCATTTCCACATTCATTCTCCAATGAATACATCTTGGTGGCTGTGGAGTATGTTTCACGGTGGGTGGAAGCAATAGCAATTCCTAAAGCAGATGGTAAAGTGGTAGTGAAGTTCTTAAAGAAAAACATATTCACTCGTTTTGGAGCACCTAGGGTAATTATCAGTGATGGAGGGTCACACTTTTGCAATTCACAGTTGGCCAAGGCGTTGCAACATTACGGTGTAAAGCACAAAGTAGCCTCACCTTACCATCCACAAACAAATGGAAGGGCTGAAAATTCTAACAGAGAAATTAAAAAGATCCTGGAGAAAACAGTTTCAAGTTCAAGGAAGGATTGGTCACAAAAGTTGGATGATGCCTTATGGGCTTATAGAACTGTTTATAAGTCACCAATAGGCTTAACTCCATTTCAATTGGTTTATGGCAAAGCATGCCATTTACCGGTAGAATTGGAGCACAAAGCCTTTTGGGCCATGATATTTCTTAATTTTGATCTAAATGTTGCAGGAGTTGAAAGAAAGAAACAACTGCATCAATTAGAGGAATTGAGGCATCAAGCTTATGAATCATCAAAGCTGTATAAGGACAAAGTGAAAAAGTATCATGACAGCAAGCTTGTAAAAAGAAACTTCAAGCCAGGCCAGCAAGTACTTTTGTTCAATTCCAGGTTGAGGTTGTTTCCGGGAAAGCTAAAATCAAAATGGTCACGTCCATTTGTAATCAAAGAGGTAAAACCCTATGGAGCAGTTGAATTGGAAGATAACAAGTCCAAAGAGACATGGGTGGTGAATGGTCAGAGATTAAAGCCATACTTATGTGGTGATGTTAAATTGATCACCACTATGCTCTACTTGAATGATCTGTGAAAATACAAAGGCGTCAAGCTAATGACGTTAAAGAAGCGCTTGCTGGGAGTCAACCCAGGTTTTTGAGTTAATGTAACTTGCTTTTTAGTTTGATTGTGTTTAAATGCTAATTTTCAATTGTTTAGTTAAGTTTTATTGTGAATTATGTGATGTTGTTGTGATTTTGTATAGGCAGATGTTAAGTTGTGTTTTTCATGTGTGTGGAATGTGATAATGAGAGATTATGCTTGAATATGTGTTTTTTAAACTTTCCACAAATTTCTTATGATGTAAATGGAAAGTTTGAGTGATTAGAATGTAAGAAATGGGAGAAATGCAAAATTTGAAGTGTTGGGTTGTGAAAATATGTAAAAATTGCATTTGAAGTGAATTTTGTGGGTAAAAGTTGGAATCTTGTGGAAATAGTCCATCTTTTGTTGATTTTAAGATTCACACAAGTTTCTTATATGGTGGATAGTTGGTATGATGCCTTGAAGGTCATTGCAAATGTGCGAAACAAATTTTGAGGTATCCACTTGGGTAAATAGAGTGAATTTGTCTTTGGAATGAATGTGAATTAGACTTGTTGATTGTTGAAACTAACAAGATGAATTCAAGCTTGCCACAGGTCCAAAATGAAGACTACAATGTTTCATGATGATTGAAAAGCAAGGCAGGTTAGCATTACAATTTTTTTTACAAGGGTTCCAAGTCTTATTCTGCATAATAATGCAGAATTTCAGGTCCCTCGCTTAAGCAAGACAATTTCAGCTTAAGCGAGATTTACAGGGACAAAATAGAGCCTTCTCTGGTCATTTTTAACTTAAGCGAGAGGAACCTTGGCTTAAGCGGTATAACACTGCAGAAAAGAAAAAAATAAATAAATACTTTCAGGTTAATTTTCGCTTAAGCTGTGTACTCCCTTGCTTAAGCCGTACTCCCTTGCTAAACACACGTTTTCTCTCATCCTCAATCACGATTCCTCTCACTCTCACTCACGATTTCTCACTTGCATCAATAGTTCATTGATTCTCCTCTCAAGTAAGTTAACTCTTTCTCCTCAATTTAATTTTGCAACCTACGGTTCTAAATTGGGAATTCATGGGTAAGTACGAATGGATCAATTATTTTGCCATGAAAAAGGATTGCATGTTTTGAACTTGAAAGAGAATAATAATTTTGTTTATGGTGAATGAACTAGAGAGAAGTAAGGTTGAGAGTGTGTCTAAGAATGTGAAATGTTTGGATTCTCTCTATATATTTTGATTGACATTGTGCATCTGTTATGATTGAGGGGCTGTTGAATCAATTTGGTTATGTGTTTCATGTGTTGAAGATAGGTGCCTAAGTGTTTGTAACCATGAGCATGAACTACTGTATACTAAGTGTTTGACAAAATGCTCAAGAGAAGGTTATGCTTAATTTGATGCTATAAATAGTTGAGCAATGATTTGTTTTAAATACAATCCCATGTGTCTAATTAAAAGTGTGGAAAAACAATGATCTCACAGAGTTTATGGGATGTTGAAATATGTTTATTATGTTTCATGAGCTTGAAAATGAACCAAAGCCCCGTATCACACTATAGATGTTTGTCAAAATCATTGAATGAATATTAAAATGGTTCAGCAAGAATGACTGGGAAATATAGGCAAGAACAAACACAAGTGAATAGAAATTAGTTCATGAACATCTTTTTGAGGAAGAGATTATTTTTGAAACTACACTTGCTTTTGCTTGAAAATGCTCATTTCCATGAATCATGATTGATATTGGCTGCAATGTTCAAAGAAAATTGGAGAGTTCGGTTTGCCTATTGGAAGTAACTTTGAGTTTTATTTGTTCTTTTCTAATTTTTGTTGTTTTTCCAGAATGGCAACAACCAAAAACCCACACAAAAGACCAAGAGGGGAAACTTCTCAGGCTGGTTCACAAGAGCATGCCACTTTAGAGTTTGACAAGAAGAAATTCAGATCCTCTATCAAATTCTCTAGGTATTTGGCTATTAGGTTGCTGCAATTTATAAAAGAAAGAAGAGTGGAGCTTCTCCCAGGGCAGTATGAGGTATTTCAACATGAGCTACAAAGAAGGAGATGGAGAAAGTTAGCAACACTACCAAAGCAATTCAATCCTGATATTGTCAAATACTTTTATGCCAATGCGTATACTACAAATCAACAGGCAAGAAGGGAATCATTTGTTCTGGGGAAAAGAATTCTTTATGATAGGAATACCATTAGTGCATATTTGGAAGATCAATCAGTATTAGACGAGGAAGGGTTATGTGGATACCAAAAAATGATGCCACCAGAGAACAGATTCATTAACAATGAGATAATGCAAACATTGTGCATATCAGGTTGGGAGGCAGGAAAGAAGGAAATAAAAATATCCCAGATGAAGACACTGACACAAATTTGGATGACTTTTCTATTGTCCAACATCAAGCCCACCTTACACACATCAGGAATCAACATGTCAAGGGCGTGTTTGATTTACTGCATCATGGAACAATTCTCAGTGGATGTTGCATCAATAATATCATATGAAATTCATAGAATTGCAACAGCTTTGGCGCCTGCACCACTAATCTTTCCTTCACTTATTACCCAACTATGCAAAGACCAAGGGGTGAATATCCCAGATCAGCCTCATCTTGACATAAGACCTGCAATCAATGATGCCCTTATCAGACAACACTGTATAAACCCAACTTAGGAAACAGGAGGAGCACAACCTGCCGCATTAGGAATCAAGATTACTAGGTCAGAAAATGGAATTTCTTTAGATCAGTCTCATTATATTGAAAAAATCCTAAAGAAATATAAATACTTTGACTGTAAACCTGCTTGCACACCATATGATCCAAGTATGAAACTTTTTAAGAACACGGATGAAGGTGTTGGAACCAAGTTGGTTCTAAGTACGTAGGATTTTGATGCTTACAAATGTACTCTATGTAAACTTATTTTGTACTTTGAATTATTAAGTTAAATGCCCTAGAAATTGAAGGAAGCAGTGATAAAAGGATTCCAGAAAAATAAATTCTGGAATGACCAGAAGATATTCCAGGAATGTCAAAACATGATCAGAAGATATCTTTGATGGCCCAGATCAGAAGATGGCCTGGCAGTGAAAAATTACACAGTCCAGACTTGTTCCAGACTTGACCAGAAGGTATGTTTATGAGTCCAGAACAAGAGGATCAATCCAGATTTGGCCCAGACCATAAGTCCATACCAGAAGAAATGAATTCCAGAATCAATCCAGACCTGGTCCAAAATCAAAGGTAAAATGTCCATACTGAAATATTTTTTGTTGAAGTTAATTTCAATTTGTTCCAGACCAAATTCTAGAATCTGTCCAGATCAGAGTAAAGACTTCCAGATCAATGGTTCAGAAATAATTATTTGGTCCAGTGATGGTCCAGATCAGAAAATCAGACCATGGCCCAGTGGTGGCCGAAATCAGAGGGACAGACTGTGCAGTCTAGCAAAGGCCGAATTCAAAGGATTTTAACATATCAGGTGCGCGTTCAGGGAAGGCCGAAATCAGAAGATCAGAGGGTTAGGAAGAGTGGTCCAGGAATGGCCGAAATCAGAGGATCACAGCATGATATGACACCAGATCAGAGAAAATTACACAAACTTCATCACAAGTCCAGAAACATCATGGTCAATGCAATCACATTCAAGGAATTTGATAGATGCACAAATAAAGAAACAGCAAAAACCATATTCGACAGTCTGGTTCTCACCTATGAAGGAACCCAACAGGTTCAAGAAGCAAGGGCTAACATATTAGTTAGAAAGTATGAGCTGTTCAAGATGGAAGAGGATGAAGACATTGAAACAATGTTCAGCAGATTCCAGACTCTGGTATCAGGTTTAAAAGTATTAAACAAAAGCTATACCACTGCAGATCATGTCAGTAAGATTCTAAGAAGTTTACCAAAAAGGTGGAGACCAATGGTTACTGCAGTTCAGCAAGCCAAAGATCTGAAAACTTTAAGGCTTGAAGACCTGATCAGCTCACTCAGGTCTCATGAAATAGAACTGGAAGAAGATGAACCTAAGAAAAAGAAGAATCTGGCTCTGAAGTCGCAACAGAAGAAAGCTGCAAGGGCAGCATCAGAATTAGAGGATAGTAACAGTGATGATATGGCTTACTTAACCAAAAAGATGGTTAAGATCTGGGAAAACTGGAAGAAGAGAGGTTCCAAGAAGAAACATAACAGCAAAGATAAGGAAGAATCTGACAAAAAGAACATCATCTGTTATAGATGCAATGAACCTGGACATATCAAGTCAGAATGTCCAAATCTGGAAAAAGGCAAACAGAACAAGAACAGTTCCAGATACAGAAAGAAGGGTCTGATGGTTGCCTGGGATGTATCAGAATCAAAAGAAGATTCATCTGATGAAGAAGAGGCAGAAACAGCAATGATGGCTCACATCAGGTCTGCTTCTGGACCTTATAAAGGTATGAGTTCAGGAAGGAAAGCAGGAAGAAGGAAGAATGAACAAAGTAGTCATTCAAGCAAGTTTGGAAGCACATCAGAGGAAGCAATTCTGTCTCTGATGGCTCATACAAACTCAAGTTCTGGATACAGCTCAGGCTCTGGAACAGAATCAGAAGATGAAGACAATGAGGTATTTTCTGTTCTTTCTAAATCTGAATTAATTGAGACTTTAAAAGACTTGTTAAATGCAAATAATAAGAGGTCTTTAAAACTGAAAACTCTTAGGGAAGATAAGAAAAATCTAACCAAAGAAGTCCAAGTTTTAAAGAATCAAAATTCTGAGTATGCAACTGAAAACAAATATTTTAAAACTGAAGTTGCAAGACAAAAGTCTGAAAACCAAACTCTCAAAAGTAACATCTGTTCCACTTCTGAAACTGTTTGTGAATCTGATATGCATGAGCAAGTTTTTCAAAACTTTATTTCCAATGGAATGGAAAGAAGTAAATATGCATCTATGATTTATGGAAACAGTAACTCTGGAAAGAGAGGTCTTGGTTTTACAGAAACAATTACTGAAAATAAAGCTGTTCATTCTGATGTTTTATGTATTGTTTGTGCTAAGAAAGGTCACTCTGAACTATCTTGTCCAATGGTAAAATATGAACAAGATCAGAGAGCTGTTAAGACTAACAAACCTGGACCCAATCAGTTCTGGGTACGAAAAGATCAAATTGTCTATGTTGCAGATGTTCTGAGCAACCAGAAGGAGACACCAACAATGGTGCCTGGACAATGGATGTTGGAAACGCACAAGCAAAAGAAGGTTTATGTTCCTGCTACAACAAGACAAAAGCAATATGAGTCTGATGGAAGGTTTGGTCAACGCAACCAGAACCAGAATCATAGGAGGAATAGGAAATATCAAAGATATCACATGAATCAGAACAAGAACTGGAACCAGTATCAGAGGAACAGGAACTGGAACCAGAACCAGAAATGGAACCAGTACCAGAAACACAGAAACTGGAACCAGAACCAGAACTGGAACCAGTATCAGAGGTACAGAAACTGGAACCAGAACCAGAACTGGAGGCACAGAAACTGGAATCAGAATCAGAATCAGAATCAGTACCTGAACCTGAACAGGTATCAGTATCAAAGGTTGAGGTATGATCATCAGAACTACTTTAATTATCAGAATCAGTATAACTATTGGAATTATCAGAATCACCAGAACCATCAAGGTTATCAGAATCACCAGATTCACCAAAGTTACCAGAACCAAAACATGTTCCAGAATCACTAGAGGAACATGACGTATCAGCCAAAGCAGAATCAGGAGAGTTCTTCAAACACTCCAGTAAGATTCATCAAGACTACCAACCTGGAAGGGAATTCAAATTCCCTCATCCAAACCATGTAATCTCAGAACATATAGATTAGGAATCTGAAAATCAGAAGCAAGAGGATCTTTAGAGTAAAACTGAGGCTACATCTTGCTGTAAATACTATTATTATTTGATATTTATGATTACTGTAATAACAAGAAGCTTGATCTCAACAAATCAAAGCTAGATAACTATTCACCAGGTTTTCAAACTGTCGGAGGAACCAGGTGATTCACACGAATTGAACACCTCAGCAGAAACAGCATTCCAGTGGTTTCAAAAACAAACAGAAACCACCAGAAGCAGAATTAATGGTTTGGCTGTACTAAGTTCATTTTTTATTAATTGATTTATATTATGGTATATGACAAATTGCTTGACAAATCAAAGCAAGATAAAGATAGTACAGCTTCATCAGAACCAAAGGGAGCAGAAGCAGAACGAATGGTTTGGCTGCATTGAGTTAAATTTTAACTTATTTGATTTGCATTATGTAAAATGACAAACTGCTTGATCTTAACAAATCAAAGCAAGATAAAAATAGTGCAGGGAGCAGAAGCACAAAAAACAGAAGTACCTGGAAAGGTAAAGGATAAAAGCAAGTCAGCAACACATGACAAATCTTCAAAAGATAAATCTGATCAAGTCAGAAATAGCCAAGATAAGTCAGAAGAGAAATCTGGATATTTACCAAAATCTGAAGATGTTACAGATTCACCAGAACCAGAAGCTGATTTATCAGAATCAGAAGCTATTACAGATTCACCAGAACCAGAAGCTGATTCATCAGAATCAGAAGCTGTTACAGAATCAGAAGCTGATGCGAACCAAGCATTGTTGATGAAGTTTTGGTAGAGGAAGGTTGGATACTTGCAATGCAAGAAAAGCTGAATGAAATTCAAAGGAATGATGTTTGGGATCTGGTATCCAGACCAAACAGAAGCATTATTGGAACCAAGTGAAGGTGCAAACACGAGAAGTGGGGTTGAATTGTGTTTGACTTAACTTGAATACTTTTCCTGTTTTAATACTTTCAAAACAAAACTTGATGTATAATTAAAACAGAGTTAGCAGCGGATAAAAATAAAAATAAAAACTCAGATTTTATATTGGTTCACCGTTAACGAGGCTACGTCCAGTCCCTTCGCCTTGAAGGATTTCACTAATTCAAACTTGAATTACAACCTTGCTACTGACCCTCCAAGTCAGTCTTCTCAAATAGTCTAACAATCCTAGACTTCTTTGAGGAAAAACAACTCCTGTCTTCAGCCAATCTGACACCCCAGATTGTAGAAGAAATCACAATCTAATTGCCAAGTAATCTGCTACCCCTTCTGACTCCCTCAAATTGTAGACTCTACTTAACAACTTAGATTTGACACGCAACACCATGAATCTAATTGCCAAGTAACCTGCTACCTCTACTGACTCCCTCAGTTTGTAGACTCTACTTCAACAACTTAGATTTGACACAATTGAAAGAAAATAACAAGAGTACTTGCTTCTTGAAAGCTAAAACTCACAATTGACTTCTATGAAAATTTGAGTGTTTGTTGCTTTGGAAGTGTATGACTCTTTTGTGATTTTCGATTCTTTATTCTTCAGCATTAAGTCTCTATTTATAGTTGAACTTTAGAACTTCACTGATGCTTTACTTCTGCAGTATATTTAGATTAATCTGTTTTGAGAATATTCTGGAGTAGTTTGCTCAGATTCTGTTTTGAGCCTTTTTCTCCAATTCTGTTTTGAGCATTTTTCTCAGATTCTTTAATCCTCATGATCAAATCTGCACCATTGGATCTTCATGCGATAGTCCACATCTGGACCAGCCTATTTGATATTCTGTGATCCTCTGATTTCGGCCATTCCTGGACCACACTTCCTAACCCTCTGATCTTCTGATTTCGGCCATCCTGGATGCGCACCTGATATGCTATAATCCTCTGATCTCGACCTTTGCTGGACTACTCATCATGTCCCTCTGATTTCGGCCAACACTAGGCCATGGTCTGATTTTCTGATCTGGACCATCACTGGACCAAATAATTATTTCTGAACCATTGATCTGGAAGTTTTTACTCCGATCTGGACAGATTCTGGACTTTGGTATGGAACAAACTGAAATTAACTTGAACAAAAAATATTTCAGTCTGAACATTTTACCTTTAATTTTGGACCAGGTCTGGATTGATTCTGGAACTCATTTCTTTTGGTCTCGACTTAGTTCCATGCCCTGAATCATAATATCTTATGATCGGGCCAAATCTGAATTGATCCTTTTGTTCTGGACTCATAAACATACCTTCTGGTCAATTTTGGAACAAGTCTGGACTGTGTAATTTTTCACTGCCAGGCCATCTTCTTGTCAGAATAACTTCTGGAATAAAATTGATATTTGACTCCTGTTTGTCTGGAACAACTCTCCTTCTGGCAGACTTTCCAATGGTATGATCCATGTTTCATTATGATTTTTCTTCCTTCTGTTCTAGGCCACCAAACATATCCTCTGGTGATGTTTTGACATCCTGGAACATCTTCTGGAAATTCTAGAATTCATTTTCCTTTGATCTCTGCTTCTGTTTCCTTCAGTTTCTGGGGCATTTAACTTAATAATTCAAAGTGCAAAATAAGTTTACATTGAATACATTTGTAAACATCAAAATCCTAAGTACTTAGAACCAACTTGGTTTCAACAATCTCCCCCTTTTTGATGATGACAAAACCTTAACTTATTTTGCTAACTTATGACTCGAAGAGTTTGAATTACTCCCCCTCAGACCAGATATTCCAGGTGGAGTGTGATGCCAATGGAGTAGGGGTAGGTGCTGTACTTTCACAAGAGAAGCGGCCAGTGGCTTTCTTTAGTGAAAAACTGAGCGATGCCAGGCAGAAGTGGAGCACTTATGACCAGGAGTTTTATGCAGTCTTTCGAGCTTTGAGGCAATGGGAGCATTATTTGATTCAGAGGGAGTTTATCTTGTTCACTGACCACTTTTCCCTGAAGTTCCTCCATAGTCAGAAGGTGATAAACAAGATGCATGCTTGCTGGGTGAGTTTTCTGCAGAAATTCCCATTTATCATTCAGCACAAATCAGGCGCCCAAAACAAGGTAGCAGATGCGTTGAGTAGGAGAGCTTCCTTGTTGATTACCTTAGCTCAGGAGATTATGGGTTTTGAGTTGTTGAAGGAACTATATGAGTATGATATTGAGTTCAGGGAGTTGTGGCTCAAGTGTACAAATCAGCATCCCAGCGCTGATTTTCATATTCGAGAAGGCTACCTGTTCAAGGGGAATCAACTCTGCATTCCTAATTCTTCTTTGAGGGAGAAGCTGATTCGAGATCTGCATGGTGGCGGTCTTGGAGGTCATTTGGGGAGAGACAAAACCATCGCCAGTCTGGAGGAGCGGTATTATTGGCCTCATCTGCGCTGTGACGTGGGTGCTATCGTCAAGCGCTGCTACACTTGTCAGGTTTCTAAGGGTCAGCCTCAGAACACTGGCCATTACATGCCATTACCTGTTCCTAATGATATCTGGTTAGATCTTTCGATGGACTTTGTATTGGGGTTACCTCGTACACAGCGAGGAGTAGATTCTGTGTTTGTGGTGGTTGATAGGTTTTCAAAGATGTCACACTTTATTGCTTGTAAGAAGACCGCGGATGCATCCAACATAGCCAAATTGTTTTTCAAGGAGGTTGTGTGTTTGCATGGAGTCCCCAGGTCCATCACATCAGACCGAGACACCAAGTTCCTCAGCCATTTTTGGATTACTCTATGGCGGATGTTTGGTACTGCACTGAATAGGAGTTCTACAGCTCATCCTCAAACTGATGGGCAGACAGAGGTCACCAACCGAACCCTGGGGAACATGATTCGGAGTATTTGCGGGGATAAGCCGAAGCAGTGGGATCTGGCTTTACCCCAGGTCGAATTTGCTTACAACAGCGCAACGCACTTAGCTATAGGAAAATCGCCTTTCTATCTGGTTTATACTTCTCCACTGCGGCATGTGGTTGATCTGGTGGTACTACCCAAGGCTAATGGGGTGAGTACTGCAGCTGAAAGTATGGCCAAGGATGTGCAAGCCGTTAAGGAGACTGTCAGGGCGAAGTTAGAAGCTACTGGGCAAAAGAACAAAGTCGCTGCTGACAAGCGCAGGAGAGTCAAGGTTTTTGCTGTGGGAGATGATGTGATGGTGTTCTTGCGAAAGGAGAGGTTCCTAGTTGGCACTTACACGAAGCTTCAGCCTCGCAAGTAAAGGCCTTTCAAGGTGCTGAAGAAGATCAATGACAATGCTTATGTGATCGACTTGCCGGAATCCATGAATATTTCCACAACCTTTAATGTGGCTGATATTTATGAGTTCCATGAGGATGCTGCCCTTACCCTGGTATGAACTCGGGGTCGAGTTCTTTGGAGGTGGAGGAGACTGATGTAGGAGGGTTCGTTGCAAGAATCGAGGAAGAAACGGCTTTGCGGGGAAATGCAGAAAAAGATCGTCCGGTGTCAGATTGCCTATTATTATACCTTTCCGAAAAGGGAATCGCGCCACGAACACAGGAATTGTTTTGAGCTCGTCTTGGGCCTCAAAACAGTTGTTTTAGTTTTCCCGTAATTTCGGGCTTTTCTGTTTTACAGCCGCTTTAGTTTTTCCTTAATTTTGGGCTTTTCTGTTTTACCTAATTTTCGTACTAAGGTTTCTATTATCTATTTAAAGACTTTCTATGCTGTAACAAAAGGCATCTTTTAATAAAATAATTAATTTTGAGAGTTTTTCTCTTCTCTGGTGGATTCCAGAACTTATTCTTTTTTTGGATTAGCGTTTGCTAACCCTTTGCGATTTCCGACTGCGTCACCTAGGGTCAGCTTGAAATCGAGCACAGACACAAACACTAAACATAATGTCAGGTCTAGAAGCAGTTAAATATAGAAGGGATCCAATCATACCTCGGTATGTTTTCTGGTCTACCTTTTGACTGGTTTCATCTTTCTCAAGTGAGCAGGTTGGGTGCATGGGGGTGGCCATAGGCTTACAGTCACTCATCTTGAACTTTTTGAGAAGTTCTTTAGTATATTTTGATTGGTGAATGAGTATACCTGATTTGCCTTGATGAATCTGAATTCCCAGGAAGAACTTAAGTTCTCCCATCATGCTCATTTGGAACTCCTTCTGCATTAGATCAGAAAACTCTTTGCACAAGGTGCCATTAGTTGATCCAAATATGATATCATCAACATAAACTTGGATAATCAGAATATCATTTTTAATGGATTTCCTAAATAATGTATGATCAATCTGGCCTCTATTAAATTCATTCTTAAGCAGAAAGTTACTAAGTCTGTCATACCGTGCCCTTGGTGCTTGTTTTAAACCATATAAAGACTTTTTAAGTTTAAAAACATGGTCTGGAAAATCAGAATTTTCAAAACCAGGGGGCTGTTTGACATAGACTTCTTCACTTATGTATCCATTTAAGAATGCACTTTTGACATCCATTTGATACAGCATTATTATGATTAGCATCAAATGATAAAAGAATTTTTATTGCTTCTAACCTGGCCACTGGAGCAAAAGTCTCAGTGTAATCTATACCTTCCTATTGACTGTATCCTTGAGCTACAAGTCTGGCTTTGTTCCTTACCACTTCACCCTTTTCATTGAGTTTATTCCTAAAAACCCACTTGGTTCCAATAATGTTTTTGTTTGGTCTGGGTACCAGATCCCAAACATCATTCCTTTGGAATTCATTCAGCTCTTCTTGCATTGCAAGTATCCAATCTTCCTCTGCCAAAGCTTTATCAACATTGCTTGGTTCGCATCAGCTTCTGATTCTGATGAATCAGCTTCTGGTTCTGGTGAATCTGTAACAGCTTCTGATTCTGATAAATCAGCTTCTGGTGAATCTGTAACAGCTTCAGATTCTGGTAAATATCCAGATCTCTCTACTGACTTATCTTGGATGTTTCTGACTTGCTCAGATTTATCTTTTGAAGATTTGTCATGTGTTGCTGACTTGCTTTTATCCTTTACCTTTCCAGATACTTCTGTTTCTTGTGCTTCTGCTCCCTGCACTATTTTTATCTTGCTTTGATTTGTTAAGATCAAGCAGTTTGTCATTTTACATAATTCAAATCAAAAAATTTTACTCAATACAGCCCAACCATTCGTTCTGCTTCTGCTTCTGCTCCCTTGGTTCTGATGAACCTGTACTATCTTTATCTTGCTTTGATTTGTCAAGCAGTTTGTCATATACCATAATATAAATCAATTAATTTAAAAATGAACTTGGTATATCCAAACCATTAATTCTGCTTCTGGTGGTTTCTGTTTGTTTTTGAAACCACTAGAATGTTGTTTCTTCTGAGTGTTCAATTCGTGTGAATCATCTGGTTCTTCTGACAGTTTTGAAAACCTGCAGAATACTTTTCTAGCTTTGATTTGTTAAGATCAAGCTTCTGGTTATCACAGTAAACATAAATATTAAATAATAGTATTTACAGCAAGATGTAGCCTCAGTTTTACTATGAAAATCCTCTTGCTTCTAATTTTCAGATTCCTAATCTATATGTTCTGAGATTACATGGTTTGGATGAGGGAATTTGAATTCCCTTCCAGGTTGGTAGTCTTGATGAATCTCACTGGAGAGTTTGAAGAACTCTCTTGATTTTGATTCTTTAATTTCTGTTTTGGCTCATACACCATATTCCTCTGGAACTTATGGTGATTCTGATAATCATACTCATTTTGATAATTAAAGTAGTTCTGATGATCATACCTCAACCTTTGATATGGATACCTGTTCAGGTTCTGGTTCTGGTTTTGATTCTGATTCTGGTTCCAGTTTCTGTGCTTCTGGTACTGGTTCCAGTTCTGGTTCTAGTTCCAGTTCCTGTTCCTCTGATACTGGTTCCAGTTCTTGTTCTGATACGAGTGATATCCATGATATTTCCTGTTCCTCCTATAATTCTGGTTCTGATAGGTATTGTGTTGACCAGTTCTTCTTCTACCAGAGTCACTTCGCTTCTGTTTGGTAGATGTTGGAACATAAACCTTCTTCTACTTGTGCGTTGCCAACATCCATTGTCCAGGCACCATTGTTTGTGTCTCCTTCTAGTTGCTCAAAACATCTGCAACATAGACAATTTGATCTTTTGGTACCCAGAACTGATTGGGTCCAGGTTTGTTGGTCATAACAGCTCTCTGATCTTGTTCATATTTTACCATTGGACAAGATAGTTCAGAGTGACCTTTCTTGGCACAAAGACTACATAAAACATTAGAATGAACAGCTTTATTTTCAGTAATTGTTTCTGTAAAACCAATACCTCTTTTTCCAGAATTACTGTTTCCACAAATCATAGATGCATTTTTACTTCTTTCCATTCCATTGGAAATAAAGTTTTGAAAAACTTGATCATGCATATCAGATTTACAAACAGTTTCAGAAGTGGAACAATTATTACTTTTCAGAGTTTGGTTTTCAGATTTGAGTCTTGCAACATTAGTTTTAAAATTTTCGTTTTCAGTTGCATACTCAGAATTTCGATTCTTTAAAACTTGGACTTCTTTGGTTAGATTTTCCTTATCTTCCCTAAGAGTTTTCAGTTTTAAAGACCTTTTATTGTTTGCATTTAACAAGTCTTTTAAAGTCTCAATTAATTCAGATTTAGACAGATCAGAAAATACCTCATTGTCTTCATCTTCTGATTCTGCTCCAGAGCCTGAGCTATATTCAGAACTTGAGTTGGTATGAGCCATCAGAGACAAAATTGTTTCCTCTGATGTGCTTCCAGATTGGCCAGAATGATTGCTTCGATCATTCTTCCTTCTGCCTGTTTTCCTTCTGGAATTCGTGCCTTTATGAGGTCCAGAAGCAGACTTGATGTGAGCTATCTTTGCTGTATCTGCCTCTTCTTCATCAGAAGATTCTTCCTCTGATTCTGATAAATCCCAGGCGGCCATCAGACCTTTCTTTCTGTATCTGGAACTCTTCTTGTGCTGTTTTCCTTTTTCCAGATTTGGACATTCTGACTTGATATGTCCAGGTTCATTGCATCCATAACAGATGATGTTCTTCTTGTCAGATTCTTCCTTGCTGTTATGTTTCTTCTGGAACCTCTCTTCTTTCTATTTTCCCAGATCTTAACCATCTTTTTGGTTAAGTAAGCCATATCATCACAGTCACTGTCACTATCCTCTAATTCTGATACTGCCTTTGCAGTTTTCTTCTGTTTCGACTTCAGAGCCAGATTCTTCTTCTTCTTAGGTTCATCTTCTTCCAGTTCTATTTCATAAGACCTGAGTGAGCTGATCAGGTCTTCAAGCCTTAAAGTTTTCAGATCTTTGGCTTGCTGAACTGCAGTAACCATTGGTCTCCACCTTTTTGGTAAACTCCTTAGAATCTTACTAACATGATCTGCAGTGGTATAGCTTTTGTTTAATATTTTTAAACCTGATACCAGAGTCTGGAATCTGCTGAACATTGTTTCAATGTCTTCATCCTCTTCCATCTTAAACAGCTCATACTTTCTGACTAATATGTTAGCCCTAGCTTCTTGAACCTGCTGGGTTCCTTCATAGGTCAGAACCAGACTGTCGAATATGCTCTTTGTTGTTTCTTTATTTGTGCATCTATCAAATTCCTTGAATGTGATTGCATTGACCATGATGTTTCTAGACTTGTGATGAAGTTTGTGTAATTTTCTCTGATTTGGTGTCATATCATCCATGTCTTATTCTTTAGTAGGATCTTCTGGATCAGTAGGTGCAGTGTATCCTTTGACTATCATCTTCCATAGTTCAGGATCTTGAGATATGACAAAACTTCTCATTCTGTCCTTCAAATACTCAAACCTTTCTCCATCAAACATTGGTGGTCTGTTGATGTTGCCTCCCAGTTCTTCTGACATATTGAACCCCTTGGACCTTTCCTCAAACACTGTTAAGTGCTCAGCCTTGAGACCGAGCTCTAATACCAATTGAAGGTGCAAACACGAGAAGGGGGGTTGAATTGTGTTTGACTTAACTTGAATACTTTTTCTGTTTTAATACTTTCAAAACAAAACTATATGTATAATTAAAACAGAGTTAGCAGCGGATAAAAATAAAAACTCACAGATTTTATACTGGTTCACCGTTAACGAGACTACGTCCAGTCCCTTCGCCTTGAAGGATTTCACTAATTCAACCTTGAATTACAACCTTGCTACTGACCCTCCAAGTCAGTCTTCTCAAATAGTCTAACAATCCTAGACTTCTTTGAGGAAAAATAACTCCTGTCTTCAGCCAATCTGACACCCGATATTGTAGAAGAAATCACAATCTAATTGCCAAGTAATCTGCTACCCCTTCTGACTCCCTCAGATTGTCGACTCTACTTCAACAACTTAGATTTGACACGGAACACTATGAATCTAATTGCCAAGTAACCTGCTACCTCTACTGACTCCCTCAGTTTGTAGACTCTACTTCAACAACTTAGATTTGACACAGTGGAAAGAAAATAACAAGAGTACTTGCTTCTTGAAAGCTAAAACTCAAAATTGACTTCTATGAAAATTTGGGTGCTTGTTGCTTTGGAAGTGTATGACTCTTTTGTGATTTTCGATTCTTTACTCTTCAGCATTAAGTCTCTATTTATAGTTGAACTTTAGAACTTCACTGATGCTTTACTTCTGCAGTATATTTAGATTAATCTGTTTTGAGAATATTCTGGAGTAGTTTGCTCAGATTCTGTTTTGAGCCTTTTTCTCCAATTCTGTTGATGTAGGAGGGTTCAAGGCCAGAACTGAGGAAGAAACGGCTTTGCGGACAAAAGCAGCAGAAAATGCGGAAAACGATCGTCCGGTGTCAGATTGTCTATTATTATACCTTTCCGAAAAGGGAATCGCGACACGAGCACAACCCATGGCTTTGCCATGATGTATGGGCTCCAGAACCGTTTTGAGCTCGTCTTAGGCCTCAAAATAGTCGTTTTAGTTTTCCCGTAATTTCGAGCTTTTCTGTTTTACAGCCGCTTTAGTTTTTCCTTTAATTTAGGGCTTTTCTGTTTTACCTAATTTTCGTACTAGGGTTTCTATTATCTATTTAAAGACTTTCTATGCTGTAACAAAAGGGTATCTTTTAATAAAATAATTAATTTTGAGAGTTTTCTCTTCTCTGGTGGATTCCAGAACTTGTTCTTTTTTTTAGGATTAGCGCTTGCTAATCATTGCGATTTCCGACTGCGTCAGGTGGCATCAGAGCAGGCTTTCTCCTGTTTCTTTTCGTAACTTGAACAGCCATGGGAGATCAACCAGTCCGAAGAGCAGACATCGAGGGTATCACTGCGGCTTTTACCGCGGCCCTTACTGCTTTGACTACGCAGATGACGACTCAGGTGGCGGCTTTGACGGTTCAACTGAACGCCATCAATAATAGGAGGGACAGAGGCAGGAGAGACGAACCTCCCAGGCGTCCACATGGAGGCTTACAGGCTCGTGTTGAATCGGACTCTAGTTCCGAAGAAGAGGTCCAGGAGGAGAATCAGGGTTTTGATAATCAACAGGATCGCAACGACTACAGAGTCAAGGCTGACATCCCGTTGTTCTATGGAACTATGGGGGTTGAAGAGTTTCTGGATTGGCAGATTAACGTTGATCGGTTCTTCGACGTGATGGGTGTGCCAGAAAACAAGCAAGTAAAGATGGTGGCAATTCGAATGAAGAGTACCGCTGCTGTGTGGTGGGATAAGCATGTTGTTCAGAGGCAGCACTAGAGAAAAGCGCCAATCAGAACATGGAGGCGAATAAAACAGTTGATGCTGGAGCGTTTCTTGCCTGAAGACTATGAGCAGATTCTGTACAAGATGTATATTGATTGCGTTCAGGGAAGAAGGAGCGTGACCGAGTATACAGCAGAGTTCCTGCGTTTCTCAGAACGCAACGAACTAGGAGAAACTGAGGGTCAGAAGGTGACTCGCTATTTTAATGGCTTGAAGGGGTCGATACAGGAGAAGATGGGTCTGCAGACTGTCTGGACCGTGACAGAGGCCTCTACGCTAGCCTTGAAAGCGGAACTGATGGAGAAATCCCCCAGAAATTTCTCATCTTTTCGCAGATTCACTCCGCAGGGTAATTCTGAATTTGCTGGTGATAAGGATAAGGGTGTTGCTGCTAAGGATTCTAACTCCTCAGCAAAGGAAACTGGTGGAACCAGTAGTGCTACATCCAACAACAAGAGGGCGAACCAGAAGTCAACCAACCCATACGCGAAACCGACGGGAGATAAGTGTTTCCGTTGCGGTGGGCAGGGTCACAAGTCGAATGTTTGTCCTTCCATGAGAACGACTGCATTTTTGAATGAGGAATCTGAGGAAGAGGAAGAAAACAACGAGTATGACGGTGTTGAGTTCGCTGAAGAAAAAGCTGAAGAAGCAGTGAATTTTGTGCTGTAGAGAGTCCTGTTGTCTTCAAAGGAAGAGGGGCAAAGGAAGAATCTTTTTAGAACACACTGTTCTATTAAAAATAAGGTGTGTAATCTGATCGTGGATAACGGGAGTATAGAGAACTTGGTCTCCCATAAGCTGGTGGACTACTTAGAGTTGCCAACAGAACCGCATGCTAAGCCTTATGCTTTGGGCTGGGTGAGTAAGGGTTCGCAGGTCAAGGTGACGAAGACTTGCAAGGTGCCTATTTCCATCGGAAGGCATTACAAGGAAGAGGTAGTGTGTGATGTTCTGAATATGGATGTGTGTCATGTCCTACTTGGGCGACCTTGGCAGTACGACAATGATTGAAGGTGCAAACACGAGAAGGGGGCTTGAATTGTGTTTGACTTAACTTGAATACTTTTCCTGTTTTAATACTTTCAAAACAAAACTTCATGTATAATTAAAACAGAGTTAGCAGCGGATAAAAATAAAAACTCACAGATTTTATACTGGTTCACCGTTAACAAGGCTACGTCCAGTCCCTTCGCCTTGAAGGATTTCACTAATTCAAACTTGAATTACAACCTTGCTACTGACCCTCGAAGTCAGTCTTCTCAATAGTCTAACAATCCTAGACTTCTTGAGAAAAACACCTGTCTTCAGCCAATCTGACAACCCCAGATTGTAGAAGAAATCACAATCTAATTGCCAAGTAATCTGCTACCCCTTCTGACTCCCTCAGATTGTAGACTCTACTTCAACAACTTGGATTTGACACGCAACACTATGAATCTAATTGCCAAGTAACCTGCTACCTCTACTGACTCCCTCAGTTTGTAGACTCTACTTCAACAACTTAGATTTGACACAGTGGAAAGAAAATAACAAGAGTACTTGCTTCTTGAAAGCTAAACTCACAATTGACTTCTATGAAAATATGGGTGTTTGTTGCTTTGGAAGTGTATGACTCTTTTTTGATTTTCGATATTAAGTTTTCTACCTTGAGCCTCCTTTTATAGATGAAAATTAGGGTTTCTTCCATGATCAAATTCGAGCTGAATCTTGCTGGATTCTCTTCCAAAAATAACTTGACCAATTTGGCTTCTTTTAAATAAAAAACATATCTTCAGATTTCTTTCAAAATTAACTGGCCAATCAAATATTTTAATTGCTTCCCGCCACAGCTCCTGAATTCCACAATACTCCACTTTATTTTAGTAACAAAGCCTTTTAATAATTTAATTAAAATAACTTGCAATCTCCTTCGTTGATCAATTCTGGACCATCAGAATTTTGAGCGCTAGTCCACATCTGGTACAAGCTAAATGATATGCTGTAATCCTCTGAATTCGGCCATCCCTGGACCACACTTCCTGACCCTCTGATCTTCTGATTTCGGCCAGCCTGGGTTGAATTCATTTCTTCTGGTCTGGACTTAGTTCCATGCCCTGAATCATGCTATCTTGTGGTCTGGGCCAAATCTGGATTGATCCTCTTGTTCTGGACTCATAAACATACCTTCTGGTCAAGTTTGGAACAAGTCTGGGCTGTGTAATTTTTTACTGCCAGGCCATCTTCTGGTCAGAATACCTTTCCAATGGTATGATCCATGTTTCCTTCTGATTTTTCCTCCTTCTGATATAGGCCTGCAAAGATATCTTCTGGTGATGTTTTGACATCCTGGAACATCTGGAAATTCCAGAATTCATTTTCCTTTGATCTTCTGCTTCTGATTTGTTCATATTCTGGTTGTATTTAATTTAATAATTCAAGATACAAAATAAGTTTACATTGAGTGCTTTTGTAAACATCAAAATCCTAAGTCTTAGAACCAACTTGGTTCCAACAATCTCCCCATTTTTGATGATGACAAAACCTTAACTTATTTTGCTAACTTATAATTCGAAAACTTGAATTACTCCCCCTCAGACCAATCTCTCCCCCTAAGTCTGATACTCTCCTTTTCAACTCCTTCTTTTTCACTTTTCCTTTTCTTCTCTTCTCCTCTCCTTTTCAACTCCTTCTTTATTTTCTTCACTTATTTTAACTCTCCTTTTCTACTTATTTCTTCTTTTTCTCTCTCTCTTTCTCCCTCTTTTTGTCATCAGCCAAAAAGTGGTCCTGCTATTTTTGTATTTTTTATTTTATTTTTTTCTTTACAAATCACAGAAAGTAAAAGCTGAAAATAAAAGACATAAAATAAAATTGCAGAAATTTAAAAACTCCTAAGATGACTACTTGAGCTAGTCAGATATAGAGGTCATGCTGAGATGCTTTTTAATGAACTCGAACCTATCTTCTAGTAAAGCCTTGGTGAAGATGTCAGCCCATTGATGATCAATGTCCACAAACTGGATGCTTAAAGTTCCTTTATGATCATGGTCCCTAATGAAATGGTGTTTTATTTCAATGTGTTTGGCTCTACAGTGTAAGATAGGGTTCTTGGTTAGGTTTACGGTTGAAGTGTTATCACAGAACAAATGGATATTGTTTTCAAAGATGTTGTAATCTTCAAGTTGGTGTTTCATCCAGAGTAACTGTGAACTGCATCCTGCTGCTGATATTTTGATTGGTGAATGAGTATACCTGATTTACCTTGGTGAATCTGAATTCCCAAGAAGAACTTAAGTTCTCCCATCATGCTCATTTGAAACTCCTTCTGCATTAGGTCAGAAAACTCTTTGCACAAAGTGCCATTAGTGGATCCAAATATGATATCATCAACATAGACTTGAATAATCAGAATATCATGTTTTATGGATTTCCTAAATAGTGTATTATCAATTTGGCCTCTATTAAAATCATTCTTAAGCAGAAAGTTACTAAGTCTGTCATACCATGCCCTTGGTGCTTGTTTTAAACCATATAAAGATTTTTTAAGTTTGAAAACCTGGTCTGGAAAATCAGAATTTCCAAAACCAGGGGGCTATTTGACATAGACTTCTTCACTTATGTAGCCATTTAAGAATGCACTTTTGACATCCATTTCATACAGCATTATATCATGATTAGCAGCAAACGATAAAAGAATTCTTATTGCTTCTAACCTGGCCACTGGAGCAAAAGTCTCAGTGTAATCTATACCTTCTTGTTGACTGTATCCTTGAGCTACAAGTCTGGCTTTGTTCCTTACCACTTCACCCTTTTCATTGAGTTTATTCCTGAAAACCCACTTGGTTCCAATAATGTTTTTGTTTGGTCTGGGTACCAGATCCCAAACATCATTCCTTTGGAATTCATTCAGCTCTTCTTGCATTGCAAGTATCCAGCCTTCCTCTGTCAAAGCCTCATCAACATTGCTGGGTTCAATTGTTGAGAGTAAACCAAACAGAATGGTTTCTCTACTTGATGATCTAGTCTTTAGAGGTTCTGCTGCACTGCCAATAATGAGAGATTCTGGATGTGAAGATTTGTACTTCCATCCATTCTTTCCCTCTGACTTGTTTTCAGAGTCAGCATGTTCTTGGTCGTTCTCAGATTCTGCTTCTGGTTCCTGTGCCTCTAGTTCACCTGCAGTTTTTTCATCTTGCTTTGACTTTTCAGAGTCAAGTTGTTTATCATCAAACTTAATGTGGATTGATTCTTCCACAGTGTTAGTTTCCTTGTTAAACACTCTAGAAGCTTTTGATCTCTCAGAGTAGCCAATAAAGACACACTTTTGAGATCTAGAATCAAACTTAGCTAGGTTGTCCTTAGTGTTCAACATAAAACAGATGCAACCAAATTGCTTAAAGTAAGAGATATTTGGTTTCTTACCTTTCCATAGTTCATAGGGAGTTTTATTTAGGATGGACCTGATGTAAACTCGATTCTGAATATAGTAGGTTGTGTTGACAGCTTCTGCCCAGAGGTAGGTGGCAACCTTCATGTCATTCAGCATGGTTCTGGCCATCTCCTGCAGTGATCTATTCTTCCTTTCTACCACTCCATTGTGTTGAGGTGTCCTGGGGGATGAGAAGTTGTGAGAGATGCCATTCTCATCACAGAATTCTTCAAAGTACTTGTTTTCAAATTCATCTCCATGATCACTTCTGATGGTTATGATCTTAGTGCCCTGTTCATTCATAACTTGTTTACAGAATGAGATAAATACTTTGTGAGATTCATCTTTGTTCTTTAAAAATTTTACCCAAGTCCACCTTGAGTAATCATCAACAATCACAAAGTCATATTTCTTACCACTTAGAGAAGCTGTTTGAACAGGACCAAACAGATCTAAATGAAGCAGTTCAAGTGGTTGAGAGGTAGAAACACATTTTTTAGTTTTAAAAGAGCTTTTAGTTTGTTTACCTCTTTGACATGCTTCACACAGAATCTCAGTTTTGGAACTTACCTTGGGCAATCCTTTTACCAACTGGAGTTTGCTCAACTCTGATATGAGTCTGGGGTTTGCATGCCCTAGCCTCTTGTGCCAAATCAGATTCTGCATACTTACAGATAATAAGCATTTAACCTGTTGCTTAGCAAGACTAAACAGATCAATTTTATAAACATTATCCTCCCTAGTTCCAGTAAATAAAACAGTTCCATCAATTTGACTAACAGCTTTGCAAGTTTTTTGATTAAATATAACATCATATTTGCAGTCACTTAATTGACTTATGCTCAGAAGATTATGTTTTAAACCTTTAACATACAGAACATTTTTAATAGACAAGGGAGAAGAAGTGTTACCAACAATTCCTGTACCAATAATCTGACCTTTCTGGTTTCCTCCAAAGGAAACTTTGCCTCCATTCTTCATAGTGAAATTCAGAAACATAGATTTATCTCCTGTCATGTGTTTGGAGCAGCCACTGTCAAGATACCATGTTTTGTGTTGCTGATCAGACTTTGCCTTTTCTCTGTCAGAATTGGAGTTAGAGTCAGACTCAGATTCAGACTTAGCTTCTATTCTAGCCATTAGAGCCAGTTCTTCTTCTGGCCTGTTTGAGCAGTTTCCTTGATTCTGCTTTAGTTTATAAACCATGTTCCTCTGATGATTCTGGAACATGTTTTGGTTTTGGTGATTCCAGTGACTTGGGTGAATCTGGAAGTTCTGATGAATTTGGTAATTCTGATGATTGTGGTAACTTCTTATTTGACTCTGGTTCTGGTTCCAGAGTTGATTCTGATTCTGGTACCAGTATTTATTCTGATTCCGGTTCCATAGTTGATTCTGATTCTGGTTCCAGTATCTGTGCTTCTGATACTGATTCCAGTTCATATTTTGATTCCAATTCTTGTTTTGGTTCTGGTTCCAGTTTTGGTTCTGATTCCGGTTCTGGTTGAGATGACCAGACCTTCTTCCATCAGACTCAGATTGCCTTTGTCTTGTTGTAGCAGGAACATAGACCTTCTTCTGCTTGTGCATTGCTAACATCCATTGTCCAAGCCCCATTGTTGGTGTCTCCTTCTGGTTATTCAGAACATCTGCAACATAGACAATTTTATCTTTTGGTACCCAAAACTGATTGGGTCCAGGTTTGTTAGTCTTAACAACTCTCTGATCTTGTTCAGATTTTACCATTGGACAAGATAATTCAGAGTGACCTTTCTTAGCACAGACAATACATAAAACATCAGAATAAACAGCTTTATTTTCAGTACTTGTTTCTGTAAAACGAAGACCTCTTTTTCCAGAGTTACTGTTTCCATAAATCATAGATGTATACTTACTTCTTTCCATTCCATTTGAAATAAAGTTTTGAAAGAATTGCTCATTCATATCAGATTTACAAACAGTCTTAGAAGTGGAACAATTATTACTTTTCAGAGTTTGGTTTTCAGACTTGAGTTTTGCAACTTCAGTTTTCAAATCTTGGATTTCAGTTGCATACTCAGAAATTCGATTCTTTGAAACTTGGACCTCTTTGGTTAGATTTTTCTTATCTTCCCTAAGAGTTTTCAGTTTTAAAGATATCTTATTATTTGCATTTAACAAGTCCTTTAAAGTATCAATTAATTCCGGTTTAGAAAGATCAGAAAATACCTCACTGTCTTCATCTTCTGATTCTGTTTCAGAGCAGTATTCAGAACCTGAACATGTATGAGCCATCAGAGACAGAATTGTTTCCTCTGATGTGCTTCCAGACTTGCCTGAGTGAGTGCTTCTATCACTCTTCCTTCTGCCTGTTTTCCCTCTGGAATTCATGCTTTTATGAAGACCAGAAGCAGACCTGATGTGAGCCATCTTTGCTGTTTCTGCCTCTTCTTCATCAGAAGATTCTTCCTCTGATTCTGATACATCCCAGGCAGCCATCAGACCTTTCTATCTGTATCAAGAACTTTTCTTATGATGTTTGCCTTTTTCCAGATTAGGACATTCTGACTTGATATGTCCAGGTTTATTGCATCCATAACAAACAATATTCTTTTTGTCAGATTCTTCCTTATCCTTGCTGTTGTGTTTCTTTCTGAAGTTTCTTTTCTTCCTATTTTCCCAGATCTTAACCATCTTTTTGGTTAAGTATGCCATATCATCACAGTCACTATCACTATCACTATCCTCTGATTCTCATTCTGCCTTTGCAGCTTTCTTCTGTTTCGATTTCAAAGCCATATTTTTCTTCTTAGGTTCATCTTCTTCCAGTTCTATTTCATGAGACTTGAGTGAGCTGATCAGATCTTCCAACCTCAAGGTACTCAGATCCTTAGCTTCCTGAATTGCAGTAACCTTTGGTCTCCACCTTTTTGGTAGACTTCTCAGAATTTTCAGGACATGATCTTCAGTGGTATAGCTTTTGTTTAATACTTTTAGTCCTGATACCAAAGTCTGGAATCTGCAGAACATTGTGTCAATGTCTTCATCCTCTTCCATCTGGAACAGCTCATACTTTCTGACCAATATGTTAGCCTTTGTTTGTTGAACCTGCTTGGTTCCTTCATAGATCAGAACCAGATTATCGAATATACTCTTTGCTGTTTCTTTAATTGTGCATCTATCAAATTCCTTGAATGTGATTGCACTGACCATGATGGTTCTGGACTTGTGATGAAGTTTGTGTAATCTGCTCTGATCTCGTGTCATATCATCCAAGTCTAATTCTTTAGTTGGATCTTCTGGATCAGTTGGTGCAGTGTATCCTTTAACTATCATCTTCCATAGTTCAGGATCTTGAGATATGACAAAGCTTCTCATTCTGTCCTTCCAATACTCAAACCTTTCTCCATCAAACAGTGGTGGTCTGTTGATGTTGTTTCCCAATTCTTCTGACATATTGAACCCCTTGGACCTTTTCTCAAACATTGTTAAGTGCTCAACCTTGAGACCGAGCTCTGATGCCAATTGAAGGTGCAACCACGAGAAAGGGGGTTGAATTGTGTTTGACTTAACTTGAATACTTTTCCTATTTTAATACTTTCAAAACAAAACTTGATGTATAATTAAAACAGAGTTAGCAACGGATAAAAATAAAAATAAAAACTCACAGATTTTATACTGGTTCACCGTTAACGAGGCTACGTCCAGTCCCTTCGCCTTGAAGGATTTCACTAATTCAAACTTGAATTACA
This sequence comes from Cicer cuneatum, assembly GCA_037974295.1. NCBI lineage: Eukaryota > Viridiplantae > Streptophyta > Magnoliopsida > Fabales > Fabaceae > Cicer > Cicer cuneatum. The sequence continues at coordinate 1,248,630 of JBBPBO010001986.1, forward strand.
ACCTTGCCACTGACCCTCCATGTCAGTCCTCTCAATCGTCTAACAATCCTAGACTTCTTGAGAAAAACACCTGTCTTCAGCCAATCTGACAACCCCAGATTGTAGAAGAAATCACAATCTAATTGCCAAGTAATCTGCTACCCCTTCTGACTCCCTCAGATTGTAGACTCTACTTCAACAACTTAGATTTGACACGCAACACTATGAATCTAATTGCCAAGTAATCTGCTACCCCTTCTGACTTCCTCAGATTGTAGACTCTACTTCAACAACTTAGATTTGACACACAACACTATGAATCTAATTGCCAAGTAACCTGCTACCTCTACTGACTCCCTCAGTTTGTAGACTCTACTTCAACAACTTAGATTTGACACAGTGGAAAGAAAATAACAAGAGTACTTGCTTCTTGAAAGCTAAACTCACAATTGACTTCTATGAAAATTTGGGCGTTTGTTGCTTTGGAAGTGTATGACTCTTTTTTGATTTTCGATATTAAGTTTTCTACCTTGAGCCTCCTTTTATAGATGAAAATTAGGGTTTCTTCCATGATCAAATTCGAGCTGAATCTTGCTAGATTCTCTTCCAAAAATAACTTGACCAATTTGGCTTCTTTTAAATAAAAAACATATCTTCAGATTTCTTTCAAAATTAACTGGCCAATCAAATATTTTAATTGCTTCCCGCCACAGCTCCTGAATTCCACAATACTCCACTTTATTTTAGTAACAAATCTTTTTAATAATTTAATTAAAATAACTTGCAATCTCCTTCGTTGATCAATTCTGGACCATCAGAATTTTGAGCGCTAGTCCACATCTGGTACAAGCTAAATGATATGCTGTGATCCTCTGAATTCGGCCAGCCTGGATGCGCGCCTGTTATGCTGAATTCTCATGGACTCGGCCATTTCTGGTCTTGCACATTTTGTCCCTCTGATTTTGGCCAACATTGGGCCATGGTCTGATTTTCTGATCTGGACCATCACTGGACCCAAAAAATTATTTCTAAACCATTGATCTGCAAGTCTTTACTCTGATCTGGACAGATTCTGGATTTTGGTCTGGAACAAACTGAAATTAACTTGAACAAAAAATATTTCAGTCTGGACATTTTACCTTTAATTTTGAATCAGGTCTGGGTTGATTCTGGAATTCATTTCTTCTGGTCTGGACTTAGTTCCATGCCCTGAATCATGCTATCTTGTGGTCTGGGCCAAATCTGGATTGATCCTCTTGTTTTGGACTCATAAACATACCTTCTGGTCAAGTCTGGAACAAGTCTGGGTTGTGTAATTTTTTACTACCAGGCCATCTTCTGGTCAGAATACGTTTCCAATGGTATGATCCATGTTTCCTTCTGATTTTTCCTCCTTCTGATATAGGCCTGCAAAGATATCTTCTAGTGATGTTTTGACATCCTGGAACATTTGGAAATTCTAGAATTCATTTTCCTTTGATCTTCTGCTTCTGATTTCTTCATATTCTAGTTGTATTTAATTTAATAATTAAAGATACAAAATAAGTTTACATTGAATGCTTTTGTAAACATCAAAATCCTAAGTCTTAGAACCAACTTGGTTCCAACAATGATATCACGTATAGAGGCAGAGATGATGTCATGATGTTCTCTTGGGAAAGGCACAAGATAGCTATGGCACCGGTTTCTGGTTTTAATAGACGAACAGGGAATGAGAAATCCAGTTTTCTTGTTATGACGCAGGATGAGCATGATTTGACTGAAGCCTTCAGGGAAACTGAGTGGTTTTGCCCAGTGATGGTCAAGGGTTTGCTGAGTGCTATGAAATAGGAGCCTGAACCACCGAAAGAGGTGCAGGAAATCTTGACGGATTTTGGGGAGTTGATCTCGGATGAGTTACCCAACGACTTGCCTCCTATGCGAGATATTCAGCATCAGATTGATTTAATTCCAGGTTCCAGCTTGCCGAACCCACCTCATTACCGCATGAGTCCCAAGGAGAACGAGATATTGCGGGAACAGATTGAGGATTTACTGAAGAAAGGGTTCATTAGAGAGAGTATGAGCCCATGTGCAGTTCCAGTGCTTTTGGTCCCTAAGAGGAACAATTAGTGGCGGATGTGCGTTGACAGCAGAGCCATCAACAAGATAACGATCAAATACAGGTTTCCCATCCCTCGTCTAGAGTACATGCTTGACGAGTTATCAGGGTCTAAGTTGTTTTCGAAGATAGATCTATGGAGTGGTTATCATCAGATCCGAATCAGACCTGGAGATAAATGGAAGACGGCTTTCAAGAGCAAGGATGGCCTTTACGAGTGGTTAGTCATGCCTTTCGGGTTATCCAACGCCCCCAGTACTTTCGTGAGGCTAATGAATCAGGTTCTTCGTCCTTTTACTGGATCTTTTGTGGTGGTTTACTTTGCTGATATTCTGATTTATAGCAAAACCAAGGAGGATCATCTAGGCCATTCGAAGCAAGTGCTACAGGTCTTGCAAGAGCACCAGTTATACATCAACTTGAAGAAGTGCACCTTCTGTACCAACAAGCTGTTGTTTCTGGGTTTTGTTGTCGGTGAAGATGGGATTCAGGTGGACGAAGAGAAGGTGAGTGCTATCAGAAACTGGCCTGCAACTAAGTCTGTGACGGAAGTACGCAGTTTCCATGGCCTGGCTACTTTCTATAGGAGGTTTGTGCGCGACTTCAGCACCATTACTGCGCCTATCACCGAGTGTTTGAAGAAAGGAAAATTCCAGTGGGGACCTGAACAAGAGCAGTGCTTTGCGATGATCAAGGAGAAGCTTTGCACGGCACCAGTTCTCGCTTTACCTGACTTCGACAACATATTCCAGGTGGAGTGTGATGCTAGTGGAGTAGGGGTAGGTGCTATACTTTCAAAAGAGAAGCGACTAGTGGCTTTCTTTAGTGAAAAACTGAGCGACGCCAGGTAGAAGTGGAGCACTTATAACCAGGAGTTTTATGCAGTCCTTCGAGCTTTGAGGCAATGGGAGCATTATTTGATTCAGAGGGAGTTTAACTTGTTCACTGACCACTTTGCCCAGAAGTTCCTCCATAGTCAGAAGATGCATGCTCGCTGGATGAGTTTTCTGCAGAAATTCCCATTTATCATTCAGCCCAAATCAGGCGCCCAGAACAAGGTAGCAGATGCGTTGAGTAGGAGAGCTTCCTTGTTGATTACCTTATCTCAAGAGATTGTGGGTTTTGAGTTGCTGAAGTTAATGTGGCTGATATTTATGAGTTCCATGAAGACGCTGACCTTTATTCTGGTATGAACTCGGGGTCGAGTTCTTTAGAAGTGGAGGAGACTGATGTAGGAGGGTTCAAGGCCAGAATCGAGGAAGAAACGGCTTTGCGGACAAAAGCAGTAGAAAATGCGGAAAACGATCGTCCAGTGTCAGATTGTCTATTATTATACCTTTCCGAAAAGGGAATCGCGCCACGAGCACAACTCATGGCTTTGCCATGATGTATGGGCTCCAGAACCATTTTGAGATCGTCTTAGGCCTTAAAATAGTCGTTTTAGTTTTCCCGTAATTTCGGGCTTCTCTGTTTTACAGCCGCTTTAGTTTTTCCTTTAATTTAGGGCTTTTCTGTTTTACCTAATTTTCGTACTAGGGTTTCTATTATCTATGTAAAGACTTTCTATGCTGTAACAAAAGGGTATCTTTTAATAAAATAATTAATTTTGAGAGTTTTCTCTTCTCTGGTGGATTCCAGAACTTGTTCTTTTTTTTAGGATTAGCGCTTGCTAATCTTTGCGATTTCCGACTGCGTCATCTGTTTTGAGCATTTTTCTCAGATTCTTTCATATTCATGATCAAATCTGCACTATTGGATCTTCATGCGATAGTCCACATCTGGACCAGCCTATTTGATATTCTGTGATCCTCTGATTTCGGCCATTCCTGGACCACACTTCCTAACCCTCTGATCTTCTGATTTCGGCCATCCTGGATGCGCACCTGATATGCTATAATCCTCTGAACTCGGCCTTTGCTGGACTGCCCCTCCTGTCCCGCTGATTTCCGCCAACACTGGGCCATGGTCTAATTTTCTGATCTGGACCATCACTGGACCAAATAATTATTTCTGAACCATTGATCTGGAAGTTTTTACTCTAATCTGGACAGATTCTGGACTTTGGTCTGGAACAATCTGAAATTTACTTGAACAAAAAATATTTCAGTCTGGACATTTTACCTTTAATTTTGGACCAGGTCTGGATTGATTCTGGAACTCATTTCTTTTGGTCTGGACTTAGTTCCATGCCCTGAATCATAATATCTTATGATCGGGCCAAATCTGGATTGATCCTTTTGTTCTAGACTCATAAACATACCTTCTGGTCAATTCTGGAACAAGTCTGGACTGTGTAATTTTTCACTGTCAGGCCATCTTCTGGTCAGAATAACTTCTGGAATAAAATTGATATTTGACTCCTGTTTGTCTGGAACAACTCTCCTTCTGGCAGACTTTCCAATGGTATGATCCATGTTTCATTATGATTTTTCTTCCTTCTGTTTTGGGCCACCAAACATATCCTCTAGTGATATTTTGACATCCTGGAACATCTTCTGGAAATTCCAGAATTCATTTTCCTTTGATCTCTGCTTCTGTTTCCTTCAGTTTCTGGGGCATTTAACTTAATAATTCAAAGTACAAAATAAGTTTACATTGAATACATTTGTAAGCATCAAAATCCTAAGTACTTAGAACCAACTTGGTTCCAACACCAAGTAGGTATTTAGAAACAAATTCAATGAAAAGGGTGAAGTTGTAGCTCAAGGATACATTCAACAGAAAGGTATGGATTACACTGAGACTTTTGTTCCAGTGGCCAGGTTAGAAGCATTTAGAATTCTCTTATCATTTGCTGCTAATCATGATATAGTGCTGTATCAAATGGATGTCAAAAGTGCATTCTTAAATGGCTACATAAGTGAAGAAGTCTATGTCAAACAGCCCCTTGGAGATGAAAATTCTGATTTTCCAGACAATGTTTTTAAACTTAAGAAATCCCTAGATGGTTTAAAACAAGCACCAAGGGCATGGTATGACAGACTTAGTAACTTTCTGCTTAAGAATGAATTTAATAGAGGCCAGATTGATAATACTCTATTTAGGAAATCCATTAAAACTGATATTCTGATTATTCAAGTTTATGTTGATGATATCATATTTGGATCGACTAATGGCACTTTGTGCAAAGAGTTTTCTAACCTAATGCAGAAAGAGTTCCAAATGAGCATGATTGGAGAACTTAAGTTCTTCCTGGGAATTCAGATTCATCAAGGTAAAACAGGTATACTCATTCACCAATCTAAATACACCAAAGAACTTCTTAAAAAGTTCAAGATGAGCGACTGTAAGCCTATGGCCACCCCCATGCACCCAACCTGCTCACTTGAGAAAAATGAAACCAGTCAAAAGGTAGACCAGAAAACATACAGTGGTATGATTGGATCCCTTCTATATTTAACTGCTTCTAGACCTGACATTATGTTTAGTGTTTGTGTCTGTGCCCGATTTCAAGCTGACCCTAGGGAATCCCATTTAACTGCTGTCAAACGAATTCTGAGATACCTTAAAGGAACCACCAACCTTACATTTGAAGGTGCAAACACGAGAAGGGGGGGTTGAATTGTGTTTGACTTAACTTGAATACTTTTCCTGTTTTTATACTTTTAAAACAAAACTTGATGTATAATTAAAAACAGAGTTAGCAGCGGATAAAAGTAAAAATAAAACTCACAGTTTTTATACTGGTTCACCGTTAACGAGGCTACATCCAGTCCCTTCACCTTGAAGGATTTCACTAATTCAAACCTTGAATTACAACCTTGCTACTGACCCTCCAAGTCAGTCTTCTCAAACAGTCTAACAATCCTAGACTTCTTTGAGGAATGCAGCTCCTGTCTTCAGCCTATCTGACAATCCCAGATTGTAGAAGAATTCACAACACTATAAATCTAATTGCCATTTAATCTGCTACCCCTTCTGACTCCCTCATATTGTAGACTCTACTTCAACAACTTAGATTTAACACACAACACTATGAATCTAATTGCCAAGTAACCTGCTACCCCTACTGACTCCCTCAGCTTGTAGACTCTACTTCAACAACTTAGATTTGACACAGTGGAAGGAAAATAACACGAGTACTTGCTTCTTGAAAACTAGAACTCACAATTGACTTCTATGAAAATTTGAGAGTGGTTGCTTTGGAAGTGTATGACTCTTTTGTCATTTTCGATGCTAAGTCTTTTGCCTTAAGCCTCCTTTTATAGATGAAAATTAGGGCTTTTTCCATGATCAAATTCGAGCTGAATCTTGCTGGATTCTCTTCCAAAAATAACTTGATCAATTGGGCTTTATTTAAATAAAAAACATATCTTCAGATTTTCTTTCAAAATAACTGGCCAATCAAATCCTTTCATTGCTTCCCGCCACAGCTCCTGAATTCCATGCTACTCCACTTTAATTTATAACAAATCTTTAATAATTCTTTGATAAAAATAACATAAGATCTTCACTTTTAATCCCCATGATCAAATCTGCACCCTTGGATCTTCATACGATATTCCACTACTGAACCAGCCGAATTGATATGTTGTGATCCTCTGATTTCGGCCTTCCCTGGACGCGCACCAGATATGTTAAAATCCTCTGAATTCGGCCTTTGCTGGACTGCACAGTCTGTCCCTCTGATTTCGGCCACCATTGGGCCATGGATTGATTTTCTGATCTGGACTATCACTAGACCAAATAATTATTTCTGAACCATTGATCTGGAAGTCTTTACTCTGATCTGGACAGATTCTGGAATTTGGTCTGGAACAAACTAAAATTAACTTGAACAAAAAATATTTCAGTCTGGACATTTTACCTTTGATTTTGGATCAGGTCTGGATTGATTCTGGAATTCATTTCTTCTGGTCTGGACTTAGTTCCATGCCCTGAATCATGCTATCTTATGGTCTGGGCCAAATCTGGATTGATCCTCTTGTTCTTGACTCATAAACATACCTTCTGGTCAAGTCTGGACTGTGTAATTTTTCACTGCCAGGCCATCTTCTGGTAAGAATAACTTTTGGAATAAAATTGATATTTGATTCCTGTTAGGCTGGAACAACTCTCCTTCTGGTAGGCTTTCCAATGGTATGATCCATGTTTTATTCTTATTTTTATTCCTTCTGATCTGGGCCATCAAAGATATCTTCTGGTCATGTTTTGACATTCCTGGAGTATCTTCTGGTCATTCCAGAATTCATTTTTCTGGAATCCTTTAATCACTGCTTCTGATTCCTTCAGTTTCTGGGGCATTTAACTTAATAATTCAAAGTACAAAATAAGTTTACATAGAGTACATTTGTAAGCATCAAAATCCTAAGTACTTAGAACCAACTTGGTTCCCACAACCTTGTTATACAAGAAAACACCCACCTACAAACTAAAAGGTTTTTGTGATTCTGACTATGCTGGAGACAAGTTGGAAAGGAAAAGTACCAGTGGCAGCTGCACATTTTTAGGTGAAAATTTGATCTCTTGGTCAAGCAAAAGACAAAGCACCATTACCATGTCAACAGCAGAAGCTGAGTATATATCAGCAGCAGGATGCAGTTCACAGTTACTCTGGATGAAACACCAACTTGAAGATTACAACATCTTTGAAAACAATATCCCTTTGTTCTGTGATAACACTTCAGCCATAAACCTAACCAAGAACCCTATCTTACACTCTAGAGCCAAACACATTGAAATAAAACACCATTTCAAAAAGGGACTTTGTGAAGGTGCAAACACGAGAAGGGGGGGTTGAATTGTGTTTGACTTAACTTGAATACTTTTCCTGTTTTAATATTTTCAAAACAAAACTTGATGTATAATTCAAACAGAGTTAGCAGCGGATAAAAATAAAAATAAAACTCACAGATTTTATATTGGTTCACCGTTAACGAGGCTAAGTCCAGTCCCTTTGCCTTGAAGGATTTCACTAATTCAAACCTTGAATTACAACCGTGCTACTGACCGTCCAAGTCAGTCTTCTCAAATAGTCTAACAATCCTAGACTTCTTTGAGGAAAAACAACTCCTGTCTTCAGCCAATCTGACACCCTAGATTGTAGAAGAATTCACAACACTATGAATCTAATTGCTAAGTACCTTGCTACCTCCTATTGACTCCCTCAGTTTGTAGACTCTACTTCAACAACTTAGATTTGACATAGTGGAAATAAAATAACACGAGTACTTGCTTCTTGAAAGCTGAAACTCACAATTGACTTATATGAAAATTTGGGAGCGTTTGCTTTGGAAGTGTATGACTCTTTTGTGATTTTCGATTATGAGCATTCTACCTTGAGCCTCCTTTTATATATGCTGATTTGGGCCTCTTCCAAGCTTAATTTCGAACTGAATCTTTCTGGATTCTCTTGCAAAAATAACTTGACTAATTGGGCTTTATTTAAAATAAAAACACATATCTTTTTAAGCCTTAGATTTCTTTCATAAATTAACTAGCCAATCAAATCCTTTTATTGCTTCCCGCCATAGCTTCTAACTTCCATGCTACTCCACTTTAATTTATAACAAATCTTTAATAATACTTTGATAAAAATAACATAAGATCTTCACCTTTAATCCCCATGATCGAATCTGCACCCTTGGTTCTTCATGCGATATTCCACAACTGGACCAGTCGAATTAATATGCTGTGATCCTCTGATTTTGGCCATTCCTGGACCACTCTTCCTAACCCTCCGATCTTCTGATTTCGACCTTCCCTGGATGCGCACCTGATATGCTAAAATCCTCTGAATTCGGCCTTTGCTGGACTGCACAGTCTGTCCCTCTGATTTCGGCCACCACTGCGCCATGGTCTGATTTTCTGATCTGGACCATCAGTAGACCAAATAATTATTTCTGAACCATTGATCTGGAAGTTTTTACTCTGATCTGGACAGATTCTAGACTTTGGTATGGAACAAGCTGAAATTAACTTGAACAAAAAATATTTCAGTCTGGACATTTTACCTTTAATTTTGGACCAGGTCTGGATTGATTCTGGAACTCATTTCTTTTGGTCTGGACTTAGTTCCATGCCCTGAATCATGCTATCCTATGATCTGGACCAAATCTGGATTGATCCTCTGGTTCTAGACTCATAAACATAAGTCTGGAACAAGTCTGGACTGTGTAATTTTTCACTGCCAGGCCATCATCTGGTTAGAATAACTTCTGGAATAAAATTGATATTTGATTCCTGTTTGTCTGGAACAACTCTCCTTTTGGCAGGCTTTCCAATGGTATGATCCATGTTCATTATAATTTTTATTCCTTCTGATCTGGGCCATCAAATATATCTTCTGCTCATGTTTTGACATTCCTGGATATCTTCTAGTCATTCCATAATTCATTTTTCTGGAATCCTTTGATCGCTGCTTCTGATTCCTTCAGTTTCTGGGGCATTTTAACTTAATAATTCAAAGTACAAAATAAGTTTACATAGAGTACATTTGTAAGCATCAAAATCCTAAGTACTTAGAACCAACTTGGTTCCAACAATCTCCCCCTTTTTGATGATGACAAAACCTTAACTTATTTTGCTAACTTATAACTCGAAAACTTTGAATTACTCACCCTCAGACCAATCTCTCCCCCTAAGTCTGATACTCTCCTTTTCAACTCCTTCTTTGTTCTCTCTTTCTTTTCTTCTCTTCTCCTCTCCTTTTCAACTCCTTCTTTATTCTCTCTTTATTTTTCTCTCTTCACATTTCCTCTCCTTTTCAACTCCTTCTCTTTTCACTCTTTCTTTTTCTCTCTTTATTTTTCTCTCTCCCTGTTTCCTCTCCTTTTCAACTCCTTCTGTTTTCTCTCTTTCTTTTTCTCTCCTTCTTTCTTTTTATCTCTCATTTTCTACTGATTTCTCCTTTCTTTCTCTCTCTCTCTTTCTCCCCCTTTTTGTCATCAGCCAAAAAGTGGTCCTACTATTTTTGTATATTTTTTTTTTACAAATTACAGAAAGTAAAAACTGAAATTAAAAGACATAAAATAAAATTGCAAGAAATTTTAAAAACTCCTAAGATGACTACTTGAGCTAGTCAGATATGTAGGTCATGCTGAGATGCTTCTTAATGAACTCAATCCTATCTTCTGGTAATGCCTTGGTGAAGATATCAGCTCATTGATGTGTCCACAAACTGTGAACTGCATCCTGCTGCTGATATATACTCAGCTTCAGCTGTTGACATGGCAATGGTGCTTTGTCTTTTGCTTGACCAAGAGATCTAAGAAAGTGCAGTTGCCACTTGTACTTTTCCTTTCCAACTTGTCTCCACCATAGTCGGAATCACATAAACCTCTGAGTTTGTAGGTGGGGGTTTTTCTCTGTATGTTTTCTGTTCTACCTTTTGGCTGGTTTCATCTGATTTACCTGGATGAATCTGAATTCCCAGGAAGAACTTAAGTTCTCCCATCATGCTCATTTGGAACTTTTTCTAAATTAGGTCAGACAACTCTTTGCACAAAGTGCCATTAGTTGATCCAAATATGATATCATCAATATAAACTTGGATAATCAGAATATCATAGTGTATTATCAATCTGACCTCTATTAAATTCATTCTTAAGCAGAAAGTTACTAAGTCTGTCATACCATGCCCTTGGTGCTTGTTTTAAACCATATAAAGATTTCTTAAGTTTAAAAACATGGTCTGGAAAATCAGAATTTTCAAATCTAGGGGGCTGTTTGACATAGACTTCTTCACTTATGTAGCCATTTAAGAATGCACTTTTGACATCCATTTGATACAGCATTATATCATGATTAGCAGCAAATGATAAGAGAATTCTAAATGCTTCTAACCTGGCCACTGGAACAAAAGTCTCAGTGTAATCCATACCTTTCTGTTCACTGTATCCTTGAGCTACAACTCACCCTTTTCATTGAATTTGTTTCTGAATACCTACTTGGTTCCAATAATGCTTCTGTTTGGTCTGGATACCAGATCCCAAACATCATTCCTTTGAATTTCATTCAGCTCTTCTTGCATTGCAAGTATCCAACCTTCCTCTGCCAAAACTTCATCAACAATGCTTGGTTCGCATCAGCTTCTGGTTCTGTAACAGCTTTTGATTCTGATGAATCAACTTCTGGTTCTGGTGAATCTGTAACAGCTTTAGATTCTGGTAAATATCTAGATTTCTCTTATGACTTATCTTGGCTGTTTCTGACTTGATCAGATTTATCTTTTGAAGATTTGTCATGTGTTGCTGACTTGCTTGTATCCTTTACCTTTCCAAGTACTTCTGTTTCTTGTGCTTCTGCTCCCTGCACTATTTTTTATCTTGCTTTGATTTGTGAAGATCAAGCAGTTTGTCATTTTACATAATGCAAATCAAATAAGTCAAAATTTAACTCAATACAGCCAAACCATTCGTTCTGCTTCTGCTTCTGCTCCCTTTGGTTCTGATGAACCTGTACTATCTTTATCTTGCTTTGATTTGTCAAGCAGTTTGTCATATACCATAATATAAATGAATTAATTTAAAAAATGAACTTAGTACAGCCAAACCATTAATTCTGCTTCTGGTGGTTTCTGTTTGTTTTTGAAACCACTGGAATGTTGTTTCTTCTGAGTGTTCAATTCGTGTGAATCACCTGGTTCCTCTGATGTTTTGAAAACCTGCAGAATACTTATCTAGCTTTGATTTGTTAAGATCAAGCTTCTTGTTATCACAGTAAATATTAAATAATTATAGTATTTACAGCAAGATGTAGCCTCAAGTTTACTATGAAAATCCTCTTGCTTCTGATTTTCAGATTCCTAATCTATATGTTCTGAGATTACATGGTTTGGATGAGGGAATTTGAATTCCCTTTCAGGTTTGTAGACTTGATGAATCTCACTGGATTATTTGAAGAACTCTCTTGATTCTGATTCTTTAATTTCTGTTTTGGCTCATACACCATAATCCTCTGGTGATTCTGATAATCATACTTATTTTGATAATTAAAGTATTTCTGATGATCATACCTCAACCTTTGATATTGATACCTGTTCGGGTTCTGGTATTGATTCTGATTCTGATTCTGGTTCTAGTGTTGATTTTGGTTCCAGTTTATGTGCCTCCAGTTCTGGTTCTGGTTCCAGTTCCTGTACCTCTGATACTGGTTCCAGTTTTGGTTCTGGTTCCAGTTTATGTGCTTCTAGTACTGGTTCCTGTTCCTCTGATACTGGTTCCAGTTCTGATTCTTGTTCCAGTTCTTGTTCTGATACGAGTGATATCCATGATATTTCCTGTTCCTCCTATAATTCTGGTTCTGGTTCTGATAGGTATTGTGTTGACCAGTTCCTCTTCTACCAGAGTCACTTTGCTTCTGTTTGGTAGATGTTGGAACATAAACCTTCTTCTGCTTGTGCATTGCCAACATCCATTGTCCAGGCACTATTGTTGGTGTCTCCTTCTGGTTACTCAGAACATCTGCAACATAGACAATTTGATCTTTTGGTACCCAAAACTGATTGGGTCCAGGTTTGTTAGTTGTAACAGCTCTCTGATCTTGTTCAGATTTTACCATTGGACAAGATAATTCAAAGTGACCTTTCTTAGCACAAACACTACATAAAACATCAGAATGAACAGCTTTATTTTCAGTAATTGTTTCTGTAAAACCAAGACCTCTTTTTCCAGAATTACTGTTTCCATAAATCATAGATGCATTTTTACTTCTTTCCATTCCATTGGAAATAAAGTTTTGAAAAACTTGATCATGCATATCAGATTTACAAACAGTTTCAAAAGTGGAACAATTATTACTTTTCAGAGTTTGGTTTTCAGATTTGAGTCTTGCAACATCAGTTTTAAAATTTTTGTTTTCAGTTGCATACTCAGAATTTCGATTCTTTAAAACTTGGACTTCTTTGGTTAGATTTTTCTTATCTTCCCTAAGAGTTTTCAGTTTTAAAGACTTCTTATTGTTTGCATTTAACAAGTCTTTTAAAGTCTCAATTAATTCAGTTTTAGAGAGATCAGAAAATACCTCACTGTCTTCATCTTCTGATTCTGTTCCAGAGCCTGAGCCGTATTCAGAACTTGAGTTTGTATGAGCCATCAGAGACAGAATTGCTTCCTCTGATGTGCTTCCAGACTTGCCAAAATGATTGCTTCGATCATTCTTCCTTCTTCCTGTTTTCCTTCTTGAACTTATGCCTTTATGAGGTCTAGAAGCAGACCTGATGTGAGCCATCATTGCTGTTTCTGCCTCTTCTTCATCAGATGATTCTTCTTCTGATTCTGATACATCCCAGGCAGCCATCAGACCCTTCTTTCTGTATCTGGAACTCTTCTTGTGCTGTTTTCCTTTTTCCAGATTAGGACAGTCTGACTTGATATGTCCCGGTTCATTGCATCCATCACAAACAAGATTCTTCTTGTAAGATTCTTCCTTTCCTCTGTTGTTATGTTTCTTCCTGAAGTTTCTTTTCTTCGAGTTTTCCCAGATCTTAACCATCTTTTTGGTTAAGTAAGCCATATCATCACAGTCAGTCACTATCCTCTGATTCTGATGCTGCCCTTGCAGTTTTCTTCTTTTTTGACTTCAGAGCCAGATTCTTCTTCTTCTTTGGTTCATCTTCTTCCAGTTCTATTTCATGAGACTTGACTGAGCTGATCAGGTCTTCAAGCCTTAAGGTTTTCAGATCTTTGGCTTGCTGAACTGCAGTAACCATTGGTCTCCACCTTTTTGGTAAACTTCTTAGAATCTTACTGACATGATCTGCAGTGGTATAGCTTTTGTTTAATACTTTTAAACCTGATACCAGAGTCTGGAATCTGCTGAACATTGTTTCAATGTCTTCATCCTCTTCCATCTCGAACAGCTCATACTTTCTGACTAATATGTTAGCCCTTGCTTCTTGAACCTGTTGGGTTCCTTCATAGGTCAGAACCACACTGTCGAATATGCTCTTTGTTGTTTCTTTATTTGTGCATCTATCAAATTCCTTGAATGTGATTGCATTGACCATGATGTTTCTGGACTTGTGATGAAGTTTGTGTAATTTTCTCTGATCTGGTGTCATATCATCCATGTCTAATTCTTTAGTTGGATCTTCTGGATCAATTGGTGCAGTGTATCCTCTGACTATCATCTTCCATAGTTCAGGATCTTGAGATATGAAAAAACTTCTCATTCTGTCCTTCCAATACTCAAACCTTTCTCCATCAAACATTGGTGGTCTATTGATGTTGCTTCCCAATTCGTTTGACATATTGAACCCTTGGACCTTTCCTCAAACACTGTTAAGTGCTTAGCCTTGAGACCGAGCTCTGATGCCAATTGAAGGTGCAAACTAGTCCCTTCGCCTCGTTAACGGTGAACTAGTATAAAAACTGTGAGTTTTTATTTTTATTTTTATGCGCTGCTAACTCTGTTTTAATTATACATCAAGTTTTGTTTTGAAAGTATTAAAACAGGAAAAGTATTCAAGTTAAGTCAAACACAATTCAACCTCCCCTTCTCGTGTTTGCACCTTCAATTCTGTCTCTGATGGCTCATACAAACTCATGTTCTGAATACGGCTCAGGCTTTGGAACAGAATCAGAAGATGAAGACATTGAGGTATTTTCTGATCTCTCTAAAACTGAATTAATTGAGATTTAGAAGACTTGTTAAATGCAAACAATAACAGGTCTTAAAACTGAAAACTCTTAGGGAAGATAAGAAAAATCTAACCAAAGAAGTCCAAGTTTTAAAGAATCGAAATTCTGAGTATGCAACTGAAAACAAAGATTTTAAAACTGAAGTTGCAAGACTCAAACCTGAAAACCATACTCTCAAAAGTAATATATGTTCCACTTCCAAAACTATGGTAGAAGAAGCCAAATGACTATGGTAGAAGAAGAACTCGTCAACACAATAACTATCAAAACCAGAACCAGAATCATAGGAGGAACTGGAACCAGAACCAGAACTGGAACCAGTATCAGAGGTACAAGAACTAGAACCAGAACCAACACTGGAACCAGAACCAGAACTGGAGGCACAGAAACTGGAACCAGAATCAACACTGGAACCAGAATCAGAATCAAAATCAAAATCAGTACCAGAACCAGAATCTGAACAGGTATCAGTATCAAAGGTTGAAGTATGATCATCAGAACTACTCTAATTGATGTAGGAGGGTTCAAGGCCAAAATCGAGGAAGAAACGGCTTTGCGGACAAAAGCAGCCGAAAATGCGGAAAACGATGGTCCGGTGTCAGATTGTCTATTATTATACCTTTCCGAAAAGGGAATCGCGCCACGAGCACAACACTTGGCTTTGCCATGATATATGGGCTCCAGAACCGTTTTGAGCTCGTCTTGGGCCTCAAAGCAGTCGTTTTAGTTTTCCCGTAATTTCGGGCTTTTCTGTTTTACAGCCGCTTTAGTTTTTCCTTTAATTTAGGGCTTTTCTGTTTTACCTAATTTTCGTACTAGGGTTTCTATTATCTATTTAAAGACTTTCTATGTTGTAACAAAAGGTATCTTTTAATAAAATAATTAATTTTGAGAGTTTTTCTCTTCTCTGGTGGATTCCAGAACTTATTCTTTTTTAGGATTAGCGCTTGCTAACCCTTTGCGATTTCCGACTGCGTCACTAATTACCAGAATCAGTATAATTACCAGAATCACCATAAGTTCAGAATCACCAGAGGAACATGGTGTATGAGCCAAAGCAGAAATTAAGGAATCAGAATCAGGAGAGTTCTTCAAACACTCCAGTGAGATTCATCAAGACTACAAACCTGGAAGGGAATTCAAATTCCCTCATCCAAACCATGTAATCTCAGAACATATAGATTAGGAATCTGAAAATCAGAAGCAAGAGGATTTTCAGAGTAAAACTGAGGCTACATCTTGCTGTAAATACTATTATTTAATATTTATGTTTACTGTCATAACCAGAAGCTTGATCTTAACAAATCAAAGCTAGATAAGTATTCTGCAGGTTTGCAAAACTGTCAGAAGAACCAGATGATTCACACGAATTGAACACTCAGAAGAAACAGCATTCCAGTGGTTTCAAAAACAAACAGAAACCACCAGAAGCAGAATTAATGGTTTGGCTATACTAAGTTCATTTTTAAATTAATTGATTTATATTATGGTATATGACAAACTGCTTGACAAATCAAAGCAAGATAAAGATAGTACAGGTTCATCAGAACCAAAGGGAGCAGAAGCAGAAGCAGAACGAATGGTTTGGCTGTATTGAGTTAAATTTTAACTTATTTGATTTGCATTATGTAAAATGACAAACTGCTTAATCTTAACAAATCAAAGCAAGATAAAAAATAGTGCAAGGAGCAGAAGCACAAGAAACAGAAGTACCTGGGAAAGGTAAAAGATACAAGCAAGTCAGCAACACATGACAAATCTTCAAAAGATAAATCTGATCAAGTCAGAAACAGCCAAGATAAGTCATAAGAGAAATCTGGATATTTACCAGAATCTAAAGCTGTTACAGATTCACCAGAACCAGAAGCTGATTCATCATAATCAAAAGCATTGTTGATGAAGTTTTGGCAGAGGAAGGTTGGATACTTGCAATGCAAGAAGAGCTGAATGAAATTCAAAGGAATGATGTTTGGGATCTGGTATCCAGACCAAACAGAAGCATTATTGGAACCAAGTAGGTATTCAGAAACAAATTCAATGAAAAGGGTGAAGTTGTAGCTCAAGGATACAGTCAACAGAAAGGTATGGATTACACTGAGACTTTTGTTCCAGTGGCCAGGTTAGAAGCATTTAGAATTCTCTTATCATTTGCTGCTAATCATGATATAATGCTGTATCAAATGGATGTCAAAAGTGCATTCTTAAATGGCTACATAAGTGAAGAAGTCTATGTCAAACAGCCCTCTGGTTTTGAAAATTCTGATTTTCCAGACCATGTTTTCAAACTTAAAAAGTCTTTATATGGTTTAAAACAAGCACCAAGGGCATAGTATGACAGACTTAGTAACTTTCTTCTTAAGAATGAATTTAATAGAGGCCAGATTGATAATACACTATTTAGGAAATCCATTAAACATGATATTCTGATTATTCAAGTCTATGTTGATGATATCATATTTGGATCAACTAATGGCGCTTTGTGCAAAGAGTTTTCTGACCTAATGCAGAAGGAGTTCCAAATGAGCATGATGGGAGAACTTAAGTTCTTCCTGGGAATTCAGATTCATCAAGGCAAATCAGGTATACTCATTCACCAATCAAAATATACTAAAGAACTTCTCAAAAAGTTCAAGATGAGTGACTGTAAGACAATGGCCACCCCCATGCACCCAACCTGCTCACTTGAAAAAGATGAAACCAGCCAAAAGGCAGACCAGAAAACATACAGAGCTGGAATGGAAAAGTATAAGTGGCAACTGCACTTTTCTCTGTGATAACACTTCAGCCATAAACCTAACCAAGAACCCTATCTTACACTCTAGAGCCAAACACATTGAAATAAAACACCACTTCATTAGGGACCATGTTCAAAAAGGGACTTTGAGCATCCAGTTTGTGGACACTGATCGTCAATGGGCTGATATCTTCACCAAGGCATTACTAGAAGATAGGTTCGAGTTCATTAAGAAGCATCTCAGCATGACCTCCATATCTGACTAGCTCAAGTAGTCATCTTAGGAGTTTTTAAAATTTCTTGCAATTTTATTTTATGTCTTTTAATTTCAGTTTTTACTTTCTGTAATTTGGAAAGAGAAAAACAAAAAAAAAATACAAAAATAGTAGGACCACTTTTTGGCTGATGACAAAAAGGGGGAGAAAGAGAGAGAGAGTAAGAAAGGAGAAATAAGTAGAAAATGAGAGATAAAAAGAAAGGAGGAGAGAAAAAGAAAGAGAGAAAATAGAAGGAGTTGAAAAACAGAGGAAACAGGGAGAGAGAAAAACAAAGAAAGAAAAAGAAAGTGAAAACAGAAGGAGTTGAAAAGGAGAGGAAATGTGAAGAGAGAAAAAGAAAGAGAGCAAAAAGAAGGAGTTGAAAAGGAGATGAGAAGAGAAGAAAAGAAAGAGAGAACAAAGAAGGAGTTGAAAAGGAGAGTATCAGATTTAAGGGGAGAGAATGGTCTGAGGGGGAGTAATTCAAAGTCTTCGAGTCATAGGTTAGCAAAATAAGTTAAGGTTTTGTCATCATCAAAAAGGGGGAGATTGTTGGAACCAAGTTGGTTCTAAGTACTTAGGATTTTGATGCTTACAAATGTACTCAATGTAAACTTATTTTGTACTTTGAATTATTAAGTTAAATGCCCCAGAAACTGAAGGAAACAGAAGCAGAGATCAAAGGATTCCAGAAAAATGAATTCTAGATTGACCAGAAGATATCTTTGCTGGCCCAGATCAGAATGAAGAAAAATCAGAAGGAAACATGGATCATATTAATGGAAAGCCTGCCAGAATGAGAGTTGTTCCAGACAAACATGAATCAAATATCAATTTTATTCCAGAAGTTATTCTAACCAGAATATGGCCTGGCAGTGAAAAATTACACAGTCCAGACTTGTTCCAAACTTGACCAGAAGGTATGTTTATCATTCCAGAACAAGAGGATCAATCCAGATTTGGCCCAGACCATAAGATAGCATGATTCAGGGCATGGAACTAAGTCCAGACCAAAAGAAATGAGTTCCAGAATCAATCCAGACCTTGTCCAAAATTAAAGGTAAAATGTCCAGACTGAAATATTATTTGTTCAAGTTAATTTCAGTTTGTTCCATACCAAAGTCCAGAATCTGTCCAGATCAGAGTAAAAACTTCCAGATCAATGGTTCATAAATAACTATTTGGTCCAGTGATGGTCCAGATCAGAAAATCAGACCATGGCCCAGTGGTGGCCGAAATCAGAGGGACATACTGTGCAATCCAGTAAAGGCCGAATTCAGAGGATTTTAGCATATCAGGTGTGCGTCCAGGGAAGGCCGAAATCAGAAGATCAGAGGGTTAGGAAGAGTGGTCCAGGAATGGCCGAAATCAGAGGATCACAGCATATCAATTCGGCTGGTCCAGTTGTGGAATATCACATGAAGATCCAAGGGTGCATATTTGATCATGGTGATTAAAGGTGAAGATCTTATGTTATTTTTACAAAGTATTATTAAAGATTTGTTATAAATTAAAGTGGAGTGGCATGGAAGTCAGAAGTTGTGGCGGGAAGCAATGCACAGATTTGATTGGCTAGTATGTTTTTGAAAGAAATCTGAGGCTTAAAAAGATATGTTTTTTATTTAAATAAAGCCCAATTGGTCAAGTTATTTTTGCAAGAGAATCCAGCAAGATTCAGTTCGAAATTAAGCTTGGAAGAGGCCCAAATATGCATCTATAAAAGGAGGCTCAAGGCAGAATGCTCAGAATCGAAAATCACAAAAGAGTCATACACTTCCAAAGCAACCACTCTCAAATTTTCATAGAAGTCAATTGTGAGTTCCAGTTTTCAAGAAGCAAGCACTCGTGTTATTTTCCTTCCACTGTGTCAAATCTAAGTTGTTGAAGTAGAGTCTACAAGCTGAGGGAGTCAGTAGGGGTAGTAGGTTATTGGCAATTAGATTCATAGTGTTGTGTGTTAAATCTAAGTTGTTGAAGTAGAGTCTACAATATGAGGGAGTCAGAAAGGGTAGCAGGTTACTTGGCAATTAGATTTATAGTGTTGTGATTTCTTCTACAATCTGGGATTGTCAGATTGGCTGAAGACAGGAGCTGCATTCCTCAAAGAAGTCTAGGATTGTTAGACTGTTTGAGAAGACTTACTTGGAGGGTCAGTAGCAAGGTTGTAATTCAAGGTTTGAATTAGTGAAATCCTTCAAGGTGAAGGGACTGGACGTAGCCTCGTTAACGGTGAACCAGTATAAAAACTGTGAGTTTTATTTTTACTTTTATCCGCTGCTAACTCTGTTTTTAATTATACATGAAGTTTTGTTTTAAAAGTATAAAAATAGGAAAAGTATTCAAGTTAAGTCAAACACAATTCAACCCCCCCTTCTCGTGTTTGCACCTTCAAGAAGAACTTCATCAGTTTGAGAAAAACGTAGTCTGGACTTTGGTCCCTGATCCAAAAGATCAAACTGTCTTGGTACAAGATGGGTTTTTAGAAACAAACTCAATGAAGAAGGCAAAGTTATTCGCAACAAAGCAAGGCTGGTTGCGCAACGATATAAACAACAGGAAGGTATTGACTATGATGAAACGTTTGCCCCTGTTGCAAGGTTAGAAGCTATTCGTATACTTCTTGCATATGCATCTCAAAAATGTGTTAAGTTATTTCTGTTGGAACCAAGTTGGTTCTAAGTCTTAGGATTTTGATGCTTACAAATGTACTCAATTTGTACTTTGAATTATTAAGTTAAATGCCCCAGAAACTGAAGGAATCAGAAGCAGTGATCAAAGTATTCCAGAAAAATGAATTCTGGAATGTCAAAAACATGACCAGAAGATATATTCGATGGCCCAGATCAGAATGAAGAAAAATCATAAGGAAACATGGATCATATCAATGGAAAGCCTTCCAGAAGGAGAGTTGTTCCAGACAAACAGGAATCAAATATCAATTTTATTCCAGAAGTTATTCTGATCAGAAGATGGCCTGGCAGTGAAAAATTACACAACCCAGACTTGACCAGAAGGTATGTTTATGAGTCCAGAACAAGAGGATCAATCCAGATTTGGCCCAGACCATAAGATGGCATGATTCAGAGCATGGAACTAAGTCCAGAACAAAAGAAATGAGTTCCAGAATCAACCCAGACCTGGTTCAAAATTAAAGGTAAAATGTCCAGACTGAAATATTTTTTGTTCAAGTTAATTTCAATTTGTTCAAGACCGAAATCCAGAATCTGTCCAGATCAGAGTAAAGACTTGCAGATCAATGGTTCAGAAATAATTTTTTGAGTCCAGTGATGGTCCAGATCAGAAAATCAGACCATGGCCCAGTGTTGGCCGAAATCAGAGGGACAAAATGTGCAAGACTAGAAATGGCCGAATCCAGGAGAATTCAGCATAACAGGCGCGCATCCATGCTGGCCGAAATCAGAAGATCAGAGGGTCAGGAAGTGTGGTCCAGGGATGGCCGAATTCAGAGGATCACAGCATATCATTTAGCTTGTACCAGATGTGGACTAGCGCTCAAAATTCTGATGGTCCAGAATTGATCAACGATGGAGATTGCAAGTTATTTTAATTAAAGTGGTTAAAAGATTGGTTATAAAAATAAAGTGGAGTAGCATTGAAGTCAGGAGCATTGGCGGGAACAACCAACATATTTGATTGGCCAGTTAATTTATGAAAGAAATCTAAGGCTTAAAAAAGATATGTTTTTGATTTATATGAAGCACAATTGGTCAAGTTATTTTTGCCAGAGAATCCAGCAAGATTCAGCTCGAATTTGATCATGGAAGAAACCATAATTTTCATCTATAAAAGGAGGCTCAAGGCAGAATGCTCAGGATCGAAAATCACAAAAGGGTCATACACTTCAAAAGCAAACACTCTCAAATTTTCATATAAGTCAATTGTTGAGTCTCAGTTTTTAAAGCAAGTACTCTTGTTGTTTTCGTTCCACTGTGTCAAATCTAAGTTGTTGAAGTAGAGTCTACAAGCTGTGGGAGTCAGTAGAGGTAGCAGGTTACTTGGCAATTAGATTCATAGTGTTGTGATTTCTTCTACAATCAGGGGTTGTCAGATTGGCTGAAGACATGTGTTTTCCTCAAGAAGTCTAGGATTGTTAGACTATTGAGAAGACTGACTTGGAGGGTCAGTAGCAAGGTTGTAATTCAAGTTTGAATTAGTGAAATCCATCAAGGTGAAGGGACTGGACATAGCCTCGTTAACGGTGAACCAGTATAAAATCAGTGAGTTTTTATTTTTATTTTTATCCGCTGCTAACTCTGTTTTAATTATACATCGAGTTTTGTTTTGAAAGTATTAAAACAGGAAAAGTATTCAAGTTAAGTCAAACACAATTCAACCCCCCCTTCTCGTGTTTGCACCTTCAATTGGCATCAGAGCTCGGTCTCAAGGCTGAGCACTTAACAGTGTTTGAGGAAAGGTCCAAGGGGTTCAATATGTCAGAAGAATTGGGAGGCAACATCAACAGACCACCAATATTTGATGGAGAAAGGTTTGAGTATTGGAAGGACAAACTGAGAAGTTTTGTCATATCTCAAGATCCTGAATTATGGACGATGATAGTCAGAGGATACACTGCACCTACTGATCCAGAAGATCCAACAGAGAAACTAGACTTGGATGATATGAAACCAGATCAGATCAAACTACACAGACTTCATCACAAGTCCAGAACCATCATGGTTAGTGCAATCACATTCAAGGAATTTGATAGATGCACAAATAAAGAAACAGCAAAGAGTATATTCGATAGTCTGGTTCTGACCTATGAAGGAACCAAGCAGGTTCAACAAACAAAGGCTAACATATTGGTCAGAAAGTATGAGCTGCTCAAGATGGAAGAGGATGAAGACATTGACACAATGTTCTGCAGATTCCAGACTTTGGTATCAAGACTGAAAGTATTAAACAAAAGCTATACCACTGAAGATCATGTCTGGAAAATTCTGAGAAGTCTACCAAAAAGGTGGAGACCAAAGGTTACTGCAATTCAGGAAGCTATGGATCTGATTACCTTGAGGCTGGAAGATCTGATCAGCTCACTCAGGTCTCATGAAATAGAACTAGAAGAAGATGAACCTAAGAAGAAGAAGAATCTGGCTCTGAAATCGAAACAGAAGAAAGCTGCAAAGGCAGCATCAGAATCAGAGGATAGTGATAGTAACAGTGATGATATGGCTTACTTAACCAAAAAGATGGCTAAGATCTGGGAAAACAGGAAGAACAGAAGATTCAATAAGAAACATAACAACAAAGGAAAGGAAGAATCTGACAAGAAGAACATCATCTGTTATGGATGCAATGAACCTGGACATGTCAAGTCAGAATGTCCAAATCTGGAAAAAGGGAAACAACATAAGAAGAATTCCAGATACAGAAAGAAGAGTCTAATGGCTGCCTGGGATGTATCAGAATCAGAGGAAGAATCTTCTGATGAAGAAGAGGCAGAAACAGTAAAGATAGCTCACATCAAGTCTGCTTCTGGACCTCATAAAGGCATGAATTCCAGAAGGAAAACAGGCAGAAGGAAGAATGATCGAAGCAATCATTCTGGCAAATCTGGAAGCACATCAGAGGAAACAATTCTGTCTCTGATGGCTCATACCAACTCAAGTTCTGAATATAGCCCAGGCTCTGGAACAGAATCAGAAGATGAAGACAATGAGGTATTTTCTGATCTGTCTAAATCTGAATTAATTGAGACTTTAAAAGACTAGTTAAATGCAAACAATAAAAGGTCTATAAAACTGAAAACTCTTAGGGAAGATAAGGAAAATCTAACCAAAGAAGTCCAAGTTTTAAAGAATCGAAATTCTGAGTATGCAACTGAAAACAAAAATTTTAAAACTGATGTTGCAAGACTGAAATCTGAAAACCAAACTCTGAAAAGTAATAATTGTTCCACTTCTGAAACTGTTTGTAAATCTGATATGCATGAGCAAGTTTTTCAAAACTTTATTTCCAATGGAATGGAGAGAAGTAAAAATGCATCTATGATTTATGGAAACAGTAATTCTGGAAAAAGAGGTCTTGGTTTTACAGAAACAGTTACTGAAAATAAAGCTGTTCATTATGATGTTTTATGTAGTGTTTGTGCCAAGAAAGGTCACTCTGAATTATCTTGTCCAATGGTAAATCTGAACAAGATCAGAGAGCTGTTACAACTAACAAACCTGGACCCAATCAGTTCTGGGTACCAAAAGATCAAATTGTCTATGTTGCAGATATTTTGAGCAACCAGAAGGAGACACCAACAATGGTGCCTGGACAATGGATGTTGGCAATGCACAAGCAGAAGGTTTATGTTCCAACATCTACCAAACAGAAGCAAAGTGACTCTGGTAGAAAAAGAACTGGTCAACACAATACCTATCAGAACCAGAACCAGAATTATAGGAGAAACAGGAAATATCATGGATATCACTCGTATCAGAACAAGAACTGGAACCAGAATCTGTAACACCCAGAGTTTAAAACACAGCGCGGGTGTATTTTTTTTTTTTTTTAAATTAATAATTAAAACAAGTTTTCCCAAAATTATTTCAAAGGAATTAAAATAAAGTTCTTCGTAAAATAGTACGTTATAGATTAATCGATGAACGTAACTCAATACTTCATAAGGATTATCACTAAGTACTTATCTTGGAAATTAATTTTTAAACATTAATACACCCCAAAATATCATTGTCATAATACATTAACAGCAAATATCAGAGTACATGGTTCAGCGGAAAATAGTACAGAATTTCCAAAAATAAGACAAAAGTCTAGACTGATCCTGCACTAAGCTATAGTAGCACGGTCTCCACCGTATCCTCTATAAGTCTCGTCCTCAGACAACCGTCCGTCCCTCTGCGTTGTCCACGTAGACTCCGTACGTAAAGATCAGGGGAAACTAACGACGTTTCCGTCGTTAGTGTATCCGTCGGTAGGACGGGTTCGGATAACATCTGAGGGCAAAGCCCAAAGTCCACAATATATAGCAAGGGGTCACCTACCGAAAATAACAGATAATCACATAGCATATATTGCACAACAACATGTATAATCATGGTATAACATATGATGATGAGGAAATAATCATGCTCATTTGAAAATTTATGACTTTCATGCCTTTTCAAAAACAGCAGTCAATGATTATGAAGTATGCGGTAAGTACAAACAGACATCAACAAAACACAATCTTTAATTCAGAATTTCAGATTCTGGACAGCACTCACACACATTAATTTCCAACATTCATCATATAAACAATCGTGACACAACGGTCAAATCCATATATGCTCATGCATAATTTTCATGGAATCACCAAGGTGCAGTCGCTCACAGACCAGCACAAATTAACGGCCCTCATGACCAGGGTGCAATCGCTCACAGATCAGCACCAGTGCAGACGCTCACAGTCCAGCACATCGTGCAGTCGCTCACAGACCAGCACGTTTGACATAAACCAAGGTACAATCGCTCACCGATCAGTACCTAGTGCAGTCGCTCACAGACCAGAACTCGTGCAATCGCTCACAGATTAGCACGTGGTTGCGCATTTTAGGGTACAGACGCTCACAGTCCAGTACCAGTGCAGTCGCTCACAGACCAGCACTTATATACCAAGGTACAATCGCTCACAAATCAGTACCTAGTGCAATCGCTCACAGATCAGCACTCGTGCAATCGCTCACAGATCAGCACGTGGTTGCGCATTTCAGGGTACAGACGCTCACAGTCCAGTACCAGCGCAGTCGCTCACAGACCAACACTTATATACCAAGGTACAATCGCTCACAGATCAGTACCTAGTGCAATCGCTCACAGATCAGCACTCGTGCAATCGCTCACAGATCAACACGTGGTTGCGCATTACTTCGTGGCCTATCGCGGGTACCACTTGACTATGCAATGCATGAATATGCAGTGTTTCACTTCTCTAGAAACAGAATGCAACTCAGAAATTCATGCTTTCCATCATGTTTAAAATATAACAGAACAGTCAGAATTAACATCATCACAATCATGAATTAAACAATCCATTAATCATTCACACTTTGAAATGTTTTTCCCAGACTCTTAAAATTCAATTACGGAGTTTAAAACTGAGGATTTCTGGAATTTTACGAATCTGTATTCGAATACAGCTCCTCTGTATTCGAATACAGCTCCTCTGTATTCGAATACAGAAGCCAAAAATAGTGCAGATTCACACCCTGTATTCGAATGCAGCCCTCTGGTATTCGAATATAGGGGCAGTCTCAGTGCACAAAACAACATCTTTCACTATATCAGTAAAGTTTCAAAAACTTCATCACCACAACTTCAAAATATCACCAACAGTTCCATTTGAATTCCCCACAACAATCCCAACATTCCCCAAACACTCAGGGTTTACAAAACACTCTTAAAAACTTGGAAATTCTGGAAATTCGAATCTGTATTCGAATACAGACCCCCTGTATTCGAATACAGAAGCATGAACTGTAGTTTTAACATCCTGTATTCGAATACAACATGACTGTAATCGAATACAGGAGTTCAACCCTTGAAAAATACAGCCTTTTCTCCCATGTCACTTAAAGGTTTTCAAACATCTTTCTCTCCTCTTTAAAACCATTTCACAGACTTCTTTTCAAATCATTTAAACCTTCTCAGAGTTTCTCAACACTTCAAAAACTCACATGACAGTGATTAAAATTTGATTTTCTGGAAAACACGAATCTGTATTCGAATACAGAAGCTGAAAATGGAGTTTCTGGAAAAACTCGAATCTGTAGTCGAATACAGCATGCCTGTAGTCGACTATAGATGCGAATACAGTGTTAAAATTTCACTTCTGTATTCGAATACGACATGGTCGTAGTCGAATACAGAGGTTTAGTTAGAAGCAAAAATCCTTCTTCTGTATTCGACTACAGGGGCTCGTAGTCGAATACAGGTTTTGAAAACTTAGGCAAAACAGAACTTGACAGGTTGTATTCGAATACACTCATGTTGTATTCGAATACACCTTCGAAAAACCAGTGAAAGTTCAACCCTTTTCAACTGTTTTCTTTAATAAAAGACAACCAAATATCAAACAGATTCTGCACTTTTCAAAAAGCTTTTCCTCATTTAAAATCCCTTTTTCCTTTAAAATCATCAACACCACCAGAATCACACAAAACAACCAGACTCAGAATCATCAACATCACCAGAACCACACAAAACAACCAGAATCAGAATCATCAACATCACTAGAACCACACAAAACAACCAGAATCAGAATCATCAACATCACCAGAACCACACAAAACAAAACAGAATCAGAACTATTACACCAGTTTATCCAAAACAAAGACAGATAATCAATCATCAGAACATCATGCAACATTTTAGTGTTCTCACTCAACAGAACAAACATGCATGCATTCAGTTTTCTCAAAAACACGACAGAATAACAAGCAAGTATCACAGAACAACAAACCTCAACATAATGCATTTTTGCATTTTAAGACTATTTTCAAAACAGTTTTATGACATGCATTTTAATCATCATTAAAATAACATGTAAACATTTTCCAGTTTTCACCCATAAGTAAAAAAGCATGTTTTATTAGAAAAACAGCCAGCAACAACCATCAGGATAATCACATATCAGCAAGAATGCATTTTCTTTCAAAATGTCATTTTTCGAAAACAGTTTTTCTTTTAAAACAGAACTGAAATAACACTCGTTCATGGCCCTAATGCAGCTAAAAATGGAAGGTGCCCTTACCCTTGTAGCGTGCTCGGCTATTTCTCTTGTTCTTGCTGGGTTCCCTTTTCGACGTCTAAAAACGGCGAAACTGTTCCCTGTTTTTGCTGCTACAAAACTAGGATCTTTGGCTTCGTAATGAGGTGGGAATTAACTTTACTACTGTGGGTTTTCTGGTTTGATAGTTGGAATTTCAGTTAATGGTGTTTGAAGGGATTTCCCTCTCTTCAAATTTCAGTTCGGGAATGGCAGAAACAGAGACAGAAATCGGAGAGGTGATGGAGTTGGTGTTGGAACCAAGTTGGTTCTAAGTACTTAGGATTTTGATGCTTACAAATGTACTCTATGTAAACATATTTTGTACTTTGAATTATTAAGTTAAATGCCCCAGAAACTGAAGGAAACAGAAGCAGAGATCAAAGGAAAATGAATTCTGGAATTTCTAGAAGATGTTCCAGGATGTCAAAACATCACCAGAGGATATGTTTGGTGGCCCATAACAAAAGGAAGAAAAATCATAATGAAACATGGATCATACCATTGGAAAGCCTGCCAGAAGTAGAGTTGTTGCAAACAAACAGGAATCAAATATCAATTTTATTCCAGAAGTTATTCTGACCAGAATATGGCCTGGTAGTGAAAAATTACATAGTCCAGACTTGTTCCAGACTTGACCATAAGGTATATTTATGTGTCCAGAACAAGAGGATCAATCCAGATTTGGCCAAGACCATAAGATAGCATGATTCAGGACATGGAACTAAGTCCAGACCAAAAGAAATGAGTTCCAGAATCAATCCAGACCTGGTCCAAAATTAAAGGTAAAATGTCCAGACTAAAATATTTTTTGTTCAAGTTAATTTCAGTTTGTTCCAGACCAAAGTCCAGAATCTGTCCAGATCAGAGTAAAAATTTCCAGATCAATGGTTCAGAAATAATTATTTGCTCCAGTGATGATCCAGATCAGAAAATCAGACCATGGCCTAGTGGTGGCCGAAATCAGAGGGTTAGGAAGTGTGGTCCAGGAATGGCCGAAATCAGAGGATCACAAAATATGAAATAGGCTGGTCCAGATGTGGACTATCGCATTAAGATCCAATGGTGCAGATTTGATCATGAGAATTAAAGAATCTGAGAAAAACGCTCAAAACAGAAGCTGAGCAAAATGCTCAAAACAGATCAGTGAGCAAAAGGCTCAAAACAGAATCTGAGCAAAATACTCCAGAATATTTTCAAAACAGATTAATCTAAATATACTGCAGAAGTAAAGCATCAGTGAAGTTCTAAAGTTCAAGTATAAATAGAGACTTAATGCTGAAGAATAAAGTATCGAAAAATCACAAAAGAGTCATACACTTCCAAAGCAACAAACACCCAAAATTTCATAGAAGTCAATTGTGAGTTTTAGCTTTCAAGAAGCAAGTACTCGTGTTATTTTCTTTCCATTGTGGCAAATCTAAGTTGTTGAAGTAGAGTCTACAATCTGAGGGAGTCAGTAGAGGTAGCAGGGTACTTGGCTATTAGATAGGGTTGTATCTATGTTGTTGAAGTAGAGTATACAAACTGCGGGATTCAGAAAGGGTAGAAAGGTACTTAGCAATTAGATTCATAGTGTTGTGAATTCTTCTACAATCTGTGGTTGTCAGATTGGCTGAAGACAAGGTTGTTTTCCTCAAGAAGTCTAGGATTGTTAGACTATTGAGAAGACTGACTTGGAGGGTCAGTAGAAAGGTTGTAATTCAAGATTGAATTAGTTAAATCCTTCAAGGCGAAGGGACTGGACGTAGCCTCGTTAACGGTGAACCAGTATAAAATTTGTGAGTTTTTATTTTTATTTTTATCCGCTGCTAACTCAGTTTTATTTATACATCAAGTTTTGTTTCAAAAGTATTAAAACAAGAAAAGTATTCAAGTTAAGTCAAACACAATTCAACCCCCCCTTCTCGTGTTTGCACCTTCAATTGGTATCAGAGCTCGGTTTCAAGGCTGAGCACTTAACAGTGTTTGAGGAATGGTCCAAGGGGTTCCATATGTCAGAAGAATTGGGAGGCAACATTAACAGACCACCAATATTTGATGGAGAAAGGTTTGAGTATTGGAAGGACAGACTGAGAAGTTTTGTCATATCTCAAGATCCTGAACTATGGAAGATGATAGTTAAAGGATACACTGCACCAACTGATCCAGAAGATCCAACTAAAGAATTAGACTTGGATGATATGACACGAGATCAGAGCAGATTACACAAACTTCATCACAAGTCCAGAACCATCATGGTCAGTGCAATCACATTCAAGGAATTTGATAGATGCACAAATAAAGAAACAGCAAAGAGTATATTCGATAGTCTGGTTCTGACCTATGAAGGAACCAAGCAGGTTCAACAAACAAAGGCTAACATATTGGTCAGAAAGTATGAGCTGTTCAAGATGGAAGAGGATGAAGACATTGATACAATGTTCTGCAGATTCCAGACTTTGGTATCAGGACTGAAAGTATTAAACAAAAGCTATACCACTGAAGATCATCTCTGGAAAATTCTGAGAAGTCTACCAAAAAGGTGGAGACTAAAGGTTACTGCAATTCAGGAAGCTAAGGATCTGAGTACCTTGAGGCTGGAAGATCTAATCAGCTCACTCAGGTCTCATGAAATAGAACTAGAAGAAGATGAACCTAAGAAGAAGAAGAATCTAACTCTGAAGTCGAAACAGAAGAAAGCTGCAAAGGTAGGATCAGAATCAGAGGATTGTGATAGTGACTGTGATGATATGGCTTACTTAACCAAAAAGATGGTTAAGATCTGGGAAAACAGAAAGAGGAGAGGTTCCCAGAAGAAACATAACAGCAAGGAAGAATCTGACAAGAAGAATATTGTTTGTTATGGATGCAATAAACCTGGACATATCAAGTCAGAATGTCCAAATCTGGAAAAAGGCAAACCGGACAAGAAGAATTCCAGATACAGAAAGAAGGGTCTGATGGCTGCCTGGGATGTTTCAAAATCAGAGGAAGAATCGTCTGATGAAGAAGAGGCAGAAACAGCAAATATGGCTCAGATTAAGTCTGCTTCTGGACCTCATAAAGGCAAAGAAACCAAGAAGAGTTCCAGATACAGAAAGAAAGGTCTGATGGCTGCCTGGGATGTATCAGAATCAGAGGAAGAATCTTCTGATGAAGAAGAGGCAGAAACAGAAAAGATGGCTCACATTAAGTCTGCTTCTGGACCTCATAAAGGCACGAATTCCAGAAGGAAAGCAGGCAGAAGGAAGAATGATCGAAGCAATCATTCTGGCAAATCTGGAAGCACATCAGAGGAAACAATTCTGTCTCTGATGGCTCATACAAATTCAGGTTCTGAATACTGCTCTGAAACAGAATCAGAAGATGAAGACAGTGAGGTATTTTCTGATCTTTCTAAACCTGAATTAATTGATACTTTAAAGGACTTGTTAAATGCAAATAATAAGATATCTTTAAAACTGAAAACTCTTACGGAAGATAAGAAAAATCTAACCAAAGAGGTCCAAAGTTCAAAGAATCGAATTTCTGAGTATGCAACTGAAATCCAAGATTTGAAAACTGAAGTTGCAAAACTTAAGTCTGAAAACCAAACTCTGAAAAGTAATAATTGTTCCACTTCAAAGACTGTTTGTAAATCTGATATGCATGAGCAATTTTTTCAAAACTTTATTTCAATTGGAATGGAAAGAAGTAAGTATGCATCTATGATTTATGGAAACAGTAACTCTGGAAAAAGAGGTCTTGGTTGTACAGAAACAAGTACTGAAAATAAAGCTGCTTATTCAGATGTTTTATGTATTGTCTGTGCTAAGAAAGGTCACTCTGAATTATCTTGTCCAATGGTAAAATCTGAACAAGATCAGAGAGCTGTTAAGACTAACAAACCTGGACCCAATCAGTTTTGGGTACCAAAAGATAAAATTGTCTATGTTGCAGATGTTCTGAGCAACCAGAAGGAGACACCAACAATTGTTCCTGAACAATGGATGTTAGCAATGCACAAGCAGAAGAAAGTCTATGTTCCTGCTACAATAAGACAAAGGCAATCTGACTCTGGTAGAAGAAGAACTGGTCAACACAATACCTATCAGAACCAGAACCAGAATTATAGGAGGAACAGGAAATATCATAGATATCACTCGAATCAGCACAAGAACTGGAACCAGTATCAGAGGAACAGGAACTGGAACCAGTACCAAAAGCACAGAAACTGGAACTAGAACCAAAACTGGAACCAGTATCAAAGGTACAAGAACTGGAACCAGAACCAACACTGGAACCAGAACCAGAATTGGAGGCACAGAAACTGGAACCAAAATCAACACTGGAACCAGAATCAGAATCAGTACCAGAACCAGAACCTGAAAAGGTATCAGTATCAAAGGTTGAGGTATGATCATCAGAACTACTCTAATTATCAAAATCAGTATAATTACCAGAATCACCACATGTTTCAGAATCACCAGAGGAACATGGTATATGAGCCAAAGCAGAATTATCATAATCAGGAGAGTTCTTCAAAAACTCCAGTAAGATTCATCAAGACTACAAACCTGGAAAGGAATTCAAATTCCCTCATCCAAACCATGTAATCTCATAACATATAGATTAGGAATCTGAAAATCAGAAGCAAGAGGATTTTCAGAACTGAGGCTACATCTTGCTGTTAATACTATTATTATTTAATATTTATGTTTACTGTGATAACAAGAAGCTTGATCTTAACAAATCAAAGCTAGATAATTGTTCTGCAGGTTTTCAAATTGTCATAGGAACAAGGTGATTCACACGAATTAAACACCTCAGAAGAAACAGCATTCCAGTGGTTTCAAAAACAAACAGAAACCACCAGAAGCAGAATTAATGGTTTGGCTGTACTAAGTTCATTTTTAAATTAATGGATTTATATTATGGTATATGACAAACTGCTTGACAAATCAAAGAAAGATAAAGCTGTTATAGATTCACCAAAGCCAGAAGCTGATTCATCAGAATCAGAAGCTGTTACAGAACCAGAAGCTGATGCAAACCAAGCATTGTTGTGGAAGTTTTGACAGAAGAAGATTGGATACTTGCAATGCAAGAAGAGCTGAATAAATTCCAAAGGAAAGATGTTTGGAATCTGGTATCCAGACCAAACAAAAACATTATTGGAACCAAGTAGGTGTTCAGAAACAAATTCAACAGAAAGGTATAGATTACACTGAGACTTTTGTTCCAGTGGTCAGAAGGAGTTTCAAATGAGAATGAAGGAAGAACTTAAGTTCTTCCTGGGAATTCAGATTCATCAAGGTAAAATAGGTATACTCATTCACCAATCTAAATACACCAAAGAACTTCTTAAAAAGTTCAAGATGAGTGACTGTAAGCCTATGGCCACCCCCATGCACCCAACCTGCTCACTTGAGAAAGATGAAACCAGTAAAAAGGTAGACGAGAAAACATACAGAGGTATTATTGGATCCCTTCTATATTTAACTGCTTCTAGACCTGACATTATGTTTAGTGTTTGTGTCTGTGCCCGATTTCAAGCTGATCCTAGGGAATCCCATTTAACTGCTGTTAAAAGAATCCTTAGATACCTAAAAGGCAATACCAATCTCACCTTGTTTTACAAGAAAACTCCTACATATAAACTGAGTGGATACTGTGATTCTGGCTATGCTGGAGATAAACTTGAAAGAAAAAGCACCAGTGGCTATTGTACCTTTTTAGGAGACAATTTAATTTCGTGGTCCAGTAAGAGGCAACACACTATTGCCATGTCAACAGCAGAGGCTAAATACATTTCAGCAGCTGGCTGCAGCTCTCAACTACTCTGGATGAAGCATCAACTTGAAGACAACAAAATATTAGAATCCAACATACCCATCTATTGTGATAACACCTCTGCAATTTGCCTAACAAAAAATCGTATCCTACATTCTAGAGCCAAACACATAGAAATCAAACACCACTTCATCAGAGATCATGTTCAGAAAGGAGTACTCAACATTCAGTTTGTGAACACGGATCATCAATGGGCTTATATCTTCACCAAAGCTTTACCAGAAGATAGGTTCGAGTTCATTAAGAAGCATCTCAACATGACCTCCATATCTGACTAGCTCAAGTAGTCATCTTAGGAGTTTTTAAAATTTCTTGCAATTTTATTTTATTCAATTTTTACTTTCTGTAATTTGTAAAGAGAAAAACAAAAAATACAAAAATAGTAGGACCATTTTTTGGCTGATGACAAAAAGAGGGAGAAAGAGAGAGAGAGAGAAAGAAAGGAGAAATAAGTAGAAAAGGAGAGATAAAAAGAAAGAAGGAGAGAAAAAGAAAGAGAGAAAACAGAAGGAGTTGAAAAGGAGAGGAAACAGGGAGAGAGAAAAACAAAGAAAGAAAAAGAAAGAGTGAAAACAGAAGAAGTTGAAAAGGAGAGGAGAAGAGAAGAAAAGAAGGAGAGAACAAAGAAGGAGTTGAAAAGGAGAGTATCAGACTTAGGGGGAGAGATTGGTCTGAGGGGGAGTAATTCAAAATTTTCAAGTCATAACAGCAAAATAAGTTATGGTTTTGTCATCATCAAAAAGGGGGAGATTGTTGGAACCAAGTTGGTTCTAATTACTTAGGATTTTGATGCTTACAAATGTACTCTATGTAAACATATTTTGTACTTTGAATTATTAAGTTAAATGCCCCAGAAACTGAAGGAAACAGAAGCAGAGATCAAAGGAAAATGAATTCTGGAATTTCCAGAAGATGTTCCAGGATGTCAAAACATCACCAGAGGATATGTTTGGTGGCCCAGAAAAGAAGGAAGAAAAATCATAATGAAACATGGATCATACCATTGGAAAGCCTGCCAGAAGTAGAGTTGTTCCAGACAAACAGGAACCAAATATCAATTTTATTCTAGAAGTTATTCTGACCAGAAGATGGCCTGGCAGTGAAAAATTACACAGTCCAGACTTGTTCCAGACTTGACCAGAAGGTATATTTATTAGTCCAGAACAAGAGGATCAATCCAGATTTGGCAAAGACCATAAGATAGCATGATTCAGGAAATGGAACTAAGTCCAGACCAAAAGAAATAAGTTCCAGAATCAATCCAGACCTGGTCCAAAATTAAAGGTAAAATGTCCAGACTGAAATATTTTT
This sequence comes from Cicer cuneatum, assembly GCA_037974295.1. NCBI lineage: Eukaryota > Viridiplantae > Streptophyta > Magnoliopsida > Fabales > Fabaceae > Cicer > Cicer cuneatum. The sequence continues at coordinate 1,283,182 of JBBPBO010001986.1, forward strand.
TGTTCAAGTTAATTTCAGTTTGTTCCAGACCAAAGTCTAGAATCTGTCCAGATCAGAGTAAATATTTCCAGATCAATGGTTCAGAAATAATTATTTGGTCCAGTGATGATCCAGATCAGAAAATCAGACCATGGCACAGTGGTGGCCGAAATCAGAGGGTTAGGAAGTGTGGTCCAGGAATGGCCGAAATCAGAGGATCACAAAATATGAAATAGGCTGGTCCAGATGTGGACTATCGCATTAAGATCCAATGGTGCAGATTTGATCATGAGAATTAAAGAATCTGAGAAAAACGCTCAAAACAGAAGCTGAGCAAAATGCTCAAAAAAGATCATTGAGCAAAAGGCTCAAAACAGAATCTGAGCAAAATACTCCAGAATATTTTCAAAACAGATTAATCTAAATATACTGCAGAAGTAAAGCATCAGTGAAGTTCTAAAGTTCAACTATAAATAGAGACTTAATGCTGAAGAATAAAGTATCGAAAAATCACAAAAGAGTCATACACTTCCAAAGCAACAAACACCCAAATTTTCATAGAAGTTAATTGTGAGTTTTAGCTTTCAAGAAGCAAGTACTCGTGTTATTTTCTTTCCACTGTGGCAAATCTAAGTTGTTGAAGTAGAGTCTACAATCTGAGGGAGTCAGTAGAGGTAGCAGGTACTTGGCAATTAGATATGGTTGTATCTAAGTTGTTGAAGTAGAGTCTACAAACTGAGGGATTCAGAAAGGGTAGCAAGGTACTTAGCAATTAGATTCATAGTGTTGTGAATTCTTCTACAATCTGGGGTTGTCAGATTGGCTGAAGACAAGGTTGTTTTCCTCAAGAAGTCTAGGATTGTTAGACTATTGAGAAGACTGACTTGGAGGGTCAGTAGCAAGGTTGTAATTCAAGATTGAATTAGTGAAATCCTTCAAGGCGAAGGGACTGGACGTAGCCTCGTTAATGGTGAACCAGTATAAAATTTGTGAGTTTTTATTTTTATTTTTATCCGCTACTAACTCAGTTTTAATTATACATCATGTTTTGTTTCAAAAGTATTAAAACAAGAAAAGTATTCAAGTTAAGTCAAACACAATTCAACCCCCCCTTCTCGTGTTTGCACCTTCAGTTGGTACATGCAATATGGACAGTAAGGAGGAAGGAATGGTGTTCTGATTTCACCATCCTTCTCACTCCTATTTATAGACTCTCATGGTGCCACCTCACTTGCCACTTGTCTGATTTTCCAGCTTTTTAATTATCTTGCAATTAGCCACTAATCCTTACTTAATGGTTTGATTAATTTAATTACTTGAAATTAAATTAATTTAATTCTTCACCCAATAATTTTAATTCATCTTCCAAATAAATATTTATATATATATATTCACTTCAATCGTACATATATTAAATATTTACAAAAATTCCCAAAATGCCCTTGACAATAATTCCAAAATTAATATTTAAAATTAAGGGTCTTACAATACTACCCCCCTTAAATTAGTTTCGTCCTCGAAACTACATGTCCGTAAATAATTGAGGGTATTGTTCCTTCATTTTACTTTCCAATTCCCAAGTTGCGTCTCCAGTTGTCGGATTCCAAATCACCTTGACTAGTGGGACTTCCTTGTTTCTCAAGTGCTTAATCTTCCTGTCTTCGATCCTCACCGGAAATACTTCAAACGACAGGTTGTCCGTTAGCTGAATTGTATCAGGCTCGATTACATGTGTTGGGTCTGCAATGTACTTCCTTAGCTGCGACACATGAAATACGTCGTGAATATTGGACAGTATTGGAGGTAATGCAATCTGATAGGCCAATGGTCCAATACGTGCAGTAATCTGGTATGGTCCAATAAATTTAGGAGTCAACTTCCTTGACTTAATAGCTCTGCCAACACCAGTTGTAGGCGTAACCCTAAAAAATACATGATCGCCCTGCTCAAATTCTAGAGCTCTGCGACGCTTGTCCGCATAACTCTTCTGTCGATCTTGCGAAGCCTTCATCTTCTCTTGTATTTTCTTGATCTTCTCTATGGTCTGTTCCACCATCTCTGGTCCGACAATCATACTTTCTTCGTCCTTATACCAGCATAAGGGCGTTTGACACTTGCATCCGTATAATGCTTCATAGGTCGCCATCCCAATGCTAGCATGGAAACTGTTGTTGTAGGTGAACTCAATCAATGGCAGAACGTCATCCCAACTTCCCATGTCATCCAACACGCATGTTCTTAAGAGATCCTCCAAGGACTGATTCGTCCTCTCTGTTTATCCGTCTGTTTGTGGATGGTAGACTGAACTTAATTTCAGTTTTGTGCCCAAAGCTTCATGTAGTGCTCCCCAGAAATGAGACGTGAATTTTGGGTCACGGTCAGATACAATACTTGATGGTACGCCGTGTAGCCTTACAATCTCCGCGATATAGATCTCTGTCAGCTTATCTACCTTATAAGTTGTCCTCACCGGTAGGAAATGTGCGGACTTCGTCAATCGATCCACTATTACCCAAATAGAATCGTTCTTTTTCCTTGTCTTGGGCAGTCCTGTTATGAAATCCATGGAAATGCTGTCCCACTTCCATTCCGGTATGTCCAGAGGTTGCAGCATTCCAACAGGTCGTTGATGTTCCACTTTCGCTTTCTGACAAGTCAAACAAGCTGATACATATTCTGCTACGTCCCTTTTCATTCCTGGCCACCAGAAATTCTGCCTTAAGTCCTGGTACATCTTGGTTGCTCCAGGATGAATACTCAACTTACTCTTATGAGCTTCTTCCAAAATCATTCTCCTCATCTCTGCAACTTCCGGCACACAAATTCTTCCATTACACCTCAGAATATTGTCTGTTCCGACGCTGAACTCAATCGTCTGCCCTTGCACTATCAAATTCCTCTTTTCTTGGATCAATGCGTCCTCTTGTAGGTTTGCAATCTCCTTAAGTAATCCACTCGAAATTGTTATCATCCCACACTTTAACACTCCTGGTGCAAACCTCACGTCCAAGTGTAGGTCTCTAAATGCTTCCCACAACTCTTGTTGTTTGGCCATTATCATTGAAGATACTGACACACTTTTCCGACTTAATGCATCAGCCACCACATTGGCCTTTCCAGGGTGGTACTGCAATGAGAAGTCAAAATCCTTGAGAGTCTCCATCCATCTTCTCTGACGCATGTTCAATTCCTTCTGGTCGAACAGATACTTCAAGCTTTTGTGGTCACTAAACACGGTGAACGTGCATCCATAAAGGTAGTGTCTCCAGACCTTTAGCGCAAACACTACTGCAGCAAGCTCTAAATCATGGGTAGGGTAGTTCCGTTCGTGAGTCTTCAACTGCCTTGAAGCATAAGCTACAGCTTTCTTGTGCTGCATCAAAACACATCCCAGACCTTGGTGAGATGCATCACAATAGACTTCGTATGGTTCCTCTGGCTGTGGCAGAACTAACACTAGTGAGGTTGTCAATTTCTCCTTTAGCAACTGAAAACTCTCTTCACACTTCTCCATCCACGCAAACGGCTGATTCTTTCTGGTTAGTTGTGTCAGAGGAGCTACAATCTTAGCGAATCCTTCAATGAATCTCCTGTAGTACCCTGCTAATCCAACAAAACTTCTTATGTCTGTGACAGTCTGAGGCTGTTTCCAGGCAAGAATGGTGTCAATCTTTGCCGGATCCACAGCGATTCCTTCTTTGGTTATTACGTGTCCCAAGAAATTCACTTCCTTTAGCCAAAACTCGCACTTTGATAAATTGGCATACAGCTGCTTTTCGCGTAGGACTTCAAGAACTTGGCGTAGGTGCTCTTCGTGTTCTTCTTCATCCTTTGAATAAATCAAAATATCGTCGATGAATACCACCACAAACTTATCCAAAAACGGGCTGAATATCCTATTCATATAATCCATAAATATTGCCGGTGCATTCGTAACCCCAAAAGGCATAACGAGATATTCATAGTGTCCGTAACGAGTTCTAAAAGCAGTCTTCTGAATATCTCCTTCTCTTACTCGAATCTGATGGTATCCCGACTTCAAATCAATCTTTGAAAACACTGCTGCACCCCTCAATTGATCCATCAAATCGTCGATGCGCGGTAACGGGTAACGGTTCTTGATGGTCACCTTGTTCAGCTGTCGATAATCCACACATAGACGCGAACTTCCATCCTTCTTCTTAACCAACAATACCGGTGCTCCCCATGGCGACACACTTGGTCTGATAAATCCTTTCTCCAACAAGCCTTCAATTTGACTTTTAAGCTCGCTTAATTCCAATGGCGACATCCGGTACGGCGCAATTGAAATAGGTCCAGTTCCTGGGTGTAAGTCAATGAAGAACTCCACCTCTCTCACCGGGGGTAATCCTGGAATTTCTTATGGAAATATGTCCGGGTATTCCTTGACTAACATCACATCTTCTATATTTACATCCATCTTGGTTTCCATGTTAGCCAATAATAAGAACTCCTGAGTTCCTTCTCTCAGCGATACTCCAAGTTGGTTAGCAGTCAAATATTGAGCGACTCCAGGTTCGGGGAAAAGAACCAGTTTTCGAACGCAATCCAAAACTACGTAATTATAGGACATCCAATCCATGCCGAGAATGATCTCGAGGGATTGTAGGGGTAGACAGATTAGATTAACCAAGAAGTCCCTACAAAACCATCATTACTTCAGTCACACCACAACTCACGCAAGACTTGAAACTTTAACTACTTGCTTCTTATGCATGATCAGCTAATGACTCAAAACAAACACTTTAATCAGAGCTTAAACCCAAAAATTAGCCAAATGCTCTGATACCACATTTGTAACACCCCGAGTTTAAAACACAGCGCGGGTGTATTTTTTTTTAAATTAATAATTAAAATAAGTTTTCCCAAAATTATTTCAAAGGAATTAAAATAAAGTTCTTCGTAAAATAGTACGTTATAGATTAATCGATGAACGTAACTCAATACTTCATCAGGATTATCACTAAGTACTTATCTTGGAAATTAATTTTTAAACATTAATACACCCCAAAATATCATTGTCATAATACATTAACAGCAAATATCAGAGTACATGGTTCAGCGGAAAATAGTACAGAATTTCCAAAAATAAGATAAAAGTCTAGACTGATCATGCACTAAGCTATAGTAGCACGGTCTCCACCGTATCCTCTATAAGTCTCGTCTTCAGCCAACCGTCCGTCCCTCTGCGTTGTCCACGTAGACTCCGTACGTAAAGATCAGGGGAAACTAACGACGTTTCCGTCGTTAGTGTATCCGTCAGTAGGACGGGTTCGGGTAACATCTGAGGGCAAAGCCCAAAGTCCACAATATATAGCAAGGGGTCACCGACCGAAAATAACAGATAATCACATAGCATATATTGCATAACAACATGTATAATCATGGTATAACATATGATGATGAGGAAATAATCATGCTCATTTGAAAATTTATGACTTTCATGCCTTTTCAAAAACAGCAGTCAATGATTATGAAGTATGCAGTAAGTACAAACACACATCAACAAAACACAATCTTTAATTCAGAATTTCAGATTCTGGACAGCACTGACACACATTAATTTCCAACATTCATCATATAAACAATCGTGACACAACGGTCAAATCCCTCAATGTAATGCATATATGCTCATGCATAATTTTCTTGGAATCACCAAGGTGCAGTCGCTCACAGACCAGCACAAATTAACGGCCCTCATGACCAGGGTGCAATCGCTCACAGATCAGCACCAGTGCATACGCTCACAGTCCAGCACGTCGTGCAGTCGCTCACAGACCAGTACATTTGACATAAACCAAGGTACAATCGCTCACCAATCAGTACCTAGTGCAGTCGCTCACAGACCAGCACTCGTGCAATCGCTCACAGATCAGCACGTGGTTGCGCATTTCAGGGTATAGACGCTCACAGTCCAGTACCAGTGCAGTCGCTCACAGACCAGCACTTATATACCAAGGTACAATCGCTCACAGATCAGTACCTAGTGCAATCGCTCACAGATCAGCACTCGTGCAATCGCTCACAAATCAGCACGTGGTTGCGCATTTCAGGGTACAGACGCTCACAGTCATGTACCAGTGCAGTCGCTCACAGACCAACACTTATATACCAAGGTACAATTGCTCACAGATCAGTACCTAGTGCAATCGCTCATAGATCAACACTCGTGCAATCGATCACAGCACGTGGTTGCGCATTACTCCGTGGCCCATCGCGGGTACCACTTGACTATGCAATGCATGAATATGCAATGTTTCACTTCTCTAGAAACAGAATGCAACTCAGAAATTCATGCTTTCCATCATGTTTAAAATATAACAGCACAATCAGAATTAACATCATCACAATCATGAATTAAACAATCCATTAATCATTCACACTTTGAAATGTTTTTCCCAGACTCTTAAAATTCAATTACAGAGTTTAAAACTGAGGATTTCTGGAATTTTATGAATCTGTATTCGAATACAGCTCCTCTGTATTCGAATACAGAAGCCAAAAATAGTGCAGATTCACACCCTGTATTCGAATGCAGCCCTCTGGTATTCGAATATAGGGGCAGTCTCAGTGCACAAAACAACATCTTTCACTATATCAGTAAAGTTTCAAAAACTTCATCACCACAACTTCAAAATATCACCAACAGTTCCATTTGAATTCCCCACAACAATCCCAACATTCCCCAAACACTCAGGGTTTACAAAACACACTTAAAAACATGGAAATTCTGGAAATTCGAATCTGTATTCGAATACAGACCCCCTGTATTCGAATACAGTAGCATGAACTGCAGTTTTAACATCCTGTATTCGAATACAGCATGTCTGTAATCGAATACAGGAGTTCAACCTTTGAAAAATACAGCCTTTTCTCCCATGTCCCTTAAAGGTTTTCAAACATCTTTCTCTCCTCTTTAAAACCATTTCACAGACTTCTTTTCAAATCATTTAAACCTTCTCAGAGTTTCTCAACACTTCAAAAACTCACATGACAGTGATTAAAATTTGATTTTCTGGAAAACACGAATCTGTATTCGAATACAACTTCCTTGTATTCGAATACAGAAGCTGAAAATGGAGTTTCTTGAAAAACTCGAATCTGTAGTCGAATACAGCATGCCTGTAGTCGACTACAGATGCGAATACAGTGTTAAAATTTCACTTATGTATTCGAATACGACATGGTCGTAGTCGAATACAGAGGTTTAGTTAGAAGCAAAAATCCTTCTTCTGTATTCGAATACGACATGGTCGTAGTCGAATACAGAGGTTTAGTTAGAAGCAAAAATCCTTCTTCTGTATTCGACTACAGGGGCTCGTAGTCGAATACTCGTTTTGAAAACTTAGGCAAAACAGAACTTGACAGGTTGTATTCGAATACACTCATGTTGTATTCGAATACAGCTTCGAAAAACTAGTGAAAGTTCAACCCTTTTCAACTGTTTTCTTTAATAAAAGACAACCAATTATCAAACAGATTCTGCACTTTTCAAAAAGCTTTTCCTCATTTAAAATCCCTTTTTCCTTTAAAATCATCAACACCACCAGAATCACACAAAACAGCCAGACTCAGAATCATCAACATCACCAGAACCACACAAAACAACCAGAATCAGAATCATCAACATCACCAAACCACACAAAACAACCAGAATCAGAATCATCAACATCACCAGAACCACACAAAACAACCAGAATCAGAGTCATCAACATCACTAGAACCACACAAAACAAAACAGAATCAGAACTATTACACCAGTTTATCCAAAACAAAGACACATGATCAATCATCAGAACATCATGCAACATTTCAGTGTTCTCACTCAACAGAACAAACATGCATGCATTCAGTTTTCTCAAAAACACGACAGAATAACAAGCAAGCATCACAGAATAACAAACCTCAACAGAATGCATTTTTGCATTTTAAGACTATTTTCAAAACAGTTTTATGACATGCATTTTAATCATCATTAAAATAACATGTAAACATTTTCCAGTTTTCACCCATAAGTATTACAGCATGTTTTATTAGAAAAACAGCCAGCTACAACCATCAGGATAATCACATATCAGCAAGAATGCATTTTCTTTCAAAATGTCATTTTTTGAAAACAGTTTTTCTTTTAAAACAGAACTGAAATAACACTCATTCATGGCCCTAATGCAGCTAAAAATGGAAGGTGCCCTTACCCTTGTAGCGTGCTCGGCTATTTCTCTTGTTCTTGCTGCGTTCCCTGTTCTGCGTCTAAAAACGGTGAAACTGTTCCCTGAGTTTGCTGCTGCAAAACTAGGCTCTTTGGCTTCGTAATGAGGTGGGGATTAACTTTACTACTCTGGGTTTTCTGGTTTGATAGTTGGAATTTCAGTTAATGGTGTTTGAAGGAATTTCCCTCTCTTCAAATTTCAGTTCGGGAATGACAGAAACAGAGACAGAAATAGGAGAGGTGATGGAGTTGGTACATGCAATATGGGCAGTAAGGAGGAAGGAATGGTGTTCTGACTTCACCATCCTTCTCACTCCTATTTATAGACTCTCATGGTGCCACCTCACTTGCCACTTGTCTGATTTTCCAGCTTTTTAATTATCTTGCAATTAGCCACTAATCCTTACTTAATGGTTTGATTAATTTAATTACTTGAAATTAAATTAATTTAATTCTTCACCCAATAATTTTAATTCATCTTCCAAATAAATATTTATATATATATATATATTCACTTCAATCATACATATATTAAATATTTACAAAAATTCCCAAAATGCCCTTGACAATAATTCCAAAATTAATATTTAAAATTAAGGGTCTTACAGAATCAAAACTGGAACCAGTATCAGAGGAACAGGAACAGGAACTAGAACCAAAACCAGAACTGGAACCAGTACCAGAAGCACAGAAACTGGAACCAGAACCAAAACTGGAACCAGTATCAGAGGTACAGGAACTGGAACCAGAACCAACACTAGAACCAGAACCAGAACTGGAGGCACAGAAACTGGAACCAGTATCAGAGGTACAGGAACTGGAACCAGAACCAACACTGGAACCAGAACCAGAACTGGAGGCACAAAAACTGGAACCAGAATAAGAATCAATACCAGAACCAGAACCTGAACAGGTATCAATATCAAAGGTTGAGGTATGATCATCAGAACTACTTTAATTATCAAAATAAGTCTAATTATCAGAATCAGTATAATTACCAGACCCACCATAAGTTCCAGAATCACCAGAGGAATATGGTGTATGAGCCAAAACAGAAATTAAAGAATCATAATCAAGAGAGTTCTTCAAACTCTCCAGTGAGATTCATCAAGACTACAAACCTGGAAGGGAATTCAAATTCCCTCATCCAAACCATGTAATCTCAGAACATATAGATTAGGAATCTGAAAATCAGAAGCAAGAGGATTTTCAGAATAAAACTAAGGCTACATCTTGCTGTAAATACTATTATTTAATATTTATGTTTACTGTGATAATAAGAAGCTTGATCTTAACCAATCAAAGCTAGATAAGTATTCTGCAGGTTTTCAAACTGTTAGAGGAACCAGGTGATTCACACGAATTGAACACCCAGAAGAAACAGCATTCCAGTGGTTTCAAAAACAAGCAGAAACCACCAGAAGCAGAATTAATGGTTTGGCTGTACTAAGTTCATTTTTAAATTAATTGATTTATATTATGGTATATGACAAACTGCTTGACAAATCAAAGCAAGATAAAGATAGTACAGGTTCATCAGAACCAAAGGGAGCAGAAGCAGAAGCAGAAGCAGAACGAATGGTTTGGCTGTATTGAGTTAAATTTTAACTTATTTGATTTGCATTATGTAAAATGACAAACTGCTTGATCTTAACAAATTAAAGCAAGATAAAAATAGTGCAGGGAGCAGAAGCACAAGAAACAGAAGTACCTGGAAAGTTAAAGGATACAAGCAAGTCAGCAACACATGACAAATCTTCAAAAGATAAATCTGATCAAGTCAGAAACAGCCAAGATAAGTCAGAAGAGAAATCTGGATATTTACCAGAATCCGAAGCTGTTACAGATTCACCAGAACCAGAAGCTGATTTATCAGAATCAGAAGCTGTTACAGATCATCCAGAACCAGAAGCTGATGCAAACCAACCAATGTTGATGAAGTTTTGACAGAGGAAGGTTGGATACTTGCAATGCAAGAAGAGCTGAATGAATTCCAAAGGAACGATGTTTGGGATCTGGTACCCAGACCAAACAAAAACATTATTGGAACCAAGTGGGTTTTTAGGAATAAACTCAATGAAAAGGGTGAAGTGGTAAGGAACAAAGCCAGACTTGTAGCTCAAGGATACAGTCAACAGGAAGGTATAGATTACACTGAGACTTTTGCTCCAGTGGCCAGGTTAGAAGCAATAAGAATTCTTTTATCATTTGCTGCTAATCATAATGTAATGCTGTATCAAATGGATGTCAAAAGTGCATTCTTAAATGGCTACATAAGTGAAGAAGTCTATGTCAAACAGCCCCCTGGTTTTGAAAATTCTGATTTTCTAGACCATGTTTTTAAACTTAAAAAGTCTTTATATGGTTTAAAACAAGCACCAAGGGCATGGTATGACAGACTTAGTAACTTTCTGCTTAAGAATGAATTTAATAGAGGCCAGATTGATAACACATTATTTAGGAAATCCATTAAAAATGATATTCTGATTATCCAAGTTTATGTTGATGATATCATATTTGGATTAACTAATGGCACCTTGTGCAAAAAGTTTTCTGATCTAATGCAGAAGGAGTTCCAAATGAGGATGATGGGAGAACTTAAGTTCTTCCTGGGAATTCAGATTCATCCAGGTAAATCAGATGAAACCAGCCAATAGGGAGACCAGAAAACATACAGAGAAAACCCCCACCTATAAACTCATAGGTTTCTGTGATTCCGACTATGGTGGAGACAAGTTGCAAAGGAAAAGTACAAGTGGCAACTGCACTTTCTTAGATCTCTTGGTCAAGCAAAAGACAAAGAACCATTGCCATGTCAACAGCTGAAGCTGAGTATATAGTAGCAGTAGGATGCAGTTCACAGTTTGTGGACACATCAATGGGTTGATATCTTCACAAAGGCATTACCAGAAGATAGGTTCGAGTTCATTAAGAAGCATCTCAGCATGACCTCCATATCTGACTAGCTCAAGTAGTCATCTTAGGAGTTTTTAAATTTCTTGTTATTTTATTTTCTGTCTTTTAATTTATGTCTTTACTTGCTGCAAATTGTACAGAGAAAAACAAAAATACAAAAATAGTAGGACCACTTTTTGGCTAATGAAAAAAATGGGGAGAAGGAGAGAGAAAGAAAAAGAAGAAAAGTAGAAAAAGAAAAAGGAGAGGAAACAGGGAGAGAGAAAAACAAAGAAAGAAAAAGAAAGAGTGAAAACAGAAGGAGTTGAAAAAGAAAGAGAATAAAGAATGAGTTGAAAAGGAGAGGAGAAGAGAAGAAAAGAAAGAGAGAACAAAGGAGTTGAAAAGGAGAGTATCAGACTTAGGGGGAGAGCTTGGTCTGAGGGGGAGTAATTCAGTATTCGAGTTATGAGTTAGCAAAATAAGTTAAGGTTTTGTCATCATCAAAAAGGGGGAGATTGTTGGAACCAAGTTGGTTCTAAGTCTTAGGATTTTGATGTTTACAAATGTACTCAATTTTTACTTTGAATTATTAAGTTAAATGCCCCAGAAACTGAAGGAATCAGAAGCAGTGATCAAAGTATTCCAGAAAAATGAATTCTGGAATGTCAAAAACATGACCAGAAGATATATTCGATGGCCCAGATCAGAATGAAGAAAAATCATAAGGAAACATGGATTATATCAATGGAAAGCCTGCCAGAAGGAGAGTTGTTCCAGACAAACAGGAATCAAATATCAATTTTATTCCAGAAGTTATTCTGACCAGAAGATGGCCTGGTAGTGAAAAATTACACAACCCAGACTTGACCAGAAGGTATGTTTATGAGTCCAGAACAAGAGGATCAATCCAGATTTGGCCCAGACCATAAGATGGCATGATTCAGGGCATGGAACTAAGTCCAGAACAAAAGAAATGAGTTCCAGAATCAACCCAGACCTGGTTCAAAATTAAAGGTAAAATGTCCAGACTGAAATATTTTTTGTTCAAGTTAATTTCAGTTTGTTCCAGACCAAAATCCAGAATCTGTCTAGATCAGAGTAAAGACTTGCAGATCAATGGTTCAGAAATAATTTTTTGAGTCCAGTGATGGTCCAGATCAGAAAATCAGACCATGGCCCAGTGTTGGCCGAAATCAGAGGGACAGAATGTACAAGACCAGAAATGGCCGAATCCAGGAGAATTCAGCATAACAGGCGCGCATCCAGGCTGGCTGAAATCAGAAGATCAGAGGGTCAGGAAGTGTGGTCCAGGGATGGCCGAATTCAGAGGATCACAGCATATCATTTAGCTTGTACCAGATGTGGACTAGCGCTCAAAATTCTGATGGTCCAGAATCGATCAACGATGGAGATTGCAAGTTATTTTGATTAAAGTGGTAAAAAGATTAGTTATAAAAATAAAGTGGAGTAGCATGGAAGTCAGGAGCATTGGCGGGAACAACCAACAGATTTGATTGGCCAGTTAATTTATGAAAGAAATCTAAGGCTTTCAAAAGATATGTTTTTGATTTATATGAAGCACAATTGGTCAAGTTATTTTTGCCAGAGAATCCAGCAAGATTCAGCTCGAATTTGATCATGGAAGAAACCATAATTTTCATCTATAAAAGGAGGCTCAAGACAGAATGCTCAGGATCGAAAATCACAAAAGGGTCATACACTTCAAAAGCAAACACTCTCAAATTTTCATATAAGTCAATTGTTGAGTCTCAGTTTTTAAAGCAAGTACTCTTGTTGTTTTCGTTCCACTGTGTCAAATCTAAGTTGTTGAAGTAGAGTCTACAAGTTGTGGGAGTCAGTAGAGGTAGCAGGTTACTTGGCAATTAGATTCATAGTGTTGTGATTTCTTCTACAATCTGGGGTTGTCAGATTGGCTGAAGACAGGTGTTTTCCTCAAGAAGTCTAGGATTGTTATACTATTGAGAAGACTGACTTGGAGGGTCAGTAGCAAGGTTGTAATTCAAGTTTGAATTAGTGAAATCCTTCAAGGCGAAGGGACTGGACGTAGCCTCGTTAACGGTGAACCAGTATAAAATCTATGTTTTTATTTTTATTTTTATCCGCTTCTAACTCTATTTTAATTATACATCAAGTTTTGTTTTGAAAGTATTAAAACAGGAAAAGTATTCAAATTAAGTCAAACACAATTCAACCCCTTCTTCTCGTGTTTGCACCTTCAATTTCAAATGGATGTTAAAAGTGCTTTTTTAAATGGCTTTTTAAATGAACAAGTTTATGTGAAACAACCCCCTGGCTTTGAGGATCAATCAAAACCAAACCATGTTTATAAACATACCAAAGCTCTCTATGGTCTGAAACAAGCACCAAGAGCTTGGTATGAAAGATTAAGTTCATTTTTAATCAAAAATGGATTTTCCAGAGGAAACATTGACACTACACTTTTCAAGAAAAATGATAAAAATGATTTACTCATAGTTCAAGTGTATGTTGATGATATAATCTTTGGTTCAACCATAAGATAGCATAAGATAGCATAAGATTAAGTTCAACCATAATCTTTGGTATGTTTATGAGTCCAGAACAAGAGGATCAATCCAGATTTGGCTCAGACCATAAGATAGCATGATTCGGGGCATGGAACTAAGTCCAGACCAAAAGAAATGAGTTCTAGAATCAATCCAGACCTGGTCCAAAATTAAAGGTAAAATGTCCAGACTGAAATATTTTTTGTTCAAGTTAATTTCAGTTTGTTCCATACCAAAGTCCAGAATCTGTCCAGATCAGAGTAAAAACTTCCAGATCAATGGTTCAGAAATAATTATTTGGTCCAATGATGGTCCAGATCATAAAATCAGACCATGGCCCAGTGGTGGCCGAAATCAGAGGGACAGACTGTGCAGTCCAGCAAAGGCCGAATTCAGAGGATTTTAGCATATCAGGTGCGCGTCCAGGGAAGGCCGAAATCAGAAGATCAGAGGGTTAGGAAGAGTGGTCCAGGAATGGCCGAAATCAGAGGATCACAGCATATCAATTTGGCTGGTCCAGTTGTGGAATATCGCATGAAGATCTAAGGGTGCAGATTTGATCATGGGGATTAAAGGTGAAGATCTTATGTTATTTTTATCAAAGTATTATTAAAGATTTGTTATAAATTAAAGTGAAGTAGCATGGAAGTCAGAAGCTGTGGCGGGAAGCAATGCACAGATTTGATTGGCTAGTAAGTTTTTGAAAGAAATCTGAGGCTTAAAAAGATATGTTTTTTATTTAAATAAAGCCCAATTGGTCAAGTTATTTTTGCAAGAGAATCCAGCAAGATTCAGTTCAAAATTAAGCTTGGAAGAGGCCCAAATCTGCATCTATAAAAGGAGGCTCAAGGCAGAATGCTCAGAATCGAAAATCACAAAAGAGTCATACACTTCCAAAGCAACGACTCTCAAATTTTCATAGAAGTCAATTGTGAGTTCCAGCTTTCAAGAAGCAAGTACTCGTGTTATTTTCCTTCCACTGTGTCAAATCTAAGTTGTTGAAGTAGAGTCTACAAGCTGAGGGAGTCAGTAGGGGTAGCAGGTTACTTGGCAATTAGATTCATAGTGTTGTGTGTTAAATCTAAGTTGTTGAAGTAGAGTCTACAATCTGAGGGAGTCAGAAAGGGTAGCAGGTTACTTGGCAATTAGATTTATAGTGCTGTGATTTCTTCTACAATCTGGGATTGTCAGATTGGCTGAAGACATGAGCTGCATTCCTCAAAGAAGTCTAGGATTGTTAGACTGTTTGAGAAGACTGACTTGGAGGGTCAGTAGCAAGGTTGTAATTCAAGGTTTGAATTAGTGAAATCCTTCAAGGTGAAGGGACTGGACAAAGCCTCGTTAACGGTGAACCAGTATAAAAACTGTGAGTTTTATTTTTACTTTTATCCGCTGCTAACTCTGTTTTTAATTATACATCAAGTTTTGTTTTAAAAGTATAAAAACAGGAAAAGTATTCAAGTTAAGTGAAACACAATTCAACCCCCCCTTCTCGTGTTTGCACCTTCAAGAAGAACTTCATCAGTTTGAGAAAAACGAAGTCTGGACTTTGGTCCCTGATCCAAAAGATCAAACTGTCATTGGTACAAGATGGGTATTTAGAAACAAACTCGATGAAGAAGGCAAAGTTATTCGCAACAAAGCAAGGCTGGTTGCGCAAGGATATAATCAACAGGAAGGTATTGACTATGATGAAACGTTTGCCCCTGTTGCAAGGTTAGAAGCTATTCGTATACTTCTTGCATATGCATCTCATAAACGTGTTAAGTTATTTCAAATGGATGTTAAAAGTGCTTTTTTAAATGGCTTTTTAAATGAACAAGTTTATGTGAAACAACCCCCTGGCTTTGAGGATCAATCAAAACCAAACCATGTTTATAAACATACCAAAGCTCTCTATGGTCTGAAACAAGCACCAAGAGCTTGGTATGAAAGATTAAGTTCATTTTTAATCAAAAATGGATTTTCCAGAGGAAACATTGACACTACACTTTTCAAGAAAAATGATAAAAATGATTTACTCATAGTTCAAGTGTATGTTGATGATATAATCTTTGGTTCAACCAATGAAAAAATGTGTGATGCCTTTTCAAAACTTATGCAAAGTGAATTTGAAATGAGCATGATGGGGGAGTTGAGATACTTTCTTGGTTTACAAATCAAGCAGCATGATGATGGCATTTTTATTTGTCAAGAAAAGTATACAAAAGACCTTTTAACAAAATATAAAATGAATGAAGCCAAAATCATGACTACTCTCATGCATCCATCTTCTTCATTGGACAAAGATGAAAATGGAAAATCTGATGGTGTATTCTTACATTGCTTAGGTGAGGAACCTATTGAGTTGCTGGCAGAACCTTGCGCCATCAATAGCTTCGATATTGATCGACATAATCCATTGGTAAGTGAGGGCGGCTAAATTGTTTGTATTTTATGGAACTGATTTGATGGTGTTTTCTTGTAGTTCCTTTTTTTCCAAAAAGAGAAAAACCTGACCAAATGGCCTATTTATTTAGTACTAGGGAGAGAAATGTGATATAATGAGGATAACATTTGATTTGTTATCAATGGTTGATAATACTCGCTTAACTTTTTTTTAAAAAAAACTCACTTAACCCTCTAAAGAGAGTTGCTTTAAGGTGAAATTTTCATTTCTGATGATGTTGTTGTTTCCATGCAGGATGTGATATGTAGTTTAGAATGGGAAGCAGTAGCCATATTGACAAGACAATAACATTAACAGTCTTGTTTGTACTCACGTGGCTTGAAATTCAGAATTCAGAAAGGGGTAGATTTTGTATCTGATGCAAGAACTGGAGCTTTTAACAGATTATTAGTGGGTTCTTTATAGACCCAAGTGTTATGTTCCTTTTGTAAAGCCTTTATTTTAAAGAAAATGGATTTGGAATTGGCGGATTGCAAAATATGTAGCATTAGCAGCATGTGTGAGAGAGACTTCAAAGAGGCCGTAAATACTTTCACCCATTTTAACTACAAATGTATTCATTGGCAAATGTGGGTGGGATCATTATACCAGATGTCGTTGTATCTTCTTCTCATCTACTTAGAAAGAAATTATGACTGGTTTTCTTACGTTTGATTTTGTTACCTGCGCGCGTTCTTTCTTTTGCCGCCCGGCCTATCTTTCTCTTATTCCAAATTTATTTTTTTAAAATATACAAGGTAGACAGGTATTGATATCAAATTATCAACTAACGTTATGTTTAAATTCTCTGTGACGTGTAAATTGTAAGTGTGAAGAAGCTTAGGCCGCAATCGTAGATGATCATACATAAAGTTTTTTTTTGTTTAGTAAAAAGTTTTTTTTCAACTGGTCTCACTATTCTCTCTCTCTCTTTTTACTAGACTCACTATTCCCCTTTTAATTCTACTTGGTTTAATAACTAAAATCAAATTATATTTATAATAAGAATGATGTGTCATTTGAGGAATTTGTTTGCCTAAAGTTCCAAAATTTCTTTCTATAGACAACCACATATATCACATTAAATTGGAAAATTGACAAAATTAAAGAAAAAAAAACAAAATTAAGAATAATTAATATTTTAAAATCTAAGTTTAAAGTGTTCGAAAGAAAATATGATATAATAGCAGTATGTATAATTATTTATATTTGTTATATTATTTGGAAAGAAAATAATTGGAACGGGTGTAGCGGAGGTAATAAAAACACAAAAGAGTTTGGAAATGATTTGTTTTGAAGAGGGAAGTTTGATTTGGGATTTTGGAGCGAGAGAAATGGAAAAGGGCGGGGCGGCAAGGATAGACCTAAAGCGAGAAGCGACGGAGGATCTAAGCGGGCGTGTTCATCTACTTCCCTGTTGCATCAAACACGATGGTCCCACCGACGTTTCTCACTATTTCAAACCTAAGCCCACAGGCATCGTCGGTGAAGACGGTTTACCACTACAGCAATCACATTTTAGAGGCAGGTTACTCCAAGGAACTACTTTCCCTCTTCCTCATGGTTACTCTGGTTCGTATTATCTCAATTATTTTCTCTCTTTCTTTCCATATTTTCTCTCTATCTCATTATTATGATGCCTCTGTTCGTTAGGTTTTGTCTTGGGAAAGAAAACTTCGCGTAATAAATCCAATGAAAACTCTAATTCTTGGGAGACAAATGCTACGTTTCAAGATATTACGTATTGGAACCACGACTACGCTCCTTCGCAGAATGATGATTTCGTCCGTGCTTTCCATTGGCTCACCGTTGCAAATGCTGTAAGTTGTTTTATTCTATCAAACGCGATTATCGACACTGATTATCAGTGACGACATGTCAGTATCATGTTTGTGCCGGTGTCTGCATCGGCGTTTCATAAGTAGTAGATTTTTATTGGAAGTGATTATGATTTTGTGAGCTATTTACTAGACATGTTAAGTAGAAATGTGTTTTGTAGTATTTAAGCAAATAAGCAGATGAATTTCTTGGTGTCGCCTTTTTTCATAGTGCATATGAATCTGTTAACGCTACTGCTACTCAAAGATAAATTTCTCATGCACCAGTCACGCAGTCAACTAGTAGTATATTTAGTGTTTGCCTAAATCTTGTTTGTTAGAATTATGTTAATGTTGAGGGGTAGTCATCTTGGAGGATGTCGTATTGTAAGTAAGAAGAACTTTCTCTATTTTCTCTTTTTATTTCTTAGTTCATCATATTCCAGAGACACATAGTGTGGACTTGGAATGTGCTTGGCTGATGATTACCTCAAGGAAAGGCCTAGAGACGAGTAAAGAGCCTCTTCATTTAGCAAAATAAATTGAGGATTACATAACTATAGTTTTGGATGTATAAAAACACATATTTTAAGACTTGTGACATAATTAGACTTTTAAATGCCCAAAACCATATTAATGGAGCCTTCCGATGTTTTAGAAAATGGAGAGGATCCCTACTTGTCTGGACACTTATCTTGGTCACTTGATTTTTAGTTATATTGTCTTTCTTTGATTACACATTTCAATTGCCTGCATGTTAGGAATCAGTGAAACAAGGTAGTCTTTGTGTTTTGTGTGCTTGCTCTCTTAAGGCAGGCATGGCTATTCTTGTTGGGTAGGGAATATAGCAAAAAATATGTCCCTTCTTGATGTATTTGCTTTTGATTCGAATTAATCCATTCAAAGTTATGGAACAAGTTTTGATGGGGACAAAGACACTTGTGTTTGCATCATTCTGATTTCTGTGCATCATTGAGGTTCCCTAAGTAGATATTTGCTTGTTACTTCAGCTGCATAGTCCTGTGACACCTGAGGAGTTAGAGTCATCATCTTTCATACTCTAGAAGGACAATTACACTCCTTACAAAAGGCTGAAGCCGACGAGCCACCGTCATATTTTCAGTTAATTTATTCCTGTAATTTTTGTGCTTTTGCTGTATGTTGTCTTCAACAGTCCCCATGTACTTCCCATTTTATACCATCCTATTTGTTTTTCACTATGTGAAAACAATTTGTATCATATCATAGATGGAAAACTTACTGTCTCTAATAGCACATCATGTCTAGTCTCTATCTACTGATGGAGGAGGATAACTTGTAATGTGCATGCCTATCATTATCAGAATCATACGTAATTGTGGAGGCACGGTGAGCTCAAAGACCTCAAAGCTTTTATGGATGATGATTGGTTTCTTGAAGAGTGTTCTCCGGAGCCAGCTTCATTATTCTTGTTTTCTTTGTTAAATTAATAGTGACTCTTGTTAACTTACTTTTCCTTTTTTATTTGAAAAGACACGTGTTAACTATGTTATACTGTATTACTAACAACTTACCTATTGTGTTTGTGCCATGGAGACGGAGTGAGGAGTAGTTCTGACTGCGTGAGAATTGTTGGGGCCTCAATACTTTAAAACCTAATTTTTCCAATGACTGCGTCCACATTACAACAATGGATCGTTTGTATGTTATGAATTCTCAATATTATTTGGTTCTCTAGTCCTGTGCCAATTAGATTCCGTTCTTAATGATGGCCAGAGTATAACCAGGAAGCTAAAAAAGACTGTAAAAGGAGTTGGAAAAGAGGATTAAAGAGAGTAGTTACTGATCATGAAGGTAGTGATTATGTATCTGCTTACAGTGGTTGCATTGTAGCCTTTTAAGACTAACGGCTTGCATATAGTGGTTCTGTCATTTGAACTTTGAAGTAATAAGAGGGCGTGTAGCTAGAAAAGACGACTTTCTAGACATCAAGATGCTTAATTTTTATTTCCACTTCATCTACTTGTTTTAAGCTGAAATGGCACGATGCAATTGCAATTTGCAAGCAAAAAACATTTAAAATTTACAAAGCTCCAATTTCAAGTTGATTGGTCTTTTCTACACATACCCCTTCAAGTTGAATTTTCTAAAAATTTGAAAAATTCAAATTTAATTTTTTTTCTGAATTCCTACTTTTCCACATTTACTTTCTCACTCTTGTAACAAAAAAAAAACAACTTTCTCTCTCTCATCGAAATATATTTTACTATTTTGGTTATCGATCTCTCTCCTAAATAACAAAAATAGAGAATTTGTTTCTAGCAGTGCCAAATGTGAGTCTATTGAAACACTACAACATGAAGCTTGTGCGTGGATGTGAAAAATGACTGTGAAGCAGTAGAACAACACAACGATTTTTCTGACTTCCTACTTTTCCACATTTACTTTCTCACTCTTGTAACAAAAAAAAAACAACTTTCTCTCTCTCATCGAAATATATTTTACTATTTTGGTTATCGATCTCTCTCCTAAATAACAAAAATAGAGAATTTGTTTCTAGCAGTGCCAAATGTGAGTCTATTCAAACACTACAACATGAAGCTTGTGCGTGGATGTGAAAAATGACTTTGAAGCAGTAGAACAACACAACGATTTTGAGGCCCGTAGAGAAAACCAAACAAAAAAGTGAAGGCCCAAAACTCAAACATAAGAAACCATGAAGCCCATTAGCAGTCTACCTGTATCCACAAAATCAACATCATCTTCTTTATCCACAACCAAGAGTAGTAATCTCATTCATTCTCAACAGAAAACACAGAAATATGGCGTTGGCTTGCGCAATGGCCACATTTTCCTCGTTCGGCTTTAGGCTCGCAGCACCATCTTCATCTACACGTGTCTCTTACAGTTCAGTTAAATTGCCTTTGTCCAATAATGTCAACTCGCTCCAACTCAGTTGGTCTGGAACCATTTTCGTTCCATTTCTTCACCAAAAACTCGCCACTGTTAATTCTCCTCCTCGCTCTCTCACAATTGTATCCGCAAAAGGCTACAAATTAAAACTCACAAGGTCCTATCCTCTCTCTCACACTTCGTTGCTTCAATTTTTTATTTTTTAGTTGAATTTGATTTTTGTACAGGCATCAGCAAAGCGATTTAGAGTAACCGGTAGTGGCAAGATCGTGCGTAGGAGAGCAGGAAAGCAACATTTGCTCTACAAAAAGAATAACAAGAGGAAATTGCGACTCTCCAAAATGGTTCGTTCATTTTTAACACGCTTCATGCTTTAATTATATTTGAATTTGAATATGAATATTATCAACATCAATCTAAACCTAATTCATTACCAAAGAGGATTGCTTTGTTTTCATATCCTTTCAAACTAATTGCCTGTTATGCTTGTAATCTGGTATTTGTTTGCTGTTATTGACTTGGTTATTTGGAATATCAAATACCTTGTGATCATAACACGTAGGTATATATATATATATATATATATATATATATATATATATATCATATTTCTACTATGAATGTGAAACAAAAGACATACAATTTTGTGTCTTTAGTTAGTAAGACATATTGAAGACGTATGGTATGCAGAAGAAGACAATTATATCTATAGTTGGTAAGAAGTATCGAATATGTATCTGAGAAGTACCGGTGAAAATATTTCCTAAAAGAATTAAAAAATAATATTTGATACCTTATATGTATGTATCGAGAAGCATCACACACGTATCGGTATTGGATATGCGTTGGGCACTGATGCTTCTCCATTTTTTAAGTATTTGGGCTTTATAATTGTGTTATTTTGATCTCAAGAATTTGATTACATCTTATCAATCAGTGTTGTCAATTGCGGATTGTGGAAAATAGAGATTTGTTCTACTTCCGCTATGCTATAGTGCCAATATCGCGACTATTGGATAATATTTTGTACTAAAAAGCGTATCGTGGAACAATAGCGATTTGTTCAAATTCCAATGTACTATAACACCGTTATAGCCGCTATTTGACAACGCGTTCACTGTATTATTAAGTGTCTTACCTTTTTGCTTTTGTTGGGTTGTGAGATTTCGGGATGGAGGTGACTTTCAGGAAACGGGAATAGATGAAAAAGTTGGAAGATAAATTCTGTCTCCCTCCCTGTCTTCTCTCTATTCTGCATGTTACATGAGGATAAATACAAGTTATAATATTAAAACATCTATATTATGCACTTGTGTACCAACAAAAAAAATCTACAATGTGTAGTT
This sequence comes from Cicer cuneatum, assembly GCA_037974295.1. NCBI lineage: Eukaryota > Viridiplantae > Streptophyta > Magnoliopsida > Fabales > Fabaceae > Cicer > Cicer cuneatum. The sequence continues at coordinate 1,305,318 of JBBPBO010001986.1, forward strand.
AATATAAATTAAGTAGCTCTAGTAGTTAATATATACTGTTTTCCATGTCTATATATGCTGATACCTTGAAATTGATTTTGATCTTATGCGTCAACTTAGTAGAAAGGTCTTCAAACAAGCTAAGAAAGAGTTTGCCTTTCCCCAGCCTATCCTATGAATTATCAATTATCACATGATTGAGTTTGGTCCTTAATCTTTTTTCTCTCTCTTGATGATTTCTAATTTTGTGCAATTCTACTGTTAAGATTAAACCAAATTCCAAATTCATATCAAGAATGTGCATTTCTTGTTTCTTACAAAGATACTTGGTTATAGGCTTCCTGGTCAGGTAGTTATTGTATGAGAATGTGGAATTTACTCATTGTTTGTAGCACTCAGTAGCAGATATCAAAAACACTGTACAATGATTCATTCTACTCAAAACTTTTTATTTGCCTCATATGTGTGACTGAATGAAGCCTTAGAGAGTGCTTCATATGTTATGTTAATAGCTTAACAAGAGTAAGTTAGTGAGTTGGTTAATTAGGAAATAAGCCTTAGAGAGTGATTTATCCTGTCAATTGGAAGGAGGAGGGGCCTTTGGACCTTTGGGAAGGTGGCAGGGCCTCAAATCTCTGTTCTCGGCTGATTGTTTGTATTCAAGTGAATTATTCCCTATTGTCTTTGAGTGATCTATACAATGTGTATACTTTAAATTAATAGCTATTAAAGAATGGATTTGAATTGGATATGTGTAAAAAGCAACCTTATAGGGCATCTGTATTCAGACTATGTCATTAAAAATTTGTGAATCAGGACTTGCAAAGCAAAAATAACAGACTAAAGAAATCACTCAAATGCCTCGAGGGATGTATTTTCAAGTTGCATATTTTCAATTGTTATCTCGTAATCTTAACAAAACATCCACAATTCACTTGTCTACTCTGCAAATATCTGTCACTTAAATTTTATCTATAAATTTAAGTGAGTGATAAAATACAGCTTTCTATGAAATGTGTGCATCAAAGTAAAATCATTAGAACATGATAAACTAGTTGAAATTATCAATTGAAGTAATGTCACTGTAGTGGCATTCAAGTTGATTGTTTTTTGAGACACAAATTGAACATTAACCTCATTAGAGAAATCCAGCACTTGAATTTCAACTAAAATATGGCCTTTTCAGTTTTGCTTGAATCTATTTCTACCAGACACCATCTTAGGGAATTTTCTTATTCCGCTCTGAAATACACTCACATTAAATTATGGGATCGGTTTTCTCATGCCTAACATTTTTTTTAACTGTCGTGTACAGATCCAGGTCGACAGGAGTGACTATGACAATGTGATTAGAGCATTGCCATATTTGAAAGTAAACAGAAAAGCTACATAAATGTCGAGTTTGTAAATCAAAGTCATGAATCTAGCAGCATTCAGTCTACTGATTCGTGATGTCTCCATTATGCTTTGACGTCATTTGAATGTTGTTTTATTTTACAAATGAATTGAAGTAGTTTTTGCCATTGGAAGTATTATTACCTCCTGAAAAGGTATGTTGTCTTTTGCTTTAACACCATTTGAATGTTTTATTTATTTATTTTACAAATGAATTGAGGTAGTTTTTGCCATTGGAAATATCATTATCTCCTATATCAGGCAATAACAATTTGTATTTACATCATTGCAATTTCTATGCACTTTTTTCTATCTTCCTGTTAAGCGTTGCATTTGTTTTGTGGTGAATCATGTGGTCACCATAAACTATTTGGTAACATATAAGTTTAGAAGTTTCATAATTTCAAATTGGGTCGTTCGAGTTTTCCTGTCAAGTTTCATATTATGCAAAAACAAATATTCATGTTGTTAATAATTTTTTGATAGGTTGTTGTTAGTGTTTTACGACATTTTAGCAATATATATACACACACATACACTCTGGATAATAAATTCGAGGAATTTTTCTGATCCAACTGTCAAATCAAATGTTTTATTTAGTAGATCAACACTATAAATTTTTATAAATTTTATTAAATAATTTTAAATCAAGGTATAATAAACTTTTAAAATATATAATTAAATATAAATTACAAACTTTGAAACACTTGTCTAGTTGAGATTAATATCGTCCACATAAATTACACTGCAGAGTTGTATGCTGTGATTTCTTTAATTGTCTAAAGTAATTGGGTGCACTTTACTTTATTTTGTGTCTGTATAAAAAATAATAAATACTATTAAAAATTAATATATACAAATATGAGATTCAGGTTCGAATTCGATACTTATGTCCAACTTAACAATATTGGTATTTTTTGAATTCGATATTTGATGTTCAACGTAATAATATCGGTATTTTGTATGAGTAAAGAGTAAAAAGTACAAACTGGTAATCATAATTAATAAGATTAATTTAGAAATTTATAATGCATAACTTCTATGTTATGCCATATTATCATTCGTGATGTCATGAAGTTTCCACATTTTTTTATTTGAAATGCTCATAATTTCCAAGAAGCAACATCCAAGGTATAAAATTTCTTTTCCTTGGTTGCATTGTAGGTACTATAATTTATCTCGGATCGGCTACCCAATTTTTTTGAATTGGTAAAAAATAATCGATAAGGAAATTACTATATCTTGTTATATTGTGGTTGGATAATTGTTATAAAATATTGATATGATTATATTTATTTATTTATTTATTTATTATCTTTTAACCTCACCAATTTATTGAAGATTTTATTCTATCTAAGTACGTTTTATATTCTTGATTGAAATTATACTTTATAATTTTTTACGTGAGAATATAATTAATAATAAAGGAATAAGAATTAAAATTTAAGTTTGGTGATTTAAAATTTGGTCTATTAATTAAAAAGGCAAGCTCTTTTTTTTTAATAAAATAAAAAGTCAAGCTCTAGTAAACAATACGTATAATAATTAAAATCATAATATAACTTAAAATTGATACTAAGTGACTAAATTAAATATGATTTTGATTGGAATTGAAATTTGAATTTTTAAATTAATCAAACTCTTAGTGATGACAGTTGTGGTGGTGGTGAGGGCAAAGATAACAACATAGTATATTAAATTATTTAAGATGGTTCAAATTTGAAAAATGATAAAGGTATTTATTCTACATATTCATGACATACTGACGTCTCATTTGTTTTTCTAGTTAAATATTTTTATTCCCTTAACATTATAAGATTTATCATTTAAGTGTGATATTTTAAGTATTATTTATTTGATTTATAGTATTAATTTGAATTTAGTAGATAAACATCCATATATTCAATGACATGCTAACATTTCTTTATTTTTCTAGTAAAGTATTTTATCCACATAACATTATAAGATTTACCATTCAAACTATTTTAATGATTATTTATTTTATTTATACATATAGTATTAATTTGAATGTATTAGATGCACATCCACATGGTATCATCTTAAATTAATATGTTTTCAAAATATAAGAAACATTTATATATATATAAACACATTAAATTAGAGGAGTTTTATAATGAAATGATGAAAGAGTTAAATTTTGACTACATAACGATACATAGATGATCATGATTAAAAGAAAAACTCATATAACTCTTTTAAGTGATCATATGTGACTTATATATTATGATGCAAAAATATATTTTATTTCATCTCATTTACTTTTATTTATTTATAAATATAATATAGTATCATACCAAGCATTGTTAATATTTTTTTATATATATAATTTTGTTTAGTGCATTTAATTATATCAATATTTATATTTGGATTCATAAGTACCATATATGATTTGATTTGAATTTATATTACCTATCAATATTTTGTCATATTTAAACTATAAATTTTTTCGGGACAATGTCATAATTATTTAAATTATAATTAGTTTAAACATACAATCATACATGTTGTGTTTGATACATATGATAAATATTTATATTAAATTAATTTTGTTTTATAGAATGTTATTTATTGATTCACAAATATTTATGCTTGTGGAATCATTTAAAATCTTTATTTTATCTTTTTTTAAAATAATATCTCATATATTGAAAAAAATAAGGCCCAAAGGAGCCCTAATCCTTAGCAAAACAAGAATTAAAAGAGTATTCTCTATCCGCAACTACAAAGTTATTAAATACATACTAAGCTAAAAAATGGGCCACACCATTCTCAACTTTTTCTTTTCTCCCTCTTATATTCTACTCGATTGTTACCGAGCCACTTCTCCTCTTTCTTTCTGTCCCTTTGATATTTTAGAGCGGTATTGTACCGTAGTCTATTCGATATTTTAAAGCGGTTGTTATACCGTAGTCCCTTCAATATTTTAGAGCGGTTGTTATACCGTAGTCCCTTCGATATTTTAGAGCGGTTGTTATACCGTAGTCCCTTCGATATTTTAGAGCGGTTGTTATACCGTAGTTTCGTCGAGTTTTGAGTGGTCCTAATACCACTATCCTTTTAGATCGGTTTTATACTGTTGTCCCGTCGATTTTTGAGTGGTCACAATATCACTATCTTTTTAAAGTGTTTTTATGCCGCATGCTGCAGTCCTTTAGAGTGTAGTAATTTTGAGTTATGAGTGGTTATATTACCATATTGCGAGGCTTTAATCGCTTTATTAAGAGTGACTTTAACCGTCATATTGAGAGTGACTTTAATAGCCATATTGAGGGTGTAATTCTACAATGGTTTTCTACGGTGCAGTGGAACTCCGATACAGTAATATCTTCGATGGCACAAATTGTTATTTTTAAACAGTTTTTTCAAACTCAAAAACAACAATTTTAAGACGTTTTTTCTGCCACGTCAACCGAAGATATTACTGGATCAGTTTCTTTGAGGCAAAAGAAAAGAATAAGAAAGCTAGAGAATGAACCTTTGAGAGGGTAATGATTACCTATATAAGAATAATTATATTCTTAATAGAATTGTTGGCGATCTGTATGAATACCACAGTTCCAGCAATAGTGCTAGACAGGTATGAAATGCTATTAAGAAGGGGAATTTAGAGCTAAAAAGTATGTTTGTAGTTTGAAATGCTATAAGAAGAAATATGATACCGAGGAACTTCGAGCTAAAAAGTGTGTTGTAGCCGCTACCTCAAGTATCAGATTACCGATGACAAATATGTGGAGAAATTCAGAAGATAGCTTAGGAGATCATCTTAAGGTATGACTTTAGATGAAATTGATTGTTGTTATCGACAAAATGCCTCTGTTTGGAAGGATTTCAAAAATTCATAAAACAAATGAATTTTCTCTAAAGAGTATGATAACGTGTCTTTACAAAAAATGTTGTTTATTATTTTTCTGAATTAGGCAGAGTTTACTTATATCCGAAACATGTTTAAATTTAAATGTTGAAATTAAGAATGTCTCCTTCTGTTTACATGTTGTGTGAATTTAATATTTGACATGCTAGACTTTATCATGTGAACACATGTTATTTCAAACTTAAGTAACTTAGGTTTAATACCAATGTTATCTTTAAATAATTTTGAAAAATAAAATGTGATTTTTGTAGTCAAACTAAAATAACAAAGAGTTCACATAAATCTGTAGTTAGATAATCTGAGTCTTTAGATTTATTACACTCTGATATATGTGAACTTGATGAGGCGTTAATAAGAAATGAAAATTGTTATTTTATCACTTTTATTGACTATACTTTTGTATATCTAATGAAAAATAAAAGTGAAGCGCTTGACATGTTTAGAATCTTTGTAATTGAAATTGAAAATCAATTTAGTAGAAAGATTAAGAGATTTTGTAGTATAGAGGAATAGAATATGATTCTAGTTTATTTAATGAGTTTTATAAAACTCAAGGAATCATACATGAAACCACAACACCTTATTCAGTGATAAGTGCCAAATTTATCTAATTTTCCATGATCTTTTGGGCACTTATACGTTTGAAATGTTTAAGATATATGTTAAATTATCCCTCAATAGGTTATTTTAGCAAGTAGTTAGTTTCTATATAAATATTATGGTAAATATGTTAATTATAAGTGTTAATTACTTTGTGTTTAATTGTAGGAGAAATATCAAAGTGGTCCAAGCAAAGGAAAAGCAAAAAGTCAAAGTTGAAGAACTTGGCTTAAGCCAAAACAGGTTGGCTTAAGCCAGAAGAATGCTGAAAGCAAAACCAGAAGGACTGTTTAAGCGAAAATGAGGCAGAGACGGATTTTGAGGAACTCAGTTGGCTTAAGCCATATATTTTCTAGCTTAAGCGGGCAACCTTTCCTAAGCATGAAGAAACCTGTTGGCTTAAGCCAGATTGGCTTGGCTTAAGCGAGACCATCGACTCATTTCCTTTAAAAACGCACAGACAGACTTCAAAAAAGGCGGTTACGAAGTTAAAAAAGAGAAATCAAGAGAGAAGATAGGGAAAAGAACTAGTTGCTTGATTGGGGTTCAACCGAAGAGCTGGAGTTGTTCCCAAGACATCACAGAGCCGTCCTTTCTTCTTAGATATTCGCTTTGAGCTTGAAAGCATCCATGGCTATGGATTGCTAATTTTCTTTTGTTGGGATTGGATGTAACTCTTTAACTTGGATGTATCTAATTTGATTTCTATATACATATATCTATTTCTATGCTATGATTTCAATAATTTAATCTTATTCTTCATACATGTTTTAGCTTGATCACCTAAGGCATGAATTTAGATTTGATATGTGAGTGAGAACTACATGTTTAAGTCGGACTTAGATTATCTCATCTAACAAGCTTGATTGCTAGAAATAGAATTAAGTCTGTTTGTCAATTAACATCTGAACTCGTTACGGTTATCCTTTTTAATTATGCGAGAGATCGGTAATTAGATTAGGGAATTGTTAATCTTCTCATGTAAGAGATTAATGAGATAGATAAGAACTGATGTGATGAAATTAAGCATAGAACATGATTTGTATGTTGAATCAATAGGATACTGAAGAGTTAATAGATGAATCCAATCCCAATAGTTTTCTCATAGTGTTTTTAAATCCTTTTTTATTATTGCTTATTTTACATTTCAATTTGGTTACCAAAACAATCATCCAAATACTTGAAAACTTATTGCTCGAGTGATTCATTAAAGAACGGCATTGTATTTCCAATTCCCTGTGGATACGATACAACCCTTTTGCTATACTATAATTGAATCCTAAGGGATTTGAAAGTAGATTGGTAAAAAACTTTCATCAAAATGGCGCCGTTGCCGGGGAATTGCGTCTAAATACAAAAGCATTGCTTCAGTTGTTATCTTGAGAAATCGTAAATATAGTACATAGTTTTATTTACATTTTGATTATCTTGTTAACTAATCCTCTTGGCTAGATTTGTGTTATCTTTCTGTTTATGCGAGGTAGGATTCCAGCTGATCAACTTTTGTTCGACCCAGAAATAGAGAAAACAGCTAGGAAAAATAACAGCAAAGCAAGGAAGAGAAGACAACTGGCTAAGCAGAGAAGGGAGCAAGAAGCAACTTTTATCTCAAGTTCTTCTACAAACCAAGATACAACAATGGCTGCAGAAGAACCAGGAAATGGAGTACTAACCAATGGTGGCAATGATGCAGGCTTTGTCATTTTCATACCAAGGAATATAATCAGAATTGGCAGACCTACAGGAAATCAAAGGCCACCTGAAATGAAGACTGGATTGGTACAACTGATGTATGCCAATCCTTTCGCAGGTTTGGATCATGAGGATCCCCACACACATCTTACAAAGTTCTATGAACTTTGTGGTACTGCTTGTTGGAACCAAGTTGGTTCTAAGTACTTAGGATTTTGATGCTTACAAATGTACTCTATGTAAACTTATTTTGTACTTTGAATTATTAAGTTAAATGCCCCAGAAACTGAAGGAAACAGAAGCAGAGATCAAAGGAAAATGAATTCTGGAATTTCCAGAAGATGTTCCAGGATGTCAAAACATCACCAGAGGATATGTTTGGTGGCCCAGAACAGAAGGAATAAAAATCAAAATGAAACATGGATCATACCATTGGAAAGCCTGCCAGAAGGTGAGTTGTTCCAGACAAACAGGAATCAAATACCAATTTTATTCCAGAAGTTATTCTGACCAGACGATGGCCTGGCAGTGAAAAATTACACAGTCCAGACTTGTTCCAGACTTGACCAGAAGGTATGTTTATGAGTCCATAACAAGAGGATCAATCCAGATTTGGACCAGACCATAAGATAGCATGATTCAGGGCATGGAACTAAGTCCAGACCAAAAGAAATGAGTTCCAGAATCAATCCAGACCTGGTCCAAAATTAAAGGTAAAATGTCCAGACTGAAATATTTTTTGTTCAAGTTAATTTCAGTTTGTTCCAGACCAAAATCCAGAATCTGTCCAGATCAGAGTAAAAACTTCCAGATCAATGGTTCAGAAATAATTATTTGGTCCAGTGATGGTCCAGATTAGAAAATCAGACCATGGCCTAGTGGTGGCCGAAATCAGAGGGACAGACTGTGCAGTCCAGCAATGGCCGAAATCAGAGGGACAGGATGAGCAGTCCAGCAAAGGCCGAGTTCAGAGGATTATAGCATATCAGGTGCGCATCCAGGATGGCCAAAATCAGAAGATCAGAGGGTTAGGAACTGTTGTCCAGGGAATGGCCGAAATCAGAGGATCACAGAATATCAAATAGGCTGGTCCAGATGTGGACTATCGCATGAAGATCCAATGGTGCAAATTTGAACATGAGGATTAAAGAATCTGAGAAAAATGCTCAAAACAGAATTGGAGAAAAAGGCTCAAAACAGAATCTGAGAAAAATGTTCAAAACAGATCAGTGAGCAAAAGGCTCAAAACAGATTAATCTAAATATATTGCAGAAGTAAAGCATCAGTGAAGTTCTAAAGTTCAACTATAAATAGAGACTTAATGCTGAAGAATAAAGTATCGAAAATCACAAAAGAGTCATACACTTCCAAAGCAACAAACACCCAAATTTTCACAGAAGTCAATTGTGAGTTTTAGCTTTCAAGAAGCAAGTACTCTTGTTATTTTCTTTCCACTGTGTCAGATCTAAGTTGTTGAAGTAGAGTCTACAAACTGAGGGAGTCAGTAGAGGTAGCAGGTTACTTAGCAATTAGATTCATAGTGTTGTGGTTTCTTCTACAATCTGGGGTTGTCAGATTGGCTGAAGATCAAATCTAAGTTGTTGAAGTAGAGTCTACAATCTGAGGGAGTCAGAAGGGGTAGCAGATTACTTGGCAATTAGATTGTGATTTCTTCTACAATCTGGGGTTGTCAGATTGGCTGAAGACAGGTGTTTTCCTCAAGAAGTCTAGGATTGTTAGACTATTGTGAAGACTGACTTGGAGGGTGAGTAGCAAGGTTGTAATTCAAGTTTGAATTAGTGAAATCCTTCAAGGCGAAGGGACTGGACGTAGCCTCGTTAACGGTGAACCAGTATAAAATCTGTGAGTTTTATTTTTATTTTTATCCGCTGCTAACTTTGTTTTAATTATACATCAAGTTTTATTTTGAAAGTATTAAAACAAGAAAAGTATTCAAGTTAAGTCAAACACAATTCAACCCCCCCTTCTCGTGTTTGCACCTTCAATTGGCATCAGAGCTCGGTCTCAAGGCTGAGCACTTAACAGTGTTTGAGGAAAGGTCCAAGGGGTTGAACATGGCAGAATACAGAGAAGAATTGGGAGGCAACATCAACAGACCACTGATGTTTGATGGAGAAAGGTTTGATTATTGGAAGGACATAATGAGAAGTTTTGTCATATCTCAAGATCCTGAACTATGGAAGATGATAGTCAAAGGATACACTGCACCTACTGATCCAGAAGATCCAACTAAAGAATTAGACATGGATGATATGACACCAGATCAGAGAAAATTACACAAACTTCATCACAAGTCCAGAAACATCATGGTCAATGCAATCACATTCAAGGAATTTGATAGATGCACAAATAAAGAAACAGCAAAGAGCATTTTCGACAGTCTGGTTCTGACCTATGAAGGAACCCAGCAGGTTTAAGAAGCAAGGGCTAACATATTAGTCAGAAAGTATGAGCTGTTCAAGATGGAAGAGGATGAAGACATTGAAACAATGTTCAGCAGATTCCAGACTCTGGTATCAGGTTTAAAAGTATTAAACAAAAGCTATACCACTGCAGATCATGTCAGTAAGATTCTAAGAAGTTTACCAAAAAGGTGGAGACCAATGGTTACTGCAGTTCAGCAAGCCAAAGATCTGAAAACCTTAAGGCTTGAAGACCTGATCAGCTCACTCAGCTCTCATGAAATAGAACTGGAAGAAGATGAACCTAAGAAGAAGAAGAATCTGGCTCTGAAATCGAAACAGAAGAAAGCTGCAAAGGTAGAATCAGAATCAGAGGATAGTGATAGTGACTGTGATGATATGGCATACTTAACCAAAAAGATGGTTAAGATCTGGGAAAACAGGAAGAAAAGAAACTTCAGAAAGAAACATAACAGCAAGGATAAGGAAGAATCTGACAAGAAGAATATTGTTGGTTATGAATGCAATAAACCTGGACATATCAAGTCAGAATGTCCTAATCTGGAAAAAGGCAAACAGCATAAGAAAAGTTCCAGATACAGAAAGAAAGGTCTGATGGTTGCCTGGGATGTATCAGAATCAGAGGAAGAATCTTCTGATGAAGAAGAGGCAGAAACACCAAAGATGGCTCACATCAGGTCTGCTTCTGGTCTTCATAAAAGCATGAATTCCAGAGGGAAAACAGGCAGAAGGAAGAGTGATAGAAGCAATCACTCAGGCAAGTCTGGAAGCACATCAGAGGAAACAATTCTATCTCTGATGGCTCATACAAATTTAGGTTCTGAATACTGCTCTGAAACAGAATCAGAAGATGAAGACAGTGAGGTATTTTCTTATCTTTCTAAACCTGAATTAATTGATACTTTAAATGACTTGTTAAATGCAAATAATAAGATATCTTTAAAACTGAAAACTCTTAGGGAAGATAAGAAAAATCTAACCAAAGAGGTCCAAGTTACAAAGAATCGAATTTCTGAGTATGCAACTGAAATCAAAGATTTAAAAACTGAAGTTGCAAGACTCAAGTCTGAAAACCAAACTCTGAAAAATAATAATTGTTCCAATTCTGAGACTGTTAGTAAATCTGATATGCATGAGCAATTTTTTCAAAACTTTATTTCAAATGGAATGGAAAGAAGTAAGTATGTATCTATGATTTATGGAAACAGCAACTCTGGAAAGAGAGGTCTTGGTTTTACAAAAACAAGTACTGAAAATAAAACTGCTTATTCTGATGTTTTATGTATTGTCTGTGCTAAGGTCACTCTGAATTATCTTGTCCAATGGTAAAATCTGAACAAGATCAGAGAGCTGTTAAGACTAACAAACCTGGACCCAATCAGTTTTGGGTACCAAAAGATCAAATTGTCTATGTTGCAGATGTTCTGAGCAACCAGAAGGAGACACCAACAATGGTGTCTGGACAATGGATGTTGGCAATGCACAAGCAGAAGAAGGTTTATGTTCCTGCTACAACAAGACAAAGGCAATCTGAGTCTGATAGAAGAAGGTCTGGTCATCCCAACCAAAACCGGAATCGGAATCAGAACCAAAACTGGAACCAGACTCAAAACTGGAACCAGAACCAAAACAGGAACTGGAATCAAAACAGGAATTGGAATCACTATCAGAAGCACAGATACTGGAACCAGAATCAGAATCAACTCTGGAACCAGAACCAGAGTCAAATAAGAAGTTACCAGAATCATCAGAATTATCAAATTCATCAGAACTTCCATACTCACCCAAATCACTGGAATTACCAGAACCAAAACATGTTCCAGAATCGTCAGAGGAACATGATTCATCAACCAAAGCAGAATCAAGGAAACTGCTCAAACAGGCCAGAAGAAGAACTGGCTCTAATGGCTCGAACAGAAGCTAAGTCTGAATCTGAGTCTGACTCTAACTCTGATTCTGACAGAGAAAAGGCAAGGTATGATCAGCAACACAAAACATGGTATCTTGACAGTGGTGCTCCAAACATATGACAGGAGATAAATCTATGTTTCTGGATTTGACCATGAAGAATGGAGGCAAAGTTTCCTTTGGAGGAAACCAGAAAGTTCAGATTATTGGTACAGGAACTGTTGGTAACATCTCTTAAAAATGTTCTGTATGTTAAAGGTTTAAAACATAATCTTCTGAGCATAAGTCAATTAAGTGACTGCAAATATGATGTTATATTTAATCAAAAAACTTGCAAAGCTGTTAGTCAAATTGATGGAACTGTTTTATTTACTGGAACTAGGGAGGATAATGTTTATAAAATTGATCTATTTAGTCTTGCTAAGCAACAGGTTAAATGCTTATTATCTGTAACAGGGCACTAAGATCATAACCATCAGAAGTGATCATGGAGGTGAATTCGAGAACATGTACTTTGAAGAATTCTGTGATGAGAATGGCATCTCTCACAACTTCTCATCCCCCAGAACACCTCAACAGAATGGAGTGGTAGAAAGGAAGAACAGATCACTGCAGGAGATGGCCAGAACCATGCTGAATGACATGAAGGTTGCCACCTACCTCTGGGCAGAAGCTGTCAACACAGCCTGCTATATTCAGAATTATCTTGTCCAATGGTAAAATCTGAACAAGATCAGAGAACTGTTAATACTAACAAACCTGGACCCAATCAGTTTTGGGTACCAAAAGATCAAATTGTCTATGTTGCAGATGTTCTGAGCAACCAGAAGGAGACACCAATAATGGTGCCTGGACAATGGATGTTGGCAATGCACAAGCAGAAGAAGGTTTATGTTCCTGCTACATCAAGACAAAGGCAATCTGAGTCTGATAGAAGAAGGTCTGGTCAACCCAACCAGAACCGGAATCGGAATCAGAACCAAAACTGGAACCAGACTCAAAACTGGAACCAGACTCAAAACTGGAACCAGAACCAAAACAGGAACTGGAATCAAAACAGGAACTGGAATCAGTATCAGAAGCACAGATACTGGAACCAGAATCAGAATCAACTCTGGAACTGGAATCAGAATAAATACTGGTACCAGAATCAGAATCAACTCTGGGACCAGAACCAGAGTCAAATAAGAAGTCACCAGAATCATCAGAATTACCAAATTTATCAGAACTTTCATACTCACCCAAATCACTGGAATTACCAGAACCAAAACATGTTCCAGAATCATCAGAGGAACATGATTTATCAACCAAAGCAGAATCAAGGAAACTGCTCAAACAGGCCAGAAGAAGAACTGGCTCTAATGGCTCGAACAGAAGCTAAGTCTGAATCTGAGTCTGACTCTAACTCTGATTCTGACAGAGAGAAGGCAAGGTATGATCAGCAACACAAAACATGGTATCTTGACAGTGGCTGCTCCAAACATATGACAGGAGATAAATCTATGTTTCTGGATCTGACTATGAAGAATGGAGGCAAAGTTTCCTTTGGAGGAAACTAGAAAGGTCAGATTATTGGTACAGGAACTGTTGGTAACACTTCTTCTCCCTTGTCTATTAAAAATGTTCTGTATGTTAAAGGTTTAAAACATAATCTTCTGAGCATAAGTCAATTAAGTGACTGCAAATATGATGTTATATTTAATCAAAAAACTTGCAAAGCTCTTAGTCAAATTGATGGAACTGTTTTATTTACTGGAACTAGGGAGGATAATGTTTATAAAATTGATCTGTTTAGTCTTGCTAAGCAACAGGTTAAATGCTTATTATCTGTAAGTGAGCAAAATCTGATTTGGCACAAGAAGCTAGGGCATGCAAACCCCAGACTCATATCAGAGTTGAGCAAACTCCAGCTGGTAAGAAGGTTGCCCAAGGTAAGTTCCAAAACTGAGATTCTGTGTGAAGCATGTCAAAGAGGTAAACAAACTAAAAGCTCTTTTAAAACTAAAAAATGTGTTTCTACCTCTCAACCACTTGAACTGCTTCACTTAGATCTGTTTGGTCCTGTTCAAACAGCTTCTCTAAGTGGTAAGAAATATGGCTTTGCGATTGTTGATGATTACTCAAGGTGGACTTGGGTAAAATTTTTAAAGAACAAAGATGAATCTCACAAAGTATTTATCTCATTCTGTAAACAAGTTATGAATGAACAGGGCACTAAGATCATAACCATCAGAAGTGATCATGGAGGTGAATCTGAGAACAAGTACTTTGAAGAATTCTGTGATGAGAATGGCATCTCTCACAACTTCTCATCCCCCAGAACACCTCAACAGAAAGGAGTGGTAGAAAGGAAGAACAGATCACTGTAGGAGATGGCCAGAACCATGCTGAATGACATGAAGGTTGCCACTTACCTCTGGGCAGAAGCTGTCAACACAGCCTGCTATATTCAGAATTGAGTCTACATTAGGTCCATCTTAAATAAAACTCCCTATGAACTATGGAAAGGTAAGAAACCCAATATTTCCTACTTTAAGCAATTTGGTTGCATCTGTTTTATGTTAAACACTAAGGACAACCTAGCTAAGTTTGATTCTAGATCTCAAAAGTGTGTCTTTATTGGCTACTCTGAGAGACCAAAAGCTTATAGAGTGTTTAACAAGGAAACTAACACTGTGGAAGAATCAATCCACCTTAAGTTTGATGATAAACAGCTTGACTCTGAAAAGTCAAAGCATGATGAGAAAATTGCAGGTGAACCAGAGGCACAGGAACCAGAAGCTGAATCAGAAGCAGAATCTGAGAACGACCAAGCTAAAGAAGAACATGCTGACTCTGAAAACAAGTCAGAGGGAAAGAATGGATGGAAGTACAAATCTTCGCATCCAGAATCTCTCATTATTGGCAGTGCAGCAGAACCTCTAAAGACCAGATCATCAAGTAGAGAAACCAGTCTGTTTGGTTTACTCTCAACAATTGAACCCAGCAATGTTGATGAGGCTTTGACAGAGGAAGGTTAGATACTTGCAATGCAAGAAGAGCTGAATGAATTCCAAAGGAATGATGTTTGGGATTTGGTACCCAGACCAAACAAAAACATTATTGGAACCAAGTGGGTTTTTAGGAATAAACTCAATGAAAAGGGTGAAGTGGTAAGGAACAAAGCCAGACTGGTAGCTCAAGGATACAGTCAACAGGAAGGTATAGATTACACTGAGACTTTTGCTCCAGTGGCCAGGTTAGAAGCAATAAGAATTCTTTTATCATTTGCTGCTAATCATGATATTATGTTGTATCAAATGGATGTCAAAAGTGCATTCTTAAATGGCTACATAAGTGAAGAAGTCTATGTCAAACAGCCCCCTGGTTTTGAAAATTCTGATTTTCCAGACCATGTTTTCAAACTTAAAAAATCTCTATATGGTTTAAAACAAGCACCAAGGGCATGGTATGACAGACTTAGTAACTTTCTGCTTAAGAATGATTTTAATAGAGGCCAGATTGATAATACACTATTTAGGAAATCCATTAAACATGATATTCTGATTATTCAAGTCTATGTTGATGATATCATATTTGGATCCACAAATGGCACTTTGTGCAAAGAGTTTTCTGACCTAATGCAGAAGGAGTTTCAAATGAGCATGATGGGAGAACTTAAGTTCTTCCTAGGAATTCAGATTCACCAAGGTAAATCAGGTATACTCATTCACCAATCAAAATATACTAAAGAACTTCTCAAAAAGTTCAAGATGAGTGACTGTAAGCCTATGGCCACCCCCATGGACCCAACCTGCTCATTTGAGAAAAATGAAACCAGCCAAAAGGTAGACCAGAAAACATACAGAGGTATGATTGGATCCCTTCTCTATTTAACTGCTTCTAGACCTGACATTATGTTTAGTGTTTGTGTCTGTGCCCGATTTCAAGCTGACCCTAGGGAATCCCATTTAACTGCTGTCAAACGAATTCTAAGATACCTCAAAGGAACCACAAACCTTACCTTGTTATACAAGAAAACCTCCACCTACAAACTCAAAGGTTTTTGTGATTCTGATTATGCTGGAGACAAGCTGGAAAGGAAAAGTACAAGTGGCAACTGCACTTTCTTAGGTGATAATCTGATCTCTTGGTCAAGCAAAAGACAAAGCACCATTGCCATGTCAACAGCAGAAGCTGAATATATATCAGCAGCAGGATGCAGTTCACAGTTACTCTGGATGAAACACCAACTTGAAGATTACAACATCTTTGAAAACAATATCCCTTTGTTCTATGATAACACTTCAGCCATAAACCTAACCAAGAACCCTATCTTACACTCTAGAGCCAAACACATTGAAATAAAACACCATTTCATTAGGGACCATGTTCAGAAAGGAACCTTAAGCATTCAGTTTGTGGACACTGATCATCAATGGGCTGATATCTTCACCAAGGCATTACCAGAAGATAGGTTCGAGTTCATTAAGAAGCATCTCAGCATGACCTCCATATCTGACAAGCTCAAGTAGTCATCTTAGGAGTTTTTAAATTTCTTGTTATTTTAATTTTTGTCTTTTATTTTATGTTTTTACTTTCTGCAATTTGTACAGAGAAAAACAAAAAATACAAAAATAGTAGGACCACTTTTTGGCTGATGACAAAAAGGGGGAGAAGGAGAGAGCAAGAAAAAGAAGAAAAGTAGAAAAGGAGAGGAATCAGGGAGAGAGAAAAAGAAAGAGTGAATTCAGAAGGAGTTGAAAAGGAGAGGAATCAGGGAGAGAGAAAAAGAAAGAGTGAAATCAGAAGGAGTTGAAAAGGAGAGGAAACAGGGAGAGAGAAAAACAAAGAAAGAAAAAGAAAGAGTGAAAACAGAAGGAGTTGAAAAGGAGAGGAAATGTGAAGTGAGAAAAAGAAAGAGAGAATAAAGAAGGAGTTGAAAAGGAGAGGAGAAGAGAAGAAAAGAAAGAGAGAACAAAGGAGTTGAAAAGGAGAGTATCAGACTTAGGGGGAGAGATTGGTTTGAGGGGGAGTAATTCAGTATTCGAGTTATGAGTTAGCAAAATAAGTTAAGGTTTTGTCATCATCAAAAAGGGGGAGATTGTTGGAACCAAGTTGGTTCTAAGTACTTAGGATTTTGATGCTTACAAATGTACTCTATGGAAACTTATTTTGTAATTTGAATTATTAAGTTAAATGCCCTAGAAACTGAAAGAATCAGAAGCAGTGATCAAACGATTCCAGAAAAATGAATTCTGGAATGACCAGAAGATACTCCAGGAATGTCAAAACATGACCAGAAGATATCTTTGATAGCCCATATCAGAAGGAATAAAAATCATAATGCAACATCGATCATACCATTGGAAATCCTGCCAGAAGGAGAGTTATTCCAGACAAACAGGAATCAAATATAAATTTTATTCCAGAAGTTATTCTGACCAGAAGATGGCCTGGCAGTGAAAAATTACACAGCCCAGACTTGTTCCAGACTTGACCAGAAGGTATGTTTATGAGTCCAGAACAAGAGGATCAATCCAGATTTGGCCCAGACCATAAGATGGCATGATTCAGGGCATGGAACTAAGTCCAGAACAAAAGAAATGAGTTAGAGAATCAACCCAGATCTGGTCGAAAATCAAAGGTAAAATGTCCAGACTGAAATATTTTTTGATCAAGTTTATTTCAGCTTGTTCCAGACCAAATTCCAGAATCTGTCCAGTTCAGAGTAAAAATATCTAGATCAATGGTTCAGAAATAATTTTTTGAGTCCAGTGATGGTCCAGATCAGAATATCAGACCATGGCCCAGTGTTGGCCGAAATCAGAGGGACAGAATGTGCAAGACCAGAAATGGCCGAATCCAGGAGAATTCAGCATAACAGGCGCGCATCCAGGCTGGCCGAAATCAGAAGATCAGAGGGTCAGGAAGTGCGGTCCAGGGATGGCCGAATTCAGAGGATCACAGCATATCATTTAGCTTGTACCAGATGTGGACTAGCGCTCAAAATTCTGATGGTCCAGAATTGATCAACGATGGAGATTGCAAGTTATTTTAATTAAAGTGGTAAAAAGATTGGTTATAAAAATAAAGTGGAGTAGCATGGAAGTCAGGAGCATTGGCGGGAACAACCAACAGATTTAATTGGCCAGTTATTTTGAAAGAGAATCTAAAGATATGTTTTTTTTTATTTAAATAAAGCCCAATTGGTCAAGTTATTTTTGGAAGAGAATCCAGCAAGATTCAGCTCGAATTTGATCATGGAAGAAACACTAATTTTCATCTATAAAAGGAGGCTCAAGGCAGAATACTTAGTAATCGAAAAACACAAAAGGTGTTGGAACCAAGTTGGTTCTAAGTCTTAGGATTTTGATGCTTACAAATGTACTCAATGTAAACTTATTTTGTAATTTGAATTATTAAGTTAAATGCCCCAGAAACTGAAGGAATCAGAAGCAGTGATCAAAGTATTCCAGAAAAATGAATTTTGGAATGTCAAAAACATGACCAGAAGATATATTTGATGGCCCAGATCAGAAGGAATAAATTTCAGAATGAAACATGGATCATATCATTGGAAAACCTGCCAGAAGGAGAGTCGATCAAGACAAACATGAATCAAATATCAATTTTATTCCAAACGTTATTCTGACCAGAAATCAGAGGGACAGAATGTGCAAGTCCCGAAATGGCCGAGTCCAGAAGAATTCAGCATAACAGGCGCGCATCCAGGCTAGCCGAATTCAGAAGATCAAAGGGTTAGGGAGTGTGGTCCAGGAACGGCCGAAATCAGAGGATTACAAAATATCAAAAAGGCTGGTCCAGGCTGGACTATCGCATGAAGATCCAAGGGTGCAGATTTGATCATGGGAATTAATGGTGAAGATCTCATGCTATTTTTATCAAAGTATTATTAAAGATTTGTTATAAATTAAAGTGGAGTAGCATGGAAGTCAGAAGCTATGGCGGGAAGCAATAAAAGGATTTGATTGGCCAGTTAATTTATGAAAGAAATCTAAGGCTTAAAAAAGATACGTTTTTTATTTAAATAAAGCCCAATTGGTCAAGTTATTTTTGCAAGAGAATCCAGCAAGATTCAGTTCGAAATTAAGCTTGGAAGAGGCCCAAATCAGCATCTATAAGAGGAGGCTCAAGGCAGAATGCTCATCATCAAAAACCACAAAAGAGTCATACACTTCGAAAGCAACAAACACCCAAATTTTCATTGAAGTCAATTGTGAGTTTTTGCTTTCAAGAAGCAAGTACTCTTGTTGTTTTCGTTCCACTATGGCAAATCTAAGTTGTTGAAGTAGAGTCTACAATCTGAGGGAGTCAGTAGAGGTAGCAGGGTACATGGCAATTAGATAGGGTTGTATCTAAATTGTTGAAGTAGAGTCTACAAACTGAAGGAATCAGAAAGGGTAGCAAGGTACTTAGCAATTAGATTCATAGTGTTGTGATTTCTTCTACAATTTGGGGTTGTCAGATTGGCTGAAGACAAGGTTGTTTTCCTGAAGAAGTCTAGGATTGTTAGACTATTGAGAAGACTGACTTGGAGGGTCAGTAGCAAGGTTGTAATTCAAGATTGAATTAGTGAAATCCTTCAAGGCGAAGGGACTGGACGTAGCCTCGTTAACGGTGAACCAGTATAAAATCTGTGAGTTTTTATTTTTATTTTTATCCGCTGCTAACTCTGTTTTAATTATACATCAAGTTTTGCTTTGAAAGTATTAAAACAGGAAAAGTTTCTAGTTAAGTCAAACACAATTCAACCCCCCTTCCGTGTTTGCACCTTCAAAAGGGTCATACACTTCAAAAGCAAACACTCTCAAATTTTCATATAAGTCAATTGTTGAGTCTCAGTTTTTAAAGCAAGTACTCTTGTTGTTTTCGTTCCACTATGTCAAATCTAAGTTGCTGAAGTAGAGTCTACAAGCTGTGGGAGTCAGTAGAGGTAGCAGGTTACTTGGCAATTAGATTCATAGTGTTGTGATTTCTTCTACAATCTGGGGTGTCAGATTGGCTGAAGAACAAGAGTTGTTTTTCCTCAAAGAAGTCTAGGATTGTTAGACTATTTGAGAAGACTGACTTGGAGGGTCAGTAGCAAGGTTGTAATTCAAGATTGAATTAGTGAAATCCTTCAAGGCGAAGGGACTGGACGTAGCCTCGTTAACGGTGAACCAGTATAAAATATGTGAGTTTTTATTTTTATTTTTATCCGCTGCTAACTCTGTTTTTAATTATACATCATGTTTTGTTTTGAAAGTATTAAAACAGGAAAAGTTTCAAGTTAAGTCAAACACAGTTCAACCCCCCCTTCTCGTGTTTGCAGCTTCAATAAGCATCAAAATCCTAAGTACTTAGAACCAACATGGTTCCAACAATCTCCCCCTTTTTGATGATGACAAAACCTTAACTTATTTTGCTAACTTATGACTCGAAGAGTTTGAATTACTCCCCCTCAGACCAATCTCTCCCCCTAAGTCTGATACTCTCCTTTTCAACTCCTTCTTTGTTCTCTCTTTCTTTTCTTTTCTTTTCTTCTCTTCTCCTCTCCTTTTCAACTCCTTCTTTTTGCTCTCTTTCTTTTTCTCTCTTCACATTTCCTCTCCTTTTCAACTCCTTCTGTTTTCACTCTTTCTTTTTCTTTCTTTGTTTTTCTCTCTCCCTGTTTCCTCTCCTTTTCAACTCCTTTTCAACTCCTTCTGTTTTCTCTCTCTCTTTTTGTCTCCTTCTTTCTTTTTATCTCTCCTTTTCTACTTATTTCTCCTTTCTTTCTCTCTCCCCCTTTTTGTCATCAGCCAAAAAGTGATCCTACTATTTTTTTATACAAAGTACAGAAAATAAAAACATAAACTAAAAGACAGAAAATAAAATTACAGGAAATTTAAAAACTCCTAAGATGACTACTTAAGCTAGTCAAATATGGAGGTCATGCTGAGATGCTTCTTAATGAACTCGAACCTATCTTCTGGTAATGCCTTGGTGAAGATATCAGCCCATTGATGATCCGTGTCCACAAACTGGATGCTTAAGGTCCCTTTTAGAACATGGTCCCTAATGAAATGGTGTTTTATTTCAATGTGTTTGGCTCTAGAGTGTAAGATAGGGTTCTTAGTTAGGTTTATGGTTGAAGTGTTATCACAGAACAAAGGGATATTGTTTTCAAAGATGTTGTAATCTTCAAGTTGGTGTTTCATCTAGAGTAACTGTGAACTGCATCCTGCTGCTGATATATACTCAGCTTCTGCTGTTGACATGGCAATGGTGCTTTGTCTTTTGCTTGACCAAGAGATCAATTTTTCAACTAAAAATGTGCAGTTGCCACTGGTGCTTTTCCTTTCCAACTTGTCTCCAGCATAGTCAGAATCACAAAAACCTTTTAGTTTGTAGGTGGGTGTTTTCTTGTATAACAAGGTAAGGTTGGTGGTTCCTTTAAGGTATCTCAGAATTCGTTTGACAGCAGTTAAATGGGATTCCCTAGGGTCAGCTTGAAATCGGGCACAGACACAAACACTAAACATAATGTCAGGTCTAGAAGCAGTTAAATATAGAAGGGATCCAATCATACCTCTGTATGTTTTCTGGTCTACCTTTTGACTGGTTTCATCTTTCTCAAGTGAGCAGGTTGGGTGCATGGGGGTGGCCATAGGCTTACAGTCACTCATCTTGAACTTTTTAAGAAGTTCTTTGGTGTATTTAGATTGGTGAATGAGTATACCTGTTTTACCTTGATGAATCTGAATTCCCAAGAAGTGTTGGAACCAAGTTGGTTCTAAGTCTTAGGATTTTGATGCTTACAAATGTACTCAATGTAAACTTATTTTGTACTTTGAATTATTAAGTTAAATGCCCCAAAAACTGAAGGAATCAGAAGCAGTGATCAAAGTATTCCAGAAAAATGAATTTTGGAATGTCAAAAACATGACCAGAAGATATATTTGATGGCCCAGATCAGAAGGAATAAATTTCAGAATGAAAGATGGATCATATCATTGGAAAACCTGCCAGAAGGAGAGTTGATCAAGACAAACATGAATCAAATATCAATTTTATTCCATAAGTTATTCTGACCAGAAGATGGCCTGGCAATGAAAAATTACACAGCCAGACTTGTTCCAAACTTGTTCCAGACTTGACCAGAAGGTATGTTTACGAGTCCAGAACAAGAGGATCAATCCAGATTTGGCACAGACCATAAGATGGCATGATTCAGGCCATGGAACTAAGTCCAGAACAAAAGAAATGAGTTCCAGAATCAACCCAGACCTGGTTCAAAATTAAATGTAAAATGTCCAGACTGAAATATTTTTTGTTCAAGTTAATTTCAGTTTGTTCCAGACCAAAATCCAGAATCTGTCCAGATCAAAGTAAAGACTTGCTGATCAATGGTTCAGAAATAATTTTTTGAGTCCAGTGATGGTCCAGATCAAAAAATTAGACCATGGCCCAGTGTTGGCCGAAATCAGAGGGACAGAATGTGCAAGACCAGAAATGGCCGAATCCAGGAGAATTCAGCATAACAGGCGCGCATCCAGGCTGGCCGAAATCAGAAGATCAAAGGGTTAGGAAGTGTGGTCCAGGAATGGCCGAAATCAGAGGATTACAGAATATCAAAAAGGCTGGTCCAGGCTGGACTATCACATGAAGATCCAAGGGTGCATATTTGATCATGGGAATTAATGGTGAAGATCTCATGATATTTTTATCAAAGTATTATTAAAGATTTGTTATAAATTAAAGTGGAGTAGCATGGAAGTCAGGAGCATTGGCGGGAACAACCCACAAATATAATTGGCCAGTTATTTTGAAAGAGAATCTAAAGATATGTTTTTTATTTAAATAAAGCCCAATTGGTCAAGTTATTTTTGCAAGAGAATCCAGCAAGATTCAACTCAAAATTAAGCTTGGAAGAGGCCTAAATATGCATCTATAAAAGGAGGCTCAAGGTAGAATGTTCATAATCGAAAATCTTAAAAGGGTCACACACTTCAAAAGCAAACACTCTCAAATTTTCATATAAGTCAATTGTTGAGTCTCAGTTTTTAAAGCAAGTACTCTTGTTGTTTTCGTTCCACTGTGTCAAATCTAAGTTGTTGAAGTAGAGTCTACAAGCTGTGGGAGTCAGTAGAGGTAGCAGGTTACTTGGCAATTAGATTCATAGTGTTGTGGTTTCCTCTACAATCTGGGGTGTCAGATTGGCTGAAGAACAGGAGTTGTTTTTCCTCAAAGAAGTCTAGGATTGTTAGACTATTTGAGAAGACTGACTTGGAGGGTCAGTAGCAAGGTTGTAATTCAAGATTGAATTAGTGAAATCCTTCAAGGCGAAGGGACTGGACGTAGCCTCGTTAACGGTGAACCAGTATAAAATCTGTGAGTTTTTATTTTTATTTTTATCCGCTGCTAACTCTGTTTTAATTATACATCAAGTTTTGTTTTGAAAGTATTAAAACAAGAAAAGTTCAAGTTAAGTCAAACACAATTCAACCCCCCCTTCTCGTGTTTGCACCTTCAGGAAGAACTTAAGTTCTCCCATCATGCTCATTTGGAACTCTTTCTGCATTAGGTTAGAAAACTCTTTGCACAAAGTGCCATTAGTCGATCCAAATATGATATCATCAACATAAACTTGAATAATCAGAATATCAGTTTTAATGCATTTCCTAAATAGAGTATTATCAATCTGGCCTCTATTAAATTCATTCTTAAGCAGAAAGTTACTAAGTCTGTCATACCATGCCCTTGGTGCTTGTTTTAAACCATATAGGGATTTCTTAAGTTTAAAAACATGGTCTGGAAAATCAGAATTTTTACATCCAGGGGGCTGTTTGACATAGACTTCTTCACTTATGTAGCCATTTAAGAATGCACTTTTGACATCCATTTGATACAGCATTATATCATGATTAGCAGCAAATGATAAGAGAATTCTAAATGCTTCTAACCTGGCCATTGGAACAAAAGTCTCAGTGTAATCCATACCTTTCTGTTGACTGTATCCTTGAGCTACAAGTCTGGCTTTGTTCCAGACTTGACCAGAAGGTATGTTTATGAGTCCAGAACAAGAGGATCAATCCAGATTTAGCCCAGACCATAAGATAGCATGATTCAGGGCATGGAACTAAGTCTAGACCAGAAGAAATGAATTCCAGAATCAATCCAGACCTGGTCCAAAATTAAAGGTAAAATGTCCAGACTGAAATATTTTTTGTTCAAGTTAATTTCAGTTTGTTCCAGACCAAAGTCCAGAATCTGTCCAGATCAGAGTAAAAACTTCCAGTTCAATGGTTCAGAAATAATTATTTGGTCCAGTGATGGTCCAGATCAGAAAATCAGACCATGGCCCAGTGTTGGCCGAAATCAGAGGGACAGACTGTGCAGTCTAGCAAAGGCCGAATTCAGAGGATTTTAGCATATCAGGTGCACGTCCAGGGAATGCCGAAATCAGAAGATCAGAGGGTTAGGAAGTGTGGTACAAGAATGGCCGAAATCAGAGGATCACAGAATATCAAATAGGCTGGTCCATATGTGGACTGTCGCATGAAGATCCAATGGTTCAGATTTGATCATGAGGATTAAAGAAGAAGATTGAAAAATGTTCAAAACAGAATCTGAGAAAAATGAAAAATAGAATTGGAGAAAAAGGCTCAAAACAGAATCTGAGCAAAAGGCTCAAAACAGAATCTGAGCAAACTACTCCGGAATATTCTCAAAACAGATTAATCTAAATATACTGCAGAAGTAAAGCATCAGTGAAGTTCTAAAGTTCAACTATAAATAGAGACTTAATGTTGAAGAATAAAATATCAAAAATCACAAAAGGGTCATACACTTCCAAAGCAACAAACACCCAAATTTTCATAGAAGTCAATTGTGAGTTTTAGCTTTCAAGAAGCAAGTACTCTTGTTATTTTCTGTCCACTGTGTCAAATCTAAGTTGTTGAAGTAGAGTCTACAAACTGAGGGAGTCAGTAGAGGTAGCGGTTACTTGGCAATTAGATTCATAGTGTTGTGGTTTCTTCTACAATCTGGGGTTGTCAGATTGGCTAAAGATCAAATCTAAGTTGATGAAGTAGAGTCTACAATCTGAGGGAGTCAGAAGGGGTAGCAGATTACTTGGCAATTAGATTGTGATTTCTTCTACAATCTGGGGTTGTCAGATTGGCTGAAGAACAGGAGTTGTTTTCCTCAAGAAGTCTAGGATTGTTAGACTATTGAGAAGACTGACTTGGAGGGTCAGTAGCAAGGTTGTAATTCAAGATTGAATTAGTGAAATCCTTCAAGGCGAAGGGACTGGACGTAGCCTTGTTAACAATGAACCAGTATAAAATCTGTGAGTTTTATTTTTATTTTTATCCGCTGCTAACTCTGTTTTTAATTATACATTAAGTTTTGTTTTGAAAGTATAAAAATAGAAAAAGATTCAAGTTAAGTAAAACACAATTCAACCCCCCTTCTCGTGTTTTGCACCTTCACTGCATTCCTCAAAGAAGTCTAGGATTGTTAGACTGTTTGAGAAGACTGACTTGGAGGGTCAGTAGCAAGGTTGTAATTCAAGGTTTGAATTAGTGAAATCCTTCAAGGTGAAGGGACTGGACGTAGCCTCGTTAACGGTGAACCAGAATAAAAACTGTGAGTTTTATTTTTATTTTTATCGGCTGCTAACTCTGTTTTAATTATACATCAAGTTTTGTTTCAAAAGTATTAAAACAGGAAAAGTATTCAAGTTAAGTCCAACACAATTCAACCCCCCCTTCTCGTGTTTGCACCTTCAGAAGGTGTTAGACAAACTGAATATGCGAGCATCATTGACAGCCTCAGGTATGCCACTCGTAGTACTAGACTCGACATTGCCTACGTCGTGGGACTATTGTGCAAGTTTACCAGTAGACCTAGTATGGAGCATTGGCACGCTATCGAAAGAGTCATGAGATACATTAAAAGGACCATGAATCTAGGATTACATTATCCAAGATTTCTTGCCGTACGTGAAGGATACAATGATGCTGATTGGAACACCTTGTCAGATGTTTGATGAAAATAAACAAAGGTTAATTAAAGATTGTTAATTATGATTCTAAATGTATTATTAATTTAACCTGTGCTTTTAAGTGTGTTAAATCAAAGATAGGTTTCAAAAGAATCAAAGAAAACAGCAGCAGAGAACATTCTCCACATATTCTGGAAAACGGAGAATGTTCGCCAAGACCATGACAGCATAAAGACCAAACTTTCTCCATCATTTAAACAAAGTTGTTGGCTCTGGAAGTTACATGGATATGATCACTATAAGACCCTTAATTTTAAATATTAATTTTTGGAATTATTGTCAAGGGTATTTTGGGAATTTTTGTAAATATTTAATATATGTATGATTTAAGTGAATATATATATATATAAATATTTATTTGGAAGATGAATTAAAATTATTGGATGAAGAATTAAATTAATTTAATTTCGAGTAATTAAATTAATTGGACCATTAATTAAGGATTAGTGGTTAATTAAAGGATTAAGTGCTGAAAATGATACAACATTATTTTATTAGTATTTTTAAGAAGGAAGGCACTCAAGTAATTCTATAAGTACATGGCAGGGAGACTGAACTAAGACCAGAACTCACACCTCCCTATTTTGCATGTAATGAGTGATTGCATGCAACAGTAATTTTCCTCCCATTTTTGCCCCTGGTTTCTGAAAAATAGCTTCACGGTTTTGTTTAAATTCAAAAGAGGGAATTCCTCCAAACACCATAAACTGAAAATCCAAACCTCAAACAA
The DNA here is from genome assembly GCA_037974295.1 of Cicer cuneatum. Taxonomy (NCBI): domain Eukaryota; kingdom Viridiplantae; phylum Streptophyta; class Magnoliopsida; order Fabales; family Fabaceae; genus Cicer; species Cicer cuneatum. The sequence continues at coordinate 1,331,990 of JBBPBO010001986.1, forward strand.
GAAAACCCACAATAGTAAAGTTAATCCCCACTTCATTACGAAGCCAAAGAACCCATTTTGGTAGCAGCATACTCAGGCAGCAGCTTCCACCTGTTTTTGGACGCAAAAAGGGGAACGACGGCTGAAACAAGACCAGAAGCAGAACACGCTACAAGGGTAAGGGCACCTTCCATCTTTTAGCTGCATTAGGACCACGAATGTGTGTTATTTCAGTTCTGTGTTTAAAAGAAAAACTGTTTTTCGAAAATGACACTTTGAAAGAAAATGCATTATGTTGATATGTGATTATTCTGATGGTTGTTGCTGGCTGTTTTTCAAATAAAACATGCTGTTTTGCTTACATGTGAAAGCTGAAAATGTTTGTATGTTATTTTAATTATGATTAAAATGCATGTCTTAAAACTGTTCTGAAAATGGTCTTAAAATGCAAAAATGCATTCTGTTGGTGTTTTGTTGCTATGTGATGCATGCATGTTATTTTGATGTTTGAGGAAGCTGAAATGCTTCGCATGTTTCTGATGTTTGAGAAAACTGAGTATTTGCATGTTCTGATGGTTGAGAAAACTGAGTATTTGCATGTTTCTTATGTTTGAGAAAAACTGAGCACTTGCATGTTTGTTCTGATGAGTGAGAAATCTGAAATGTTGCATGATGTGCTGATGATTTGAAAAACTGGATGATTCTGATTCTGGTGATATTGATGATTCTGATTCTGGTTGTTTTGTGTGATTCTGGTGGTGTTGATGATTTTAAAGGAAAAAGGGATTTTAAATGAGGAAAGGGTTTGTTTTGAAAAAGTGCAGAATCTGTTTGATATTTGGTTGTCATTTTTAAAGAAAACTGTTTGAAAAGGGTTGAACTTTCACTGGTTTTTGAAGGTGTATTCGACTACAACATGTGTGTATTCGAATACAACCTTCCAGGTTTCTGTTTTATTTAAAGTTTTCAAACTTGTATTCGAATACGAGCCCCTGTATTCGAATACAGAGGAAAGATTTTTGCTTCTGTATTCGCATCTGTATTGGACTACGATCATGTCGTATTCGAATACAGAAGTGAAATTTTAACACTATATTCGCATCTGTATTCGACTACAGGCACGCTGTATTCGAATACAGAATGCTGTTTTTCACTGGTTTCAGTTTCTGTATTCGAATACAAGGAATCTGTATTCGAATACAGATTCGTGTTTTTCCAGAAGCACTGTTTTTAGCTTCTGTATTCGAATACAAGGTATCTGTATTCGAATACAAATTCGTGTTTTTCCAGAAGCACTGTTTTTATCTTCTGTATTCGAATACAAGGAAGCTGTATTCGAATACAGATTCGTGTTTTCCAGAAAATCAAATTTTAAACTCTGTCAAGTGGATTTTAAAATGTTGAGAAAACTCTAGAAAGGTTGAAATGATTTAAAATGGAATATGTGAAATGGTTTTAAAGGGGAAGGGATGATGGTTTGAAAACCTTTAAGAACATGGGAGAAATGCTGAAATTTTTCAAGGTTTGGTCTTCTGTATTCGACTACAGACATGCTGTATTCGAATACAGAATGTTAAAACTGCAGTTCATGCTTCTGTATTCGAATACAGGGGGTCTGTATTCGAATACAGATTCGAGTTTTCAGAATTTACACATTTTTAAGAGTGTTTTGCAAACTCTGAGTATTTGGGTATATTGGAAATGTTGTGGTAAATTAAAAAGGGAAGTTTTGGTGATTGTTTGAAGTGGTGGTAATGAAGTTTTAAAATCTTTGCTGATGCAATGAAAGAGGTTGATTTATGCACTGAAATCTACCTCTGTATTCGAATACCAGAGGGCTGTATTCGAATACAGAGGGTGATTCTATACTGTTTTTGGCTTCTATATTCGAATACAGAAGAGCTGTATTCGAATACAGATTCGTAAAATTCCAGAAATCCTCAGTTTTAAACTCCGTGATTGAATTTTAAGAGTCTGGGAAAACATTTCAAAGCGTTAATGATTAATTGACTGTTTAATCATGATTGTGATGATGTTAATTCTGACTATGCTGTTATATTTTAAACATGATGGAAAGCATGAATTTTCTGAGTTTGCATTCTGTTTCTAGAGAAATGAAACACTGCATATGCATGCATTGCATAGTCAAGTGGTACCCGCGATGGGCCATGTAACACCCCGAGTTTAAAACACAGCGCGAGTGTATTTTTTTTTTAAAACGAATACATAAATAAAAGAGTTTTCCAAATCACGTTTCAAGGAAATTAAAATCAATTCAAATTAAATATCATTCGACTTCGTAATCAAAAATAGTAAGGTAATTAAAACAGCAACATCACAATTAAATCGAATGATATATTTGTGGGAATTTGATCTTTATAATATACTAAAATAAAGATACATCAAAATATTTATCAGAGTGCGGAAGTGTTTTACAATAATTCCCAAAATGAATATTTACAACCATTGAGTTCAAAACCCTATACATAAGTCTACTCTGATCATACCCTAAGCTACAGTAACATTACAATATTCACAAGTCTTTTCTTCACCCAGCTGCTCATCTCTTTGCATAGCCCACAAGTAAAGATCAAGGGAAACTAACGACGTTCCCTGTCGTTAGTATGACCATCAGGGGTACGGGTTTGAATCCCATCTGAGGGCAAAGCCCAATTTTCCACAATAATTGTAAAGGGTCACCGACCGAAAATAACAATTACCACATAGCATTTATAACAGCAATATCAAACATATTCAGGCCACATTAGAAAACAATGATGATAAATAAGGATGCTAAATTTTGAAATACATGACATTTGTACTTTGCAAAACAGCAACTAAATAAATATGAAAATCATGATGTAAGCACAAACATCAATTCATCAGAAATTACAGATTTCCAGAAAGTACTTACTCACCCAACAATTCTCAACCATCATCATAAAACCAAAACGAGACCCTCTGGTCAAACACTCCGATGCAATATGTATATGCTCATGTTCATAAATTCTTGGAATCACCAAGGTGCAGTCGCTTACAGACCAGCACAATTTAACGGCCCTCATGACCAGGGTGCAATCGCATACAGATCAGCACCAGTGCAGTCGCATACAGACCAGCACTCGTGCAGTCACTACAGACCAGCACGTTTGACATAAACCAAGGTACAATCACTACAGATCAGTACCTAGTGCAATCACTACAGATCAGCATTCGTGCAATCACTACAGATCAGCACGTGGCTGTGCATTTCAGGGTACAGACACTACAGTCCAGTACCAGTGCAGTCGTTTATCTGACCAACACTTATATACCAAGGTACAATCACAGATTAGTACCTAGTGCAATCACTACAGATCAGCACTCGTGCAATCACTACAGATCAGCAGGTGGATACGCATTACTCTATGGCCCATCGCGGTTACCACATGACTATGCCATGCATGAATATGCAGTGTTTCACTTCACTAGAAACAGTATGCAACCTCAGTAAAATTCATGCATTTTCCTCATTTTTCAAAACATCTCAACACAATCAATGATTAATCATCCAAGCAAACATTACACTTTGCATTACCACAAAGTTCCACTCTTAATTATCAAAAGTTTTTTCCCAACTGTTAAAATTCAAAATCTGTGTTTAAAACTTAGGTTTCTGGCAAAAATACGAATCTGTATTCGAATACAGCTTCATTGTATTCGAATACAGAAGCCAAACAGGGCAAAATCAACACCCTGTATTCGAATATAGAGGCTGTCACAGTACAAAAATCAGAATTTCCACCACTTCAGTAACTTCTCAAAAACTTCATCACCACCACTTCAAACTATCATAAAAATTCCATATTTATTCACTACAAACCTTCCCAAGGTATCCCAACACTCAAGGTTTATAAAACAATGTTAAAAAAACTTGAATTTCTGAAAAAACACGAATCTGTATTCGACTACAGCTCCCTTATATTCGAATACAGAAGCTAAAACAGTGAAAACTCAGTATTCTGTATTCCAATACGAGGTTGTCGTAGTCGAATATAGATGTGAAGTCAGTGGCAAAAGTTGCAAATCTGTATTCGGCTACAGAGGGTCGTAGTCGAATACATAAGCTAAGTCAGAAGCAAAATTGGAAAATCTGTATTCGACTACAGAGGGTCGTAGTCGAATACAAGTTCGAAAATCTGAAGAAAACAGAAGCCTTGCAGGCTGTATTCGAATACACTCAAGCCGTATTCGAATACACCTTCAAATTCAGTGAAATTTCCTGAAACTTCAACACATTTTCAAAACCTTTCCCTTTGAAAAACCAACCCAACCCTAGAATCATAATTACCACTCTTTAAAATCTCAACTCAGAACATTTTTCATCCAATATCAGCAACAGATTGTTTTAACAAAACACAGCAAAAACACAGATTCACTCAAATCAGAATAACCTCATTGATTTTTAACAAAACAAAATCAGAACCAGAATCATCATTCAACACACACATAATGATTTCCAAAACATAACACCATGTTTTTCACAAACATAAACCAATAATCATTCATCACACATGCATTTACAGCCCTAAATGCAATCTAAAAAGTTGGAAGGTGCCCTTACCTTAGTTATGTTCCCTTAGCTCGTATGCTTCTGCGACAAAAGCCGACGATACTCCCGTTCGCGTTCGCCGCTACGAAAATTAGTTCTTTAGCTCCGTAACGATCAGAGGAATGACTTTCGTACTCAAAACTTTCTGATTCAACACTCAGATTTTCCAGAACGATGACTTTTGAGTAAACTGTTTTTCTTCACCAACACTCAGAAAATTAGAAGAAGAAGAAGATAAAGCAGAAACCGGCGCGTAGAGGAAAGAAGGAAAAGCTTCTCACTTAAATATCCACTTAAATGCAACTGACACAGCAGAGGAGAGAGGAATTGTTTCCTTTTTCACAAATATCTACGCCACCTCACCAACTCTTATATTAAAATATCTTTTGATCCTCCAGCACTTAACCCGTTTCCGTCGAAATTAGCAGAGAATATCTTAATTAACGGTCCGATAATTTAATTACTCGAAATTAAATTAATTCATCCATTATCCAATAATTTTAATTCCACCTCCAAAACAAATGTTTATATATATATATATATTTACACAAAACATACATATATTGAATCTTTTACAATTATTCCTTAATACACTTAAAAATTAAATCTGAATTTAATTTTAAAATTTAAGGGTCTTACATTACTACCCCCCTTAAATTAGTTTCGTCCTCAAAACTTCATGCCGTTGAACAAATGAGGATGTTGTTCCCTCATCTTACTCTCTAGTTCCCAAGTCGCGTCTCCAGTAGTCGGATTCCAAATCACTTTGACTAGTGGGACTTCCTTGCTCCTCAGCTGTTTAATCTTCTTGTCCTCAATTCTTACAGGTAATACTTCAAATGACAGGTTATCCTTCAATTGAATCGTGTCTGGTTCGATCACATGTGACGGATCTGAAATGTATTTTCTTAACTGCGACACGTGAAATACGTCGTGAATATTGGACAGCATTGGAGGTAAAGCAATCCGATAAGCCAATGGTCCAATACGTGCAGTAATCTGGTATGGTCCAATAAACTTTGGAGTCAATTTTTTGGATTTAATAGCCCTGCCCACTCCAGTTGTAGGCGTGACTCTTAGAAATACATGATCGCCTTGCTGGAATTCCAAAGGTCTACGACGCTTGTCCGCATAACTCTTTTGACGATCTTGTGAAATCTTCATTTTCTCTTGTATCCTCTTGACTTTTTCCGTAGTTTGTTCCACCATCTCAGGTCCAACAATCATACTTTCTCCGTCTTTATACCAACACAAAGGCGTTTGACACTTACGTCCATACAAAGCTTCATATGGTGCCATTCCAATACTTGCGTGAAAGCTGTTGTTGTAGGTGAACTCAATCAATGGCAGTACATCATCCCAACTCCCTCTCTCATCCAATACACATGCCCTTAATAGATCTTCCAAGGACTGATTTGTTCTTTCTGTTTGTCCATCTGTTTGTGGATGATAAGCTGAACTCAATTTCAGTTTCGTCCCCAACGCTTCATGCAACGCTCTCCAAAAGTGAGATGTGAACTTTGGATCACGGTCCGATATAATACTCGATGGAACTCCGTGCAATCTCACAATCTCAGTGATGTAGATCTCTGTCAGCTTATCTACCTTATAATTGGTCTTTATCGGCAAGAAATGGGTAGATTTGGTCAATCGATCCATGATTACCCAAATCGAATCATTCTTTCTTCTTGTCTTGGGCAGTCCAGTTATAAAATCCATGGAAATGCTATCCCACTTCCATTCTGGTATATCCAAAGGCTGCAACATTCCAGCAGGTCGTTGATGTTCCACCTTCGTTTTTTGACAAGTTAAACAAGTCGATACGTACTCCGCTACGTCCCTCTTCATTCTTGGCCACCAGTAATTCTGTTTTAAGTCCTGGTACATCTTGGTCGCTCTAGGATGAATACTCAATTTGCTCTTATGACCCTCTTCCAAAATTGCTCTTCTCATTTCTGCAGCATCCGGTACACAAACCCTTCCGTTACATCTCAGAATATCATCTGTTCCGATGCTGAATTCAGTGGTCTGTCCTTGCGCTATCAGATTCCACTTTTCTTGGATCAATGCGTCATCTTGCAAATTTGCAATCTCCTCCAGTAATCCACTCGAAATTGTTATCATTCCACACTTTATCATTCCTGGTGCAAACTCTAGGTCCAAGTGTAGATCTCTAAATGCTTCCCACAACTCTTGTTGTTTGGCCATTAACATTGAAGATACTGACACACTTTTTCTACTCAATGCATCAGCCACTACATTGGCTTTTCCAGGGTGATACTGTAATGAAAAATCAAAATCTTTGAGAGTCTCCATCCCTCTTCTCTGACGCATGTTCAATTCTTTCTGATCGAACAGATACTTCAAACTTTTATGGTCACTGAATACCGTGATCGTGCATCCATAAAAATAGTGTCTCCAGACCTTTAATGCAAACACTACAGCAACAAGTTCTAGATCATGAGTCGGATAGTTCCGTTCGTGAGCTTTCAATTGCCTTGAGGCGTAGGCGACAGCTTTCTGATGTTGCATCAAAACACAGCCCAGACCTTGGTGAGATGCATCACAATAAACCTCATATGGTTGTGGTAAAACCAACACTGGTGAGGTTGTCAATTTTTCCTTAAGTAACTGAAAATTCTCTTCACACTTCTCTGTCCATGCAAACGGCTGATTTTTCCAGGTGAGTTGTGTCAAAGGAGTTACAATCTTAGCAAATCCCTCAATAAATCTCCTGTAGTATCCTGCCAGTCCGACAAAACTTCTTATATCTGTGATGGTCTGAGGTTGTTTCCAAGCAAGAATTGTCTCAATCTTTGCCGGATCTACAGCAATTCATTCCTTTGTTATTACATGGCCCTCATGACCAGGGTGCAATCGCATACATATCAGCACCAGTGCAGTCGCATACAGACCAGCACTCGTGCAGTCACTACAGACCAGCACGTTTGACATAAACCAAGGTACAATCACTACAGATCAGTACCTAGTGCAATCACTACAGATCAGCACTCGTGCAATCACTACAGATCAGCACGTGGCTACGCATTTCAGGGTACATACACTACAGTCTAGTACCAGTGCAGTTGTTTATCTGACCAACACTTATATACCAAGGTACAATCACAGATTAGTACCTAGTGCAATCACTACATATCAACACGTGGATACGCATTACTCTATGGCCCATCGCGGTTACCACATGACTATGCCATGCATGAATATGCAGTGTTTCACTTCACTGGAAACAATATGCAACCTCAGTAAAATTCATGCATTTTCCTCATTTTTCAAAACATCTCAACACAATCAATGATTAATCATCCAAGCAAACATTACACTTTGCATTACCACAAAGTTCCACTCTTAATTATCAAAAGTTTTTTCCCAACTATTAAAATTCAAAATCTGTGTTTAAAACTGAGGTTTCTGGCAAAAATACGAATTTGTATTCGAATACAGCTTCATTGTATTCAAATACAGAAGCCAAAAAGGGCAAAATCAACACCCTGTATTCGAATACAGAGTCCTTGTATTCGAATACAGAGGCTGTCACAGTACAAAAATCAGAATTTCCACCACTTCAGTAACTTCTCAAAAACTTCATCACCACCACTTCAAACTATCATAAAAATTCCATTTTTATTCACTACAAACCTTCCCAAGATATCCCAACACTCAAGGTTTATAAAACAATGTTAAAAAAACTTGAATTTCTGAAAAAACACGAATCTGTATTCAACTACAGCTCCCTTGTATTCGAATACATAAGCTAAAACAGTGAAAAATCAGCATTCTGTATTCGAATACGAGGTTGTCGTAGTCGAATACAGATGCGAAGTGAGTGGCATAAGTTGCAAATCTGTATTCGGCTACAGAGGGTCGTAGTCGAATACATAAGCTAAGTCAGAGGCAAAATTGGAAAATCTGTATTCGACTACAGAGGGTCGTAGTCGAATACAAGTTCGAAAATATGAAGAAAACAGAAGCCTTGCAGGCTGTATTCGAATACATTCAAGCCGTATTCGAATACACCTTCAAATTCAGTGAAATTTCCTGAAACTTCAACACATTTTCAAAACCTTTCCCTTTGAAAAACCAACCCAACCCTAGAATCATAATTACCACTCTTTAAAATCTCAACTCAGAACATTTTTCATCCAATATCAGCAACAAATTGTTTTTACAATACACAGCAAAAACACAGATTCACTCAAATCAGAATAACCTCACTGATTTTTAACAAAACAAAATCAGAACCAGAATCATCATTCAACACACACAGAATGATTTCCAAAACATAACACCATGTTTTTCACAAACATAAACCAATAATCATTCATCACACATGCATTTACAACCCTAAATGCAATCTAAAAAGTTGGAAGGTGCCCTTACCTTAGTTACGTTCCCTTAGCTCGTACACTTCTGCGACAAAAGTCGACGATACTCCCGTTCGCGTTTGCCGCTATGAAAATTAGTCCTTTAGCTCCGTAACGATCAGAGGAATTACTTTCGTACTCGAAACTTTCTGATTCGACACTCAAATTTTCCAGAACGATGACTTTTGAGTAAACTGTTTTTCTTCACCAACACTCAGAAAATTAGAAGAAGAAGAAGATAAAGCAGAAACTGGCGCGTAGAGGAAAGAAGGAAAAGCTTCTCACTTAAATATCCACTTAAATGCAACTGACACAGCAAAGGAGAGAGGAATTGTTTCCTTTTTCACAAATATCTACGCCACCTCACCAACTCTTATATTAAAATATCTTTTTATCCTCCAGCACTTAACCCGTTTCCGTCGAAATTAGCAGAGAATATCTTAATTAATGGTCCGATAATTTAATTACTCGAAATTAAATTAATTCATCCATTATCCAATAATTTTAATTCCACCTCCAAAACAAATGTTTATATATATATATTTACACAAAACATACATATATTGAATCTTTTACAATTATTCCCAAATACACTTAAAAATTAAATCTGAATTTAATTTTAAAATTTAAGGGTCTTACAGGCCACAGAGTAATGCACAACCACGTGCTGATCTGTGAGCGATTGCACGAGTGCTGGTTTGTGAGTGACTGCACTAGGTACTGATCTGTGAGCGATTGTACCTTGGTATATAAGTGATGGTTTGTGAGCGACTGCACTGGTATTGGACTGTGAGCGTCTGTACCCTGAAATGCGCAACCACGTGCTGATGTGTGAGCGATTGCACGAGTGCTGGTCTGTGAGCGACTGCACTAGGTACTGATCTGTGAGCGATTGTACCTTGGTTTATGTCAAACGTGCTGGTCTGTGAGCGACTGCACGAGTGCTGGTCTGTGAGCGACTGCACTGGTGCTGATCTGTGAGCGATTGCACCCTGGTCATGAGGGCCGTTAAATTGTGCTGGTCTGTGAGTGACTGCACCTTGGTGATTTCAAGAAAATTATGCATGAGCATATATGCATTACATTGAGGGATTTGACCGGTGTGTCACAATTGTTTATATGATGAATATTGGAAATTAATGTGTGTGAGTGCTGTCCAGAAATCTAAAATTCTGAATTAATGATTGTGTTGTTGACGTGTGTTTGTACTTACCGCATACTTCACAATCATTGACTGCTGTTTTGAAAAGGCATGAAAGTCATAAATTTTCAAATGAACATTATTATTTTCCTCTTCATCATACTTTATACATGATTATAATCGTTGCTGTGTAATACATGCTATGTGAATATTTGTTATTTTCGGTTGGTGACCCCCTTGCTATTATATTGTGGACTTTGGGCTTTGCCCTCAGATGCCTCCCAAACGACGGAAACGTCGTTGAATTTCCTTGATCGCTACCCGCGCACTGCTTGGGCTTTTGACCCCCTCTCAAGCAGAGCGACTTATACGGGGTGGCTGGAGCGGACAAGTAGGACCGACGGCGTGGAAGACTTCGTAGAGCGCACTCATGCGAGCATAGATTTTCCCGTGCCTTCCCACCTTGTGTTAGAGGCGCACGGAGTTTTCGACGACGCTGAGGAGTCTGCTGAAAGGGTTGAGACGGAGGCCACTGTAGGAGTGGTGACTCCCAACCCTGTGATTGGAAGAGAGATACATGAGTCTGATGCGGTAGAGAAGCGTGAAGAGCTAAGACCAGTAGCGACGGAGATTCCGGGTCTATCTAGGATCTCCGATGATTGCTACGAGATTTCGGCACCGCCGAAGCGGCCACGAGTGTGTATTGACTTGACTTCTGAGGAGACCGATCCCTCTATGTACGAGGAGGAGGAGGAGGAGGTTACGTCTAAGCGAGCTGCAGAGTCAGAAGAGACTTGCGTAGGATGCGGAGGGAATCCGTGCTATTGCAGCTTCAACGCATGATCAGTTAGACTTAATGTATTAGGTTTTGGGTTGAAATTGTAATTTGTCTTATTTTGGAAACACTGTACTATTTTCCGCTGAACCATGTACTCTGATATTTGCTGTTGATGTATTATGACAATGATATTTTGGGATGTATTAATGCTTAAAAACTAATTTCCAAGATAAGTACTTAGTGATAATCTTGATGAAGTATTTGGTTTACGTTCATCGATTAATCTATAACGTACTATTTTACGAAGAACTTTATTTTAATTCTTTTGAAATAATTTTGGGAAAACTCACTTTAATTATTAAGTTCAAAAAAAAAATGCACCCGCGCTGTGTTTTAAACTCGGGGTGTTACAATTGTGGTATCAGAGCATTTGGTTAACTTTTAGGTTTGAGCTCTGATTAAAGTGTTTATTTTGAGTCATTAGATGATCATGCATAAGAAGCAAGCAGTTAAAGTTTCAAGTCTTATGTGAGTTGTGGTGTGACTGAAGTAATGATGGTTTTGTAGGAAACAATGCCTCCAAGAAGAGACGACACCGCAAGGACAAATGTCAGCCGGGAAGATAGGATGGCTGAAGCAATGAACAATATGGTTGCGTCTTTTGCTGCCCAAACGGCTGCCAAGACTCAACGCGACTTAGAGAAGAGAGAACGAGAGATTCGCGCTGCTGAGTCTAGAGGGCTTGAGGACTTTCGCCATCATAACCCTCCCAAGTTCACAGGTGATGAAGGTCCAGAAAGGGCGGACCAGTGGATCCAAGAGATGGAAAAGATATTCGAGATGATTAACTGTCGGGCAGTAGTGCGAGTTAACTATGCCACGTACCTGCTGATAGGGGACGCAGAGTACTGGTGGAGAAGTACGAGATCACTGATGGCGTCAGCTCAAGAGGAAGTGACCTGGGAGTCATTCAAAAAGAAGTTTCTAGACAAGTACTTCCCTATGAGTACGAGGACCAAGTTGGGGGATGACTTTCTGAAATTGTACCAGGGGAGTATGACAGTGGGTGAATACGCCGCTAAATTTGAGTCGCTATCCAGACACTTCAGATTCTTCCGAGAAGAAGTTGATGAACAGTTCATGTGTCATCGCTTCCAGAATGGATTGAAGTATGAGATCCAAGATTCAGTTCTACCCTTGGGAATACAACGTTTCCAAGTGCTAGTAGAAAAGTGTAGATAGGTGGAAGAGATGAAGAATAAGAGGGCCAACAGAGGTGGTCACTTTAACTCAGGAGGGCCTAGTCGGATGAATAACCAGAACAATTAAGGGAAACAAGTTGTCAAGCCGTATAACCTGCCACAGAACAACCGGAGGGGCCAGAATCGCCGGGGAATCAAACTTTTGGACGGAAATTGGGACAAGGAGTCCGGTGTTATCGATGTGGGAAAGAACGGCACATGGCTACTGCTTGTACCACAAGGGAACTTATGTGTTTCAATTGCCGAAAGCCAGGACATGTGGCGAGGGATTGCCGGGTTCCGAAGATGGAGCCAATAGTGAACGCGACTAGGGCTACCCGTCCTACTACTAGAGGCCGCGTCTATCACATGGGTGCTGAAGCTGGAGGTCAAGCCCAAAATTTATTCCAGCAAGATTGTGAGATTGGAGGTAACACCCTAACTGCACTTTTTGATTCGGGGGCAACCCACTCTATGGATTGTGTGCATCGTTTGAAGTTGTCTGTATCTGCCTTGCCTTTTGATTTGGTTGTTACTACGCCTGCTAAGACTTTGACTGTAGACTCTGCATGTTTACACTGTACGGTAACAATTCAGAATAGCGACTTCTTGGTTAATCTAATCTGTCTACCCCTACAATCCCTCGAGATCATTCTCGGCATGGATTGGATGTCCTATAATTACGTAGTTTTGGATTGCACTCGAAAACTGGTTCTTTTCCCCGAACCTGGAGTCGCTCGATATTTGACTACTAATGTCAGACCCTTAAATTTTAAAATTAAATTCAGATTTAATTTTTAAGTGTATTTGGGAATAATTGTAAAATATTAAATATATGTATGATTTGTGTAAATATATATATATATATGTATATATATTTGTTTTGGAGGTGGAATTAAAATTATTGGATAATGGATGAATTAATTTAATTTCGAGTAATTAAATTATCAGACCGTTAATTAAGATATTCTCTGCTAATTTCGACGGAAACGGGTTAAGTGCTGGAGGATCAAAAGATATTTTAATATAAGAGTTGGTGAGGTGGCGTAGATATTTGTGAAAAAGAAAACAATTCCTTTTTCCCTTGCTGTGTCAGTTGCATTTATGAAGATATTTAAGTGAGAAGCTCCTTCTTCTTTCCTTTACGCGCCAGTTTCTACTTTATCTTCTTCTTCTAATTTTCTGAGTGTTGGTGAAGAAAAACAGTTTACTCAAAAGTCATCGTTCTGGAAAATTTGAGTGTCGAATCAGAAAGTTCCGAGTACGAAAGTCATTCCTCTGATCGTTACGGAGCTAAAGAACTAATTTTCGTAGCGGCAAACACGAACGGGAGTATCGTCGGCTTTTGTCGCAGAAGCGTACGAGCTAAGGGAACGTAACTAAGGTAAGGGCACCTTCCAACTTTCTAGATTCGCATTTAGGGCTGTAAATGCATGTGTGTTGAATGATTATTGGTTTATGTTGTGAAAAACATTGTTTTCTATTTTGGAAATCGAACTGTTTTGATGTTCCTGCTGTTTTCAGTGGAGGAACTGATTGTGTTGTTGTGTTGATGATGTATTGTTTGTTGTGTTGAGTAAGAAATCATTCTATTTTGTTTTGAATGATGATTTGGTTGGTGTTGTATTGGAGATGATCCAAATGCCTGAGTTAGTTCGTGTGGGACTTTTTTGTGATTAACTTTCTGGTTTTAGTGATTCTGTGTCTTTTGTTGTGTTTTGTTAAACAATCTGGGTTTGATGGTGGTTTCAAAGAAGAGGGATTTAAAATGGTGGAAGTGTTGTTCTTGAAAATATGTTGTTGATGTTTAATGAAAAATGTTCTGAGTTCTGAAGTTTATAAAGGGTGGTAATTATGATTCTAGGGTTGGGTTGGTTTTTCAAAGGGAAAGGTTTTGAAAATGTGTTGAGGTTTCAGGAAAATTTCACTGAATTCGAAGGTGTATTCGAATACGGCTTGAGTGTATTCGAATACAGCCTGCAAAGCTTATGTTTTCTTCAGATTTTCGAACTTGTATTCGACTATGACCCTCTATAGTCGAATACAGATTTTCCAATTTTGTTTCTGACTTAGCTTTTGTATTCGACTACGACCCTATGTAGCCGAATACAGTTTTGCAACTTTTGCCACTGACTTCGCATCTGTATTTGACTACGACAACCTCGTATTCGAATACAGAATGCTGATTTTTCACTGTTTTAGCTTCTGTATTCGAATACAAGGGAGCTGTAGTCAAATACAGATTCGTGTTTTTTCAGAAATTCAAGTTTTTTAACATTGTTTTATAAACCTTGAGTGTTGGGATACCTTAGGAAGGTTTGTGGTGAATAAAAATGGAATTTTTATGATAGTTTGAAGTGGTGGTGATGAAGTTTTTGAGAATTTACTGAAGTGGTGGAAATTTTGATTTTTGTACTGTGATAACCTCTGTATTCGAATACAAGGAGTCTGTATTCGAATACAGGGTGTTGATTGGCTTCTGTATTCGAATACAATGAAGCTGTATTCGAATAAAGATTCGTATTTTTGCCAGAAACCTCAGTTTTAAACACAGTTTTTGAATTTTAGCAGTTGGGGAAAAAACTTTTGATAATTAAGAGTGGAACTTCGTTGTAATGCAAAGTGTAATGTTTGCTTGGATGATTAATCATTAATTGTGTTGAGATGTTTTGAAAAATGAGGAAAATGCATGAATTTTACTGAGGTTGCATACTGTTTCCAGTGGAGTGAAACACTGCATATTCATGCATGGCATAGTCATGTGGTAACCGCGATGGGCCATAGAGTAATGCGTATCCACGTGCTGATCTGTAGTGATTGCACGAGTGCTGATCTGTAGTGATTGCACTAGGTACTAATCTGTGATTGTACCTTGGTATATAAGTGTTGGTCAGATAAACCACTGCACTGGTACTGGACTGTAGTGTCTGTACCCTGAAATGCGCAGCCACGTACTGATCTGTAGTGATTGCACGAGTGCTGATCTGTAGTGATTGCACTAGGTACTGATCTGTAGTGATTGTACCTTGGTTTATGTCAAACGTGCTGGTCTGTAGTGACTGCACGAGTGCTGGTCTGTATTCGACTGCTTTGGTGCTGATCTGTATGCGATTGCACCCTGGTCTTGAGGGCCGTTAAATTGTGCTGGTCTGTAAGCGACTGCACCTTGGTGATTCCAAGAATTTATGAACATGAGCATATACATATTGCATCGGAGTGTTTGACCGGAGGGTCTCGTTTTGGTTTTATGATGATGGGTGAGAATTGTTGTGTGAGTAAGTACTTTCTGGAAATCTGTAATTTCTGATGAATTGATGTCTGTGCTTACATCATGATTTTCATACTTATTTGGTTGCTGTTTTGCAAAGTACAAATGTCATGTATTTCAAAATTTAGCATCCTTATTTATCATCATTGTTTTCTAATGTGGCCTGAATATGTTTGATATTGCTGTTATAAATACTATGTGGTAATTGTTATTTTCGGTCGGTGATCCTTTACAATTATTGTGGAAAATTGGTCTTTTCCCTCAGATGAGATTCAAACCCGTACCCCTGATGGTCATACTAACAACAGGGAATGTCGTTAGTTTCCCTTGATCTTTACTTTGTGGGCTATGCAAAGAGATGATCAGCTGGGTGAAGAAAAGACTTGTGAATATTGTAATGCTACTGTAGCTTAGGGTATGATCAGTGTAGACTTATGTATAGGATTTTGAACTCAAGGGTTGTAAATATTTATTTTGGGAAGTATTGTAAAACTTTTCCGCACTCTGATAAATATTTTGGTGGATTGAGAATCCTGTTTTGATGTACCTTTGTTTTAATTATTATAAATATCAATTTCCCAAACATATTTTATTCGATTAATCGTGTTGTTGTTATTTAATTATTTATCTATTTTGGACTACGATGTCGAATGATATTTATTTCGAATTGATTTTAATTCCCTTGAAATTAATTATGAAAACTCTTTTATTTATTTATTCATTCATTTTAAAAAAAATATATACTCACGCTGTGTTTTAAACTCAGGGTGTTACAATTAGTGGTATCAGAGCATTTGGTTAAAGTTTTGGGTTAAAGCTCTGATTTAATTGTTGGTTTTAAGTCGTTATCTGATCATACATAGGAGCAAGTAGTTAGAGTGTCAAGTCTTGTATAGTTGTGGTGTGCTGAAGTAATGATGTTGTTGAGCTATATTTTGGAATAATTCTAAATGGTGTGAGATTTCTACTTGATGATGGTTTGTAGGGAACAATGCCTCCAAGAAGAGATGACACCGCAAGAGACAATGTCAGCCGAGAAGATATGATGGCTAAAGCGATGAATAATATGGCTGCGTCTGTTGCTGCACAGACGGCTGCGAAGACTCAACGCGACTTAGAGAAAGGAGAAAGGGAAATTCGTGCTGCTGAGTCGAGAGGACTACAGGATTTTCGCCGTCATAATCCTCCCAAGTTCAAGGGTGAGGAAGGTCTAGAAAGAGCAGACCCTGCCAGGCAGCAGTAAAAGTCAATTATGCTACATATCTGCTGCTAGGGGATGCAGAGTATTGGTGGAGGAGTACAAGGTTGCTGATGGGGGCGGCTCATGAGGAGGTAAACTGGGAGTCGTTCAAGAGGAAGTTTTTGGACAAATATTTCCCAATGAGCACTAGAACGAAATTGGGTGACGATTTTCTGAAACTGCATCAGGGAAACATGACAGTAGGGGAATATGCAGCCAAATTTGAATCCCTATCAAGGCATTTCAGATTTTTCCGCGAAGAGGTGGATGAACAGTTTATGTGTCGTCGTTTTCAAAGTGGGCTGAAATATGAAATTCAAGACTCTGTTTTACCCTTGGGAATTCAACGTTTCCAAGTTCTAGTGGAGAAGTGTAGAGAGGTTGAGGACATGAAAAATAGGAGGGCCAACCGAGGAGGGAACTTTAATTCGGGAGGACCCAGCCGAATGAACTATCCAAACATCAAAGGAAATCAAGTGTTAAAGCCATATAACAGACCCCAAAACAGTAGTAGAGGCCAGAATCGGCCAGGAAATCAGAACTTTGGAAGACAACTAGAACAATGAGTCCGGTGTTATCGATGTGGGAAGGAAGGGCATATAGCTCCAGCTTGTACCACAAGGGATCTTGTATGTTTCAATTGTAAAAAACCAGGACACGTCGCAAGGGATTGTCGGGCTCCGAAGGTGGAACCAACTGTGAATACAACTATGGCCACTCGTCCTATTGCTAGGGGACGCGTCTACCACATGGATGCTGCTGTTGGAAGTCAAACTCCTAATTTAATCCAGCAAGACTGCCAGATTGCAGGTAACACATTAACTGCACTTTTTGATTCGGGAGCAACCCATTCGTTCATTGCTATGGATTGTGTGAATTGTTTGAAGCTATCTATGTTTGCTTTGCCTTTTGATTTGATTGTTTCCACACCTGCTCAGACTTTGACCGTAAATTCTGCATGTTTACGTTGTCCTGTAACAATCCAAGATAGAGATTTCTTGATTAATTTAATCTGTCTACCCCTACAATCACTCGAGATAATTCTCGGCATGGATTGGATGTCTTATAATTATGTAGTCTTGGATTGTGCCCACAAATTAGTTCTTTTTCCCGAACCTGGAGTCGTCCGGTATTTGTTTACTAACAAGCTCGGAGTATCACTGAGAGAAGGAACTCATGAATTTTTATCATTAGCTAACGTGGAGACCAAGATGGATGTGAGCATAGAAGATGTAGTGTTAGTCAAAGAGTATCCGGACGTATTTCCAACAGAAATTCCAGGATTACCCCCAGTAAGAGAAGTGGAGTTCTTCATTGATTTGCACCCAGGAACTGGACCCATTTCAATTGCGCCGTATAGAATGTCGCCATTGGAATTAAACGAGCTTAAGGATCAAATTGAAGGTCTGTTGGAGAAAGGATTTATCAGGCCAAGTGTGTCACTGTGGGGAGCTCTGGTGTTATTGGTTAAGAAAAAGGATGGAAGTTCACGCTTATGTATGGATTACAGGCAACTTAACAAGGCAACCATTAAGAACCGTTATCCTTTACCACGCATCGACGATTTGATGGACCAATTGAGGGGAGCAGCTGTGTTTTCAAAGATCGATTTGAAGTCAGGATATCATCAGATTCGAGTAAGAGAAGGAGATATTCAAAAGACCGCTTTCAGGACTCGTTATGGGCATTATGAATATCTTGTTATGCCATTTGGAGTTACGAATGCACCAGCGATTTTTATGGATTATATGAATAGGATCTTCAGCCATTTCTAGATAAATTCGTGGTTGTGTTCATCGATGATATTTTGATTTATTCAAAGGATGAAGAAGAACATGGAGAGCATTTGCGTCAAGTTCTTGAAATTTTACGAGGGAAGAAATTGTACGCCAATCTGTCGAAGTGTGAATTCTGGTTGGAGAAAGTGAATTTCTTGGGACATGTAATAACAAAGGAAGGAATTGCTGTAGATCCGGCAAAGATTGAGACAATTCTTGCTTGGAAACAACCTCAGACCATCACAGATATAAGAAGTTTTGTCGGACTGGCAGGATACTACAGGAGATTTATTGAGGGATTTGCTAAGATTGTAACTCCTTTGACACAACTCACCAGGAAAAATCAGCCGTTTGCATGGACAGAGAAGTGTGAAGAGAATTTTCAGTTACTTAAGGAAAAATTGACAACCTCACCAGTGTTGGTTTTACCACAACCATATGAGGTTTATTGTGATGCATCTCACCAAGGTCTGGGCTGTGTTTTGATGCAACATCAGAAAGCTGTCGCCTACGCCTCAAGGCAATTGAAAGCTCACGAACGGAACTATCCAACTCATGATCTAGAACTTGCTGCTGTAGTGTTTGCATTAAAGGTCTGGAGACACTATCTTTATGGATGCACGTTCACGGTGTTCAGCGACCATAAGAGCTTGAAGTATCTGTTCGATCAGAAATAACTGAACATGCGTCAGAGGAGATGGATGGAGACTCTCAAAGATTTTGATTTTTCATTACAGTACCATCCTGGAAAAGCCAATGCAGTGGCTGATGCATTGAGCAGAAAAAGCATAACAGTGTCCTCAATGATGATGGCCAGACAACAAGAGTTGTGGGAAGCATTTAGAGATCTACACTTGAATGTAGAGTTTGCACCAGGAACTTTAAAGTGTGGAATGATAACCATTTCAAGTGGATTACTTGAGGAGATTGCAAATCTGCAAGATGACGCATTAATTCAAGAAAAGAGGAACCTAATAACGCAAGGACAGACAACTGAATTCAAGGTCGGAACAGATAATATTCTGAGATGTAATGGAATGATTTGTGTACCAGAAGTTGCAGACATGAGAAGAACGATCTTGGAAGAGGCTCATAAGAGCAAATTGAGTATTCATCCTAGAGCGACCAAGATGTACCAGGACTTAAAACAGAATTACTGGTGGCCAGGAATGAATAGGGACGTAGCGGAGTACGTATCGGCTTGTTTAACTTGTCAAAAAGCGAAGGTGGAACATCAACGACCTGCTGGAATGTGGCAGCCTTTGGATATACCAGAATGAAAGTGGGATAGCATTTCCATGGATTTTATAACTGGACTGCCCAAGACAAGAAGAAAGAATGATTCGATTTGGGTAATCGTGGATCGATTGACCAAATCTGCACATTTCTTGCCGGTAAAGACCATTTATAAGGTAGATAAGCTGACAGAGATCTACATTGCTGAGATTGTGAGATTACACGGAGTTCCATCGAGCATTGTATCGGACCGTGATCCAAAGTTCACATCTCACTTTTGGAGAGCCTTGCATGAAGCGTTGCGAACGAAACTGAAATTGAGTTCAGCTTATTATCCACAAACAGATGGACAAACAGAAAGAACAAATCAGTCCTTGGAAGATCTATTAAGGGCATGTGTATTGGATGACAGAGGGAGTTGGGATGATGTACTGCCATTGATTGAGTTCACCTACAACAACAGCTTTCACGCAAGTATTGGAATGGAACCATATGAAGCTTTGTATGGACGTAAGTGTCAAACGCCTTTGTGTTGGTATAAAGACGGAGAAAGTATGATTGTTGGACCTGAGATGGTGGAACAAACTACGGAAAAAATCAAGAGGATACAAGAGAAAATGAAGATTTCACAAGATCGTCAAAAGAGTTATGCGGACAAGCGTCGTAGACCTTTGGAATTCCAGCAAGGCGATCATGTATTTCTAAGAGTCACGCCTACAACTGGAGTGGGCAGGGCTATTAAATCCAGAAAATTGACTCCAAAGTTTATTGGACCATATCAGATTTCTGCGCGTATTGGACCATTGGCTTATCGGATTGCTTTACCTCCAATGATGTCCAATATTTATGATGTATTTCACGTGTTGCAGTTAAGGAAATACATTTCAGATCCGTCTCATGTGATCGAACCAGACACGATTCAGTTGAAGGATAACCTGTCATTTGAAGTATTACCTGTAAGAATTGGGGACAGGAAGATTAAACAGCTGAGGAGCAAGGAAGTCCCACTAGTCAAAGTGATTTGGAATCCGACTACTGGAGACGCGACTTGGGAACTAGAGAGTAAGATGAGGGAACAACATCCTCATTTGTTCAACGGCATGTAGTTTCGAGGACGAAACTAATTTAAGGGGGTAGTAATGTAAGACCCTTAAATTTTAAAATTAAATTCAGATTTAATTTTTAACTGTATTTGGGAATAATTGTAAAATATTCAATATATGTATGATTTGTGTAAATATATATATATATATATATGTATATATATTTGTTTTGGAGGTGAAATTAAAATTATTGGATAATGGATGAATTAATTTAATTTCGAGTAATTAAATTATCGGACCGTTAATTAACATATTCTCTGCTAATTTCGACGGAAACGGGTTAAGTGCTGGAGGATCAAAAGATATTTTAATATAAGAGTTGGTGAGGTGGCGTAGATATTTGTGAAAAAGGAAACAATTCCTTTTTCCCCTGCTGTGTCAGTTGCATTTATGAAGATATTTAAGTGAGAAGCTTCTTCTTCTTTCCTCTACGCGCCAGTTTTTGCTTTATCTTCTTCTTCTTCTAATTTTCTGAGTATTGGTGAAGAAAAACAGTTTACTCAAAAGTCATCGTTCTGGAAAATCTGTGTCGAATCAGAAAGTTTCGAGTACGAAAGTCATTCCTCTGATCGTTACCGAGCTAAAGAACTAATTTTCGTAGCGGCAAACACGAACGGGAGGATCGTCGGCTATTGTCGCAGAAGCGTACGAGCTAAGGGAACGTAACTAAGGTAAGGGCACCTTCCAACTTTCTAGATTCGCATTTAGGGCTGTAAATGCATGTGTGATGAATGATTATTGGTTTATGTTGTGAAAAACATTGTTTTCTGTTTTGGGAATCAAACTGTTTTGATGTTCCTGCTGTTTTCAGTGGAGGAATTGATTGTGTTGTTGTGTTGATGATGTATTGTTTGTTGTGTTGAGTAAGAAATCATTCTGTTGTGTTTTGAATGATGATTTGGTTGGTGTTGTATTGGAGATGATCCAAATGCCTGAGTTAGTTCGTGTGGGACTGTTTTGTGATTAACTTTCTGGTTTTAGTGATTCTGTGTCTTTTGCTGTGTTTTGTTAAACAATCTGGGTTTGATGGTGGTTTCAAAGAAGAGGGATTTAAAATGGTGGAAGTGTTGTTCTTGAAAATCTGTTGTTGATGTTTAATGAAAAATGTTCTGAGTTCTGAAGTTTATAAAGGGTGGTAATTATGATTCTAGGGTTGGGTTGGTTTTTCAAAGGGAAAGGTTTTGAAAATGTGTTGAGGTTTCAGGAAAATTTCATTGAATTCGAAGGTGTATTCGAATACAGCTTGAGTGTATTCGAATACAGCCTGCAAAGCTTTTGTTTTCTTCATATTTTCGAACTTGTATTCGACTACGACCCTCTGTAGTCGAATACAGATTTTCCAATTTTGCTTCTGACTTAGCTTTTCTATTCGACTACGACCCTCTGTAGCCGAATACAGATTAGCAATTTTTGCTTTTGTTTTAGCATCTATATTCGACTACGACCCTATGTAGCCGAATACAGTTTTGCAACTTTTGCCACTGACTTCGCATCTGTATTCGACTACGACAACCTCGTATTCGAATACAGAATGCTGATTTTTCACTGTTTTAGCTTCTGTATTCGAATACAAGAGAGCTGTAGTCGAATACAAATTCGTGTTTTTTCACAAATTCAAGTTTTTTAACATTGTTTTATAAACCTTGAGTATTGGGATACCTTGGGAAGGTTTGTGGTGAATAAAAATGGAATTTTTATGATAGTTTGAAGTGGTGGTGATGAAGTTTTTGAGAATTTACTGAAGTGGTGGAAATTCTGATTTTTGTACTGTGACAGCCTCTGTATTCGAATAAAAGGAGTCTGTATTCGAATACAGGGTGTTGATTTTGCCCTGATTGGCTTATGTATTCGAATACAATGAAGCTGTATTCGAATACATATTCGTATTTTTGCCAGAAACCTCAGTTTTAAACACAGTTTTTGAATTTTAACAGTTGGGGAAAAAACTTTTGATAATTAAGAGTTGAACTTCGTGGTAATGCAAAGTGTAATGTTTGCTTGGATGATTAATCATTAATTGTGTTGAGATGTTTTGAAAAATGAGGAAAATGCATGAATTTTACTGAGGTTGCATACTGTTTCCAGTGGAGTGAAACACTGCATATTCATGCATGGCATAGCCATGTGGTAACCGCGATGGGCCATAGAGTAATGCGTATCCACGTGCTGATCTGTAGTGATTGCACGAGTGCTGATCTGTAGTGATTGCACTAGGTACTTATCTGTGATTGTACCTTGGTATATAAGTGTTGGTCAGATAAACGACTGCACCTGTACTGGACTGTAGTGTCTGTACCCTGAAATGCGCAGCCACGTGCTGATCTGTAGTGATTGGACGAGTGCTGATCTGTAGTGATTGCACTAGGTACTGATCTGTAGTGATTGTACCTTGGTTTATGTCAAACGTGCTGGTCTGTTGTGACTGCACGAGTGCTGGTCTGTATGCGACTGCACTGGTGCTGATCTGTATGCGATTGCACCCTGGTCTTGAGGGCCGTTAAATTGTGCTGGTCTGTAAGCGACTGCACCTTGGTGATTCCAAGAATTTATGAACATGAGCATATACATATTGCATCGGAGTGTTTGACCGGAGGGTCTCGTTTTGGTTTTATGATGATGGGTGAGAATTGTTGTGTGAGTAAGTACTTTCTGGAAATCTGTAATTTCTGATGAATTGATGTTTGTGCTTACATCATGATTTTCATACTTATTTGGTTGCTGTTTTGCAAAGTACAAATGTCATGTATTTCAAAATTTAGCATCCTTATTTATCATCATTGTTTTCTAATGTGGCCTGAATATGTTTGATATTGTTGTTATAAATGCTATGTGGTAATTGTTATTTTCGGTCGGTGACCCTTTACAATTATTGTAGAAACTTGGGCTTTGCCCTCAGATGGGATTCAAACCTGTACCCCTGATGGTCATACTAACAACAGGGAACGTCGTTAGTTTCCCTTGATCTTTACTTTGTGGGCTATGCAAAGAGATGAGCAGCTGGGTGAAGAAAAGACTTGTGAATATTGTAATGCTACTGTAGCTTAGGGTATGATCAGTGTAGACTTATGTATAGGATTTTGAACTCAAGGGTTGTAAATATTTATTTTGGGAAGTATTGTAAAACTTTTCCGCACTCTGATAAATATTTTGGTGGATTGAGAATCCTGTTTTGATGTACCTTTGTTTTAATTATTATAAATATCAATTTCCCAAACATATTTTATTCGATTAATCGTGTTGTTGTTATTTAACTATTTATCTATTTTGGACTACGATGTCGAATGATATTTATTTTGAATTGATTTTAATTCCCTTGAAATTAATTATGAAAACTCTTTTATTTATTTATTCATTCATTTTAAAAAAAAAATACACTCACGCTGTGTTTTAAACTCGGGGTGTTACCGCTAACCAACTCGGAGTATCGCTGAGAGAAGGAACTCAGGAGTTCTTATCATTGGCTAACATGGAGACCAAGATGGATGTAAATATAGAAGATGTGATGTTAGTCAAGGAATACCCGGACGTACTTCCATCTGAGATTCCAGGATTACCCCCGGGGAGAGAGGTGGAGTTCTTCATTGACTTACACCCAGGAACTGGACCTATCTCAATTGCACCATATCGAATGTCGCCATTGGAATTTAGCGAGCTTAAGGGTCAAATTGAAGGCTTGTTGGAGAAAGGATTTATCAGACCAAGTGTGTCGCCGTGGGGAGCACCGGTATTGTTGGTTAAGAAGAAGGATGGAAGTTCGCGTCTATGTGTGGATTATCGACAGCTTAACAAGGTGACTATCAAGAATCGTTATCCTCTACCACGCATCTATGATTTGATGGATCAATTGAAGGGAGCAGCGGTGTTTTCAAAGATTGATTTGAAATCGGGATACCATCAGATTCGAGTAAGAGAAGGAGATATTCAAAAGACTGCTTTCAGAACTCGTTGCAGACATTATGAATATCTCGTTATGCCTTTTGGAGTTACGAATGCACCAGCAAATTTCATGGATTACATGAATAGGATTTTCAGCCCGTTTCTGGATAAGTTTGTGGTGGTATTCATCGACGATATTTTGATTTACTCAAAGGATGAGGAAGAACACAAAGAGCACCTACGCCAAGTTCTTGACGTCTTACGCGAGAAGCAGCTGTATGCCAATTTGTCGAAGTGCGAATTTTGGCTAGACAAAGTGAATTTCTTGGGACACGTAATAACCAAAGAAGGAATTGTTGTGGATCCGGCAAAGATTGAGACAATTATTGCCTAGAAACAGCCTCATACTATCACAGACATAAGAAGTTTTGTCGGATTAGCAGGGTACTACAGAAGATTCATTGAAGGATTCGCTAAGATTGTAGCTCCTCTGACACAGCTAACCAGAAAGAATCAGCCGTTTGCATGGACGGAGAAGTGTGAAGAGAGTTTTCAATTGCTAAAGGGGAAATTGATAACCTCACCAGTGTTAGTTCTGCCACAGCCAGAGGAACCATATGAAGTTTACTGTGATGCATCTCACCAAGGTCTGGGATGTGTTTTGATGGAGCACAAGAAAGCTGTAGCTTATGCCTCAAGGCAGTTAAAGACTCACGAACGGAACTACCCTACCCATGATTTAGAGCTTGCTGCTGTAGTGTTTGCGTTAAAAGTCTAGAGACACTACTTATATGGATGCACATTCATGGTGTTTAGTGATCATAAAAGCTTGAAGTATCTGTTCGACCAGAAGGAATTGAACATGCGTCAGAGAAGATGGATGGAGACTCTCAAGGATTTTGACTTCTCATTGTAGTACCACCCTGGAAAGGCCAATGTAGTGGCTGATGCATTAAGTCGGAAGAGTGTGTCAGTATCTTCAATGATAATGGCCAGACAACAAGAGTTGTGGGAAGCATTTAGAGACCTACACTTGGACGTGAAGTTTGCACCAATAGTGTTAAAGTGTGGGATGATAACAATTTCGAATGGATTACTTGAGGAGATTGCAAACCTGCAAGATGACGCATTGATCCAAGAAAAGAGGAATTTGATAGCGCAAGGGCAGACAACTGAGTTCAGCGTCGGAACAAATAATATTCTGAGGTGTAATGGAAGAATTTGTGTACCGGAAGTTGCAGAGATGAGGAGAATGATTTTGGAAGAAGCTCATAAGAGTAAGTTGAGCATTCATCCTGGAGCAACCAAGATGTACCAAGACTTAAGGCAGAATTTCTGGTGGCCAAGAATGAAAAGGGATGTGGCAGAATATGTATCTGCTTGTTTGACTTGTCAGAAAGCGAAAGTGGAACATCAACGACCTGCTGGAATGTTGCAACCTTTGGACATACCGGAATGGAAGTGGGACAGCATTTCCATGGATTTCATAACAGGACTGCCCAAGACAAGGAAAAAAATGATTCAATTTGGGTAATAGTGGACCGTTTGACAAAGTCCGCACATTTCTTACCGGTAAGGACCACTTATAAGGTAGATAAGCTGACGGAAATCTACATCGCTGAGATTGTGAGGTTACACGGCGTTCCAACAAGTATAGTATCTGACCGTAACCAAAATTCACGTCTCATTTCTGGGGAGCACTGCATGAAGCTTTGGGCACAAAACTGAAATTGAGTTCAGCCTACCATCCACAAACAGACGGACAAACAGAGAGGACGAATCAATCCTTGGAGGATCTCTTAAGAGCATGCGTGTTGGATGACAGAGGGAGTTGGGATGACGTTCTGCCATTGATTGAGTTCACCTACAACAATAGTTTCCATGCTAGCATTGGGATGGCACCCTATGAAGCATTATACAGACGCAAGTGTCAAACGCCCTTATGCTGGTATAAGGACGGAGAAAGTATGATTGTCGAACCAGAGATGATGGAACAGACCAAAGAGAAGATCAAGAAAATACAAGAGAAGATGAAGGTTTCGCAAGATCGTCAGAAGAGTTATGCGGACAAGCGTCGCAGACCTCTGGAATTCGAGCAGGGTGATCATGTATTTTTGAGGGTTACGCCTACAACTGGTGTTGGCAGAGCTATTAAGTCCAGGAAGTTGACTCCTAAATTTATTGGACCATACCAGATTACTGCGCGTATTGGACCATTGGCCTATCGGATTGCTTTACCTCCAATACTGTCCAACATTCATGACGTATTTCATGAGTCGCAGCTAAGAAAGTACATTGCAGACCCGACACATGTAATCGAGCCTGATACAATTCAGCTAAGGGACAACCTTTCGTTTGAAGTATTTCCGGTGAGGATCGAAGATAGGAAGATTAAGCAGTTGAGAAACAAGGAAGTCCCACTAGTCAAGGTAATTTGGAATCCGACTACTGGTGACGCAACCTGGGAATTAGAAAGTAAGATGAAGGAACAATACCCTCAATTATTTACGGACATGTAGTTTCGAGGACGAAACTAATTTAAGAAGGGTAGTATTGTAAGACCCTTAATTTTAAATATTAATTTTTGGAATTATTGTCAAGGGTATTTTGGGAATTTTTGTAAATATTTAATATATGTATGATTTAAGTGAATATATATATATATATAAATATTTATTTGGAAGATGAATTAAAATTATTGGATGAAGAATTAAATTAATTTAATTTCGAGTAATTAAATTAATTGGACCATTAATTAAGGATTAGTGGTTAATTAAAGGATTAAGTGCTGAAAATGATACAGCATTATTTTATTAGTATTTTTAAGAAGGAAGGCACTCAAGTAATACTTTAAGTACACGGCAGGGAGACTGAACTAAGACCAGAACTCACACCTCCCTATTTTGCATGTAATGAGTGATTGCATGCAACAGTAATTTTCCTCCCATTTCTGCCCCTGGTTTCTGAAAAACAGCTTCACGGTTTTGTTTAAATTCAAAAGAGGGAATTCCTCCAAACACCATAAACTGAAAATCCAAACCTCAAACCAGAAAACCCACAATAGTAAAGTTAATCCGCACTTCATTACGAAGCCAAAGAACCCAGTTTGGTAGCAGCATACTCAGGCAGCAGCTTCCACCTGTTTTTGGATGCAAAAAGGGGAACGACGACTGAAACAAGAGCATAAGCAGAACACGCTACAAGGGTAAGCGCACCTTCCATCTTTTAGCTGCATTAGGACCATGAATGTGTGTTATTTCAGTTCTGTGTTTAAAAGAAAAACTGTTTTTCGAAAATGACACTTTGAAAGAAAATGCATTATGTTGATATGTGATTATTCTGATGGTTGTTGCTGGTTGTTTTTCTAATAAAACACGTTGTTTTGCTTACATGTGAAAGCTGAAAATGTTTGTATGTTATTTTAATTATGATTAAAATGCATGTCTTAAAATTGTTTTGAAAATGGTCTTAAAATGCAAAAATGCATTATGTTGGTGTTTTGTTGCTCTGTGATGCGTGCATGTTATTTTGATGTTTGAGGAAGCTGAAATGCTTCGCATGTTTCTGATGTTTGAGAAAACTGAGTATTTGCATGTTCTGATGGTTGAGAAAACTGAGTATTTGCATGTTTCTGATGTTTGAGAAAAACTGAGCACTTGCATGTTTGTTCTGATGAGTAAGAAATCTGAAATGTTGCATGATGTGCTGATGGTTTGAAAAACTGGATGATTCTGATTCTGGTGATATTGATGATTCTGATTCTGGTTGTTTTGTGTGATTCTGGTGGTGTTGATGATTTTAAAGGAAAAAGGGATTTTAAATGAGGAAAGGGTTTGTTTTGAAAAAGTGCAGAATCTGTTTGATATTTGGTTGTCATTTTTAAAGAAAACAGTTTGAAAAGGGTTGAACTTTCACTGGTTTTCGAAGGTGTATTCGACTACAACATGTGTGTATTCGAATACAACCTTCCAGGATTCTGTTTTATTGAAAGTTTTCAAACCTGTATTCGAATACGAGCC
This sequence comes from Cicer cuneatum, assembly GCA_037974295.1. Lineage (NCBI taxonomy): Eukaryota > Viridiplantae > Streptophyta > Magnoliopsida > Fabales > Fabaceae > Cicer > Cicer cuneatum. The sequence goes on from JBBPBO010001986.1 coordinate 1,360,622, forward strand.
CCTGTATTCGAATACAGAGGAAAGATTTTTGCTTCTGTATTCGCATATGTATTCGACTACGATCATGTCGTATTCGAATATAGAAGTGAAATTTTAACACTGTATTCGCATCTGTATTCGACTACAGGCATGCTGTATTCGAATACAAAATGTTGTTTTTCACAGGTTTCAGTTTCTGTATTCGAATACAAGGAATCTGTATTCGAATACAGATTCGTGTTTTTCCAAAAGCACTGTTTTTAGCTTCTGTATTCGAATACAAGGGATCTGTATTCGAATACAGATTCGTGTTTTTCCAGAAGCACTGTTTTTATCTCTTGTATTCGAATACAAGGAAGCTGTATTCGAATACAGATTCGTGTTTTACAGAAAATCAAATTTTAAACTCTGTCAAGTGAATTTTAAAATGTTGAGAAAACTCTGGAAAGGTTTAAATGATTTAAAATGGAATCTGTGAAATGGTTTTAAAGGGGAAGGGATGATGGTTTGGAAACCTTTAAGAACATGGGAGAAATGCTGAAATTTTTCAAGGTTTGGTCTTCTGTATTCGACTATAGACATGCTGTATTCGAATACAGAATGTTAAAATTGCAGTTCATGCTTCTGTATTCGAATACAGGGGGTCTGTATTCGAATACAAATTCGAGTTTTCAGAATTTACACGTTTTTAAGAGTGTTTTGCAAACTCTGAGTATTTGGGTATATTGGAAATGTTGTGGTAAATTAAAAAGGGAAGTTTTGGTGATTGTTTGAAGTGGTGGTAATGAAGTTTTAAAAACTTTGCTGATGCAATGAAAGAGGTTGATTTATGCACTGAAATCTGCCTCTGTATTCGAATACCAGAGGGCTGTATTCGAATACAGAGGGTGATTCTATACTGTTTTTGGCTTCTGTATTCGAATACAGATTCGTAAAATTCCAAAAATCCTCAGTTTTAAACTCCGTGATTGAATTTTAAGAGTCTGAGAAAACATTTCAAAGCGTTAATGATTAATTGACTGTTTAATCATGATTGTGATGATGTTAATTCTGACTGTGCTGTTATATTTTAAACATGATGGAAAGCATGAATTTTCTGAGTTTGCATTCTGTTTCTAGAGAAATGAAACACTGCATATGCATGCATTGCATAGTCAAGTGGTACCCGCGATGGGCCACAGAGTAATGCGCAACCACGTGCTGATCTGTGAGCGATTGCACGAGTGCTGGTTTGTCAGCGACTGCACTAGGTACTGATCTGTGAGCGATTGTACCTTGGTATATAAGTGTTGGTCTGTGAGCGACTGCACTGGTACTGGACTATGAGCGTTTGTACCCTGAAATGCGCAACCACGTGCTGATCTGTGAGCGATTGCACGAGTGCTGATCTGTGAGCGATTGCACGAGTGCTGGTCTGTGAGCGACTGCACTAGGTACTGATCTGTGAGCGATTGTACCTTGGTTTATGTCAAACGTGCTGGTCTGTGAGCGACTGCACGAGTGCTGGTCTGTGAGCGACTGCACTGGTGCTGATTTGTGAGCGATTGCACCCTGGTCATGAGGGTCATTAAATTGTGCTGGTCTGTGAGTGACTGCACCTTGGTGATTCCAAGAAAATTATGCATGAGCATATATGCATTACATTGAGGGATTTGACCGGTGTGTCACGATTGTTTATATGATGAATGTTGGAAATTAATGTGTGTGAGTGCTGTCCAGAAATCTGAAATTCTGAATTAATGATTGTGTTGTTGACGTGTGTTTGTACTTACCGCATACTTCACAATCATTGACTGCTGTTTTGAAAAGGCATGAAAGTCATAAATTTTCAAATGAGCATTATTATTTTCCTCATCATCATACTTTATACATGATTATAATCGTTGCTGTGTAATACATGCTATGTGAATATTTGTTATTTTCGGTTGGTGACCCCCTTGCTATTATATTGTGGACTTTGGGCTTTGCCCTCAGATGCCTCCCAAACCCACGCCGCCCGTGGGCACCCGAACGATGGAAACGTCGTTGAATTTCCTTGATCGCTACTCGCGCACTGCTTGGGCTTTTGACCCCCTCTCAAGCAGAGCGACTTATATGGGGTGGCTGGAGCGGACAAGTAGGAACGACGGTGTGGAAGACTTCGTAGAGCGCACTCATGCGAGCATAGATTTTCCCGTGCCTTCCCGCCTGGTGTTAGAGGCGCACGGAGTTTTCGACGACACTGAGGAGTGTGCTGAAAGGATTGAGACGGAGGCCACTTTAGGAGTGGTGACTCCCAACCCTGTGATTGGAAGAGAGATACATGAGTCTGATGCGGTAGAGAAGCGTGAAGAGCTGAGACCAGTAGTGACGGAGATTTCAGGTCCATCTAGGATCTCCAATGATTGCTACGAGATTCCAGCACCGCCGAAGCGGCCACGAGTGTGTATTGACTTGACTTCTGAGGAGACCGATCCCTCTATGTACGAGGAGGAGGAGGAGGTTACGTCGAAGCGAGCTGCAGAGTCAGAAGAGACTTGCGTGGGATGCGGAGGGAATCTGTGCTACTGCAGCTTCAGCGCATGATCAGTTAGACTTAATTTTGGGTTGAAATTGTAATTTGTCTTATTTTGGAAACACTGTACTATTTTCCGCTGAACCATGTACTCTGATATTTGCTGTTGATGTATTATGACAATGATATTTTGCGATGTATTAATGTTTAAAAACTAATTTCCAAGATAAGTACTTAGTGATAATCCTAATGAAGTATTTGGTTTACGTTCATCGATTAAATCTATAACGTATTATTTTACGAAGAACTTTATTTTAATTCTTTTGAAATAATTTTGGGAAAACTCACTTTAATTATTAAGTTCAAAAAAAAAATGCACTCGCGCTGTGTTTTAAACTCAGGGTGTTACAATCACTACATGGCAGAGAACACATAGGATCTATTCAAATCAAAGAGGACATTCGAATTGCGAAAGAAAAAGACTCTCAAACAAGCCTGTCCAGACAGTTCTGGAAATGACTATCAAGACTGTTAAACAATCTTGAAGTCACAGTTTCCAGTATGGCCAGAAAAAACGTCCAGATTGATTTTCAGTCTCCAGGAAACTTAAAGTACAAAATTCCAGAATGATCATCAATCTCCAGTCAGTTTTAGCAGCTTCAGTACAAGCTTCCTACATCAAGTTTTCATGATTGTTTTCAATCTGTTTTTATTGATCCAAAGCTTCAGTTCAAGCCATCAATATTATCACTTATCAGAAGCATTAGAGGATCATTAATTACTCAAGAAAATTTGATTCAAAACGCAACACACAGCCAAGCCTGAACAGAAAATAAAAATAGTCAAAAGTTGGATTATTTTTATTTAGAAATAATGCCTCTGGTCAAGCCTGACAAAGGCACTATCAACGGCTATATTGGTCTTCATTAAATGCTCTCAAGCCTATAAAAGGAAGGCCACAGCTCAAGGAAAATGTAGAAGTTCAAGTGCTAACAAGTCTCTCAAAATCATTCACATTTACATACTTGAAATTCTGCAAATCACTTACATAATCAGTTTTAGTTAAATTCGTTTTACTCTGATATATTCATACTGATTTCTCTGTAAAGAATCGAAATCTCAAACAAGAGTTGAGACATCTCAGATTCTAAATAATCTCATCATTATTGTAAAACTCAAACTATAAGAGTTAAGTATAGTTTGGGATAGATTGTAAGAAATCCTATCAAGGTTGATAGGTGATTTGATTAATCTCTTTCTGGGTGGAATTAGATTAAGTTCTGAAAACAAAGATCAAGGTTGATCTAGGCTAGGTGCTGTAAAACCAAGAAGGTTCTTGTTTTAAACACTTAGTGGAAAATCTCACAATTGTGAGGACTGGACGTAGCCCAAGTTGGGTGAACCAGGATACATCTGTGTGTGGTATTTCTCATCCTTAATCTCTTTATTAAGTTTGATTATGTTTCAAAGATTAAAATACAAAACTGTTTTTCTATTTTACACACTAATCTGAACATTCTCCGTTTTTTGATAAAACCAAGAGGCTATGAAGGAACCCATCAGGTTCAAGAAGCAAGGGCTAACATATTAGTCACAAAGTATGAGCTGTACAAGATGGAAGAGGATGAAGACATTGAAACAATGTTCAGCAGATTCCAGACTCTGGTATCAGGTTTAAAAGTATTAAACAAAAGCTATACCACTGCAGATCATGTCAATAAGATTCTAAGAAGTTTACCAAAAAGGTGGAGACCAATGGTTACTGCAGTTCAGCAACCCAAAGATCTGAAAACCTTAAGGCTTGAAAACCTGATCAGCTCACTCAGGTCTCATGAAATAGAACTGGAAGAAGATGAACCAAAGAAGAAGAAGAATCTGGCTCTGAAGTCGAAACAGAAGAAAGCTGCAAAGGTAGCATCAGAATCAGAGGATAGTGACAGTGAATGTGATGATATGGCTTACTTAACCAAAAAGATGGTTAAGATCTGGGAAAACAGGAAGAAAAGAAACTTCAAGAATAAACATAACAACAAAGGAAAGGAAGAATCTGACAAGAAGAGTATTGTTTGTTATGGATGCAATGAACCTGGACATATCAAGTCAGAATGTCCAAATCTGGAAAAAGGAAAATAGCACAAGAATAATTCCATATACATAAAGAAGGGTCTGATGGCTGCTTGGGATGTATCAGAATCAGAAGAAGAATCATCGGATGAAGAAGAGGCAGAAACAGCAATGATGGCACACATCAGGTTTGCTTCTGGACCTCATAAAGGCATGAGTTCAGGAAGGAAAGTAGGCAGAAGGAAGAATGAACGAAGTAGTCATTCAAGCAAGTCTGGAAGCACATCAGAGGAAGCAATTCTGTCTCTGATGGCTCATACAAACTCAAGTTCTGGAGACAGCTCAGGCTCTGGAACAGAATCAGAAGATGAAGACAATGAGGTATTTTCTGTTCTTTCTAAATCTGAATTAATTGAGACTTTAAAAGACTTGTTAAATGCAAACAATAAGAGGTCTTTAAAACTGAAAACTCTTAGGGAAGATAAGAAAAATCTAACCAAAGAAGTCCAAGTTTTAAAGAATCAAAATTCTGAGTATGCAACTGAAAACAAAGATTTTAAAACTGAAGTTGCAAGACTCAAATCTGAAAACCAAACTCTCAAAAGTAATATATGTTCCACTTCCAAAACTGTTTGTGAATCTGATATGCATGAACAAATTCTTCAAAACTTTATTTCTAATGGAATGGAAAGAAGTAAATATGCATCTATGATTTATGGAAACAGTAACTCTGGAAAGAGAGGTCTTGGTTTTACAGAAACAACTACTGAAAGTAAAGCTGTTCATTCTGATGTTTTATGCATTGTTTGTGCTAAGAAAGGTCACTCTAAACTATCTTGTCCAATGGTAAAATATGAACAAGATCAGAGAAATGTTAAGACTAACAAACCTGGACCCAATCAGTTCTGGGTACCAAAAGATCAAATTGTCTATGTTGCAGATATTCTGAGCAACCAGAAGGAGACACCAACAATGGTGCCTGGACAATGGATGTTGGCAATGCACAAGCAGAAGAAGGTTTATGTTCCAACATCTACCAAACAGAAGCCAAATGACTCTGGTAGAAGAAGAACTAGTCAACACAATAACCATCAGAACCAGAACCAGAATCATAGGAGGAACTGGAACCAGAACCAGAACTGGAACATGTATCAGAGGAACAAGAACCAGTACCAGAAGCACATACACTGGAACCAAAACCAGAACTGGAACCAGAGGTACAGGAACTGGAACCAGAACCAGAACTGGAGGCACAGAAACTGGAACCAGAATCAACACTGGAACCAGAATCAGAATCAGTACCAGAACCAGAACCTAAACAGGTATCAGTATCAAAGGTTGAGGTATGATCATCAGAACTACTTTAATTATCAGAATCAGTATGATTACCAGAATCACCAGAGGAACATGGTGTATGAGCCAAAGCAGAAATTAAAGAATCAGAATCAAGAGAGTTCTTCAAACACTCCAGTGAGATTCATCAAGACTACAAACCTGGAAGGGAATTCAAATTCCCTCATCCAAATCATGTAATCTCAGAACATATAGATTAGGAATCTGAAAATCGGAAGCAAGAGGATTTTCAGAGTAAAACTGAGGCTACATCTTGCTGTAAATACTATTATTATTTAATATTTATGTCTACTGTGATAACAAGAAGCTAGATAAGTATTATGCAGGTTTTCAAACTGTCAGAGGAACCAGGTGATTCACACGAATTGAACACCTCAGCAGAAACAGCATTCCAGTGGTTTCAAAAACAAGAAGAAACCACCAGAAGCAGAATTAATGGTTTGGCTGTATTAAGTTCATCTTTAAATTAATTGATTTGTATTATGTTATATAACAAACTGCTTGATCTTGACAAAACAAAGCAAGATAAAAATAGTGCAGGTTCACCAAAACCAAAGGGAGCAGAAGCAGAAGAAACAGAAGCCCCTGTAAAGGATACAAGCAAGTCAGCAACACATGACAAATCTTCAAAAGATAAATCTGATCAAGTCAAAAACAGCCAAGATAAGTCAGATGAGAAATCTGGATATTTACCAGAATCAGAAGTTGTTACAGATCTTCCAGAACCAGAAGGTAATGCGAACCAAGCAATAATGATGAGGCGTTGGCAGAGGAAGGTTGGATACCTGCTATGCAAGAAGAGCTGAATGAATTCCAAAGGAATGATGTTTGGGATCTGGTATCCAGACCAAACAAAAACATTATTGGAACCAAGTAGGTGTTCAGAAACAAATTCAATGAAAAGGGTGAAGTTGTAGCTCATGGATACAATCAAACATAAAGGTATAGATTACACTGAAACTTTTGTTCCAGTGGCCAGGTTAGAAGCAATTAGAATTCTCTTATCATTTGCTGCTAATCATGATATAATGCTGTATCAAATGGATATTAAAAGTGCATTCTTAAATGGCTACATAAGTGAGGAAGTCTATGTCAAACAGCCCCTTGGATTTGAAAACTGATTTTCCAGACCATGTTTTTAAACTCAAAAAATCTTTATATGGTTTAAAACAAGCACCAAGGGCATGGTATGACAGACTTAGTAACTTTCTGCTTAAGAATGAATTTAATAGAGGCCAGATTGATAACACATTATTTAGGAAATCCATTAAAAATGATATTCTGATTATCCAAGTTTATGTTGATGATATCATATTTGGATCAACTAATGGCACCTTGTGCAAAGAGTTTTCTGATCTAATGCAGAAGGAGTTCCAAATGAGCATGATGGGAGAACTTAAGTTCTTCCTGGGAATTCAGATTCATCAAGGTAAAACAGGTATACTCATTCACCAATCTAAATACACCAAATAACTTCTTAAGAAGTTCAAGATGAGTGACTGTAAGCCTATGGCCACCCCCATGCACCCAACCTGCTCACTTGAGAAAGATGAAACCAGTCAAAAGGTAGACCAGAAAACATACAGAGGTATGATTGGATCCCTTCTATATTTAACTGCTTCTAGACCTGACATTATGCGGAAGATAGATTATTACGAGCTATACTTGGGATTCAGGTATCCACCTCAAAGGAAACTTGTCTAAAACTACCTGTGTGCCCGATTTCAAGCTGACCCTAGGGAATCCCATTTAACTGCTGTCAAACGAATTCTGAGATACCTTAAAAGAACCACCAACCTTACCTTGTTATACAAGAAAACACCCACCTACAAACTAAAAGGTTTTTGTGATTCTGACTATGCTGGAGACAAGTTGGAAAGGAAAAGTACCAGTGGCAACTGCACATTTTTAGGTGAAAATTTGATCTCTTGGTCAAGCAAAAGACAAAGCACCATTGCCATGTCAACAGCAGAAGCTGAGTATATATCAGCAGCAGGATGCAGTTCACATTTACTCTGGATGAAACACCAACTTGAAGATTACAACATCTTTGAAAACAATATCCCTTTGTTCTGTGATAACACTTCAGCCATAAACCTAACCAAGAACCCTATCTTACACTCTAGAGCCAAACACATTGAAATAAAACACCATTTCATTAGGGACCATGTTCAAAAAGGGACTTTGACGCAGTCGGAAATCGCAAAGGGTTAGCAAGCGCTAATCCTAAAAAAAGAACAAGATCTGGAATCCACCAGAGAAAAGAAAAACTCTCAAAATTAATTATTTTATTCAAAGATACCATTTGTTACAGCATAGAAAGTCATTAAATAGATAATAGAAACCCTAGTACGAAAATTAGGTAAAACAGAAAAGCCCTAAATTAAAGGAAAAACTAAAACGGTTGTAAAACAGAAAAGCCCGAAATTACGGGAAAAACTAAAACGGCTGTTTTGAGGCCCAAGACAAGCTCAAAACGGTTCTGGAGCCCAAACTTCATGGCAAAGCCATGAGTTGTGTTCGTGGCGCGATTCCCTTTTCGGAAAGGTATAATAATAGACAATCTGACACCGAATGATTGTTTTCCGCATTTTCTGCTGCTTTTGTCCGCAAAGCCGTTTCTTCCTCGATTCTGGCCGTGAACCCTCCTACATCAGTCTCCTCCACTTCTAAAGAACTCGACCCCAAGTTCATACCAGAATAAAGGTCAGCTTCTTCATGGAACTCATAAATATCAGCCACATTAAAGGTATTGGAAATATTCATGGATCCCAGCAAGTCATTCACAGAGGCGTTGTCATTGATCTTCTTCCGCACCTTGAAAGTCCCGTACTTGCGATGCTGAAGCTTCTTGTAAGTGTCAACTGGGAACCTCTCCTTGACTCTTCTGCGCTTGTCAGCAGCTACTTTGTTCTTCTACCTAGTAGCCTCTAATTTCGCCCTGATAGCTTCCTTAACGGCTTGCACATCCTTGGCCACCACTGGGCAAAACCACTCAGTTTCCTTGAAGGTCTCAATCATGTCATGCTCATCATGTGTCATAACAAGAAAACTAGACTTCTCCTTCCCTGTTTTTCTATTAAAACCAGAAACCGGGGCCATAGTTATCTTGTGCGTTCCCCAGATGAACATCATCACATTATCTCTGCCTCTATACGTGATATCATTGTCATATTGCCAAGGTCGCCCCAGTAGGACATGACACACATCCATATTCAGAACACCACACACTACCTCTTCCTTGTAATGCCTTCCGATGGAAATAGGCACCTTGCAAGTCTTCGTCACCTTGACCTGCAAACCCTTACTCGCCCAGCCCAAAGCATAAGGTTTGGCATGCGGTTCTGTCGGCAACTCTAGGTACTCCACCAGCTTCTGGGATACCAAGTTCTCTGTACTCCCATTATCCACAATCAAATTACACATTGTATTCTTAATAGAACAGTGTGTTCTAAAAAGATTCTTCCTTTGCCCCTCTTCCTTTGCCCCTCTTCCTTTGAAGAACACAGGACTCTTTGCAGCACAAAATTCACTGCTTCTTCAGCTTCTTCTTCAGCGAACTCAACACCGTAATACTCGTTGTTTTCTTCCTCTTCCTCAGATTCCTCATTCAAAACTGCAGTCGTTCTCTTGGAAGGACAAACATTCGACTTGTGACCCTGCCCACCGCAACGGAAACACTTATCTCCCGTCGGTTTCGCGTATGGGTTGGCTGACTTCTGGTTCTCCCTCTTGTTGTTGGACGTAGCACTACTGGTTCCACCAGTTTCCTTTGCTGAGGAGTTAGAATCCTTAGCAGCAACACCCTTATCCTTATCACCAGCAACTTTATAATTACCCTGCGGAGTGAATCTGCGAAAAGATGAGAAATTTCTAGGGGATTTCTCCATCAGTTCCGCTTTCAAGGCTAGCGTAGAGGCCTCCGTCACGGTCCAGACAGTCTGCAGACCCATCTTCTCTTGTATCGACCCCTTCAAGCCATTAATATAGCGAGTCACCTTCTGACCCTCAGTTTCCCCTAGCTCGTTGCGTTCTAAGAAACGCAAGAACTCTACTGTATACTCGGTCACGCTCCTTCTTCCCTGAACGCAATCGATATACATCTTGTACAGAATCTGCTCATAATCTTCAGGCAAGAAACGCTCCAGCATCAACTGTTTCATTCGCCTCCATGTTTTGATTGGCGCTTTCCTCTGGTGCTGCCTCTGAACAACAAGCTTATCCCACCACACAACAGCGGTACTCTTCAATCGAATTGCCACCATCTTCACCTGCTTGTTTTCTGGCACACCCATCACGTCGAAGAACCGATCAACATCAATCTGCCAATCCAGAAACTCTTTAACCCCCATAGTTCCATAGAACAACGGGATGTCAGCCTTGACTCTATAGTCGTTGCGATTCTATTGATTATCGAAACCCTGATTCTCCTCCTGGACCTCTTCTTCGGAACTAGAGTCCGATTCAACACGAGCCTGCAAGCCTCCATGTGGACGCCTGGGCGGTTCGTCTCTCCTGCCTCTGTCCCTCCTATTATTGACGGCGTTCACTTGAACCGTCAAAGCTGCCACCTGAGTCGTCATCTGCGTAGTCAAAGCAGTAAGGGTCGCGGTAAAAGCCGCAGTGATACCCTCGATGTCTGCTCTTGTGATTGGTTGATCTCCCATGGCTGTTCAAGCTACGAAAAGAAACAGGAGAAAGCCTACTCTTATGCCACCTGACGCAATAGGAAATCGCAAAAGGTTAGCAAGCGCTAATCCTAAAAAAAGAACAAGATCTGGAATCCACCAAAGAAGAGAAAAACTCTCAAAATTAATTATTTTATTCAAAGATACCATTTGTTACAGCATAGAAAGTCTTTAAATAGATAATAGAAACCCTAGTACGAAAATTAGGTAAAACAGAAAAGCCCTAAATTAAAGGAAAAACTAAAACGGCTGTAAAACAGAAAAGCCCGAAATTACGTGAAAAACTAAAACGGTTTTTTTGAGGCCCAAGACGAGCTCAAAACGGTTCTGGAGCCCATACTTCATGGCAATGCCATGAGTTGTGTTCGTGGCGCGATTCCCTTTTCGGAAAGTTATAATAATAGACAATCTGACACCGGACGATTGTTTTACGCATTTTCTGCTGCTTTTGTCCGCAAAGCCGTTTCTTCCTCGATTCTGGCCGTGAACCCTCCTACATCAAACTTTGAGCATCTAGTTTGTGGACACTGAACATCAATGGGCTGATATCTGTTGGAACCAAGTTGGTTCTAAGTACTTAGGATTTTGATGCTTACAAATGTACTCAATGTAAACTTATTTTGTACTTTGAATTATTAAGTTAAATGCCCCAGAAACTGAAGGAAACAGAAGCAGAGATCAAAGGAAAATGAATTCTGAAATTTCCAGAAGATGTTCCAGGATGTCAAAACATCACCAGAGGATATGTTTGGTGGCCCAGAACAGAAGGAATAAAAAATCATAATGAAACATGGATCATATCATTGGAAAGCCTGCCAGATGGAGAGTTGTTCCAGACAAACAGGAGTCGAATATCAATTTTATTCCAGAAGTTATTCTGACCAGAATATGGCCTGGCAGTGAAAAATTACACATTCCAGACTTGACCAGAAGGTATGTTTATGAGTCCAAAACAAGAGGATCAATTCAGATTTGGCCCAGATCATGAGATAGCATGATTCAGGGCATGGAACTAAGTCCAGACCAAAAGAAATGAGTTCCAGAATCAATCCAGACCTGGTTCAAAATTAAAGGTAAAATGTCCAGACTGAAATATTTTTTGTTCAAGTTAATTTCAGTTTGTTCCAGACCAAAGTCTAGAATCTGTCCAAATCAGAGTAAAAATTTCCAGATCAATGTTTTTGAAATAATTATTTGGTCCAGTGATGGTCCAGATCAGAAAATCAGACCATGGCCCAGTGGTGGCCGAAATCAGAGGGACAAACTGTGCAGTCCAGGAATAGCCGAAATCAGAGGATCACAGAATATCAAATAGGCTGGTCCAGATGTGGACTATCACATTAAGATCCAATGGTGCAGATTTGATCATAAGGATTAAAGAAGAAGAATGAAAAATGTTCAAAACACAATTGGAGAAAAAGGCTCAAAACAGAATCTAAGCAAAAGGCTCAAAACAGAATCTGAGCAAACTACTCCAGAATATTCTCAAAACAGATTAATCTAAATATACTGTATAAGTAAAGCATCAGTGAAGTTCTAAAGTTCAACTATAAATAGAGACTTAATGCTGAAGAATAAAGAATCGAAAATCACAAAAGAGTCATACACTTCCAAAGCAACAAACACCCAAATTTTCATAAAAGTCAATTGTGAGTTTTAGCTTTCAAGAAGCAAGTACTCGTGTTATTTTCTTTCCACTGTGGCAAATCTAAGTTGTTGAAGTAGAGTCTACAATCTGAGGGAGTCAGTAGAGGTAGCAGAGTACTTGGCAATTAGATAGGGTTGTATCTAAGTTGTTGAAGTAGAGTCTACAAACTGAGGGAATCAGAAAGGGTAGCAAGGTACTTAGCAATTAGATTCATAGTGTTGTGATTTCTTCTACAATCTGGGGTTGTCAGATTGGCTGAAGACAAGGTTGTTTTCCTCAAGAAGTCTAGGATTGTTAGACTATTGAGAAGACTGACTTGGAGGGTCAGTAGCAAGGTTGTAATTCAAGATTGAATTAGTGAAATCCTTCAAGGCGAAGGGACTGGACGTAGCCTCGTTAACGGTGAACCAGTATAAAATCTGTGAGTTTTATTTTTATTTTTATTTTTATCCGCTGCTAACTCTGTTTTTAATTATACATTAAGTTTTGTTTTGAAAGTATAAAAACAGAAAAAGATTCAAGTTAAGTCAAACACAATTCAACCCCCCCTTCTCGTGTTTGCACCTTCAATTGGTATCAAAAGCTCGGTCTCAAGGCGGAGCACTTAACAGTGTTTGAGGAAAGGTCCAAGGGGTTCAATATGTCAGAAGAATTTGGAGGCAACATCAACAGACCACCAATATTTGACGGAGAAAGGTTTGAGTATTGGAAGGACAGACTGAGAAGCTTTGTCATATCTCAAGATCCTGAACAATGGAAGATGATAGTTAAAGGATACACTGCACCAACTGATCCAGAAGATCCAACTAAAGAATTAGACTTGGATGATATGACACGAGATCAGAACAGATTACACAAACTTCATCACAAGTCCAGAAACATCATGGTCAATGCAATCACATTCAAGGAATTTGATAGATGCACAAATAAAGAAACAGCAAAGAGCATATTCGACAGTCTGGTTCTGACCTATGAAGGAACCCAGCAGGTTCAAGAAGCAAGGGCTAACATATTAGTCAGAAAGTATGAGCTGTTCAAGATGGAAGAGGATGAAGATATTGATACAATGTTCTGCAGATTCCAGACTTTGGTATCAGGACTGAAAGTATTAAACAAAAGCTATACCACTGAAGATCATGTCTGGAAAATTCTGAGAAGTCTACCAAAAAGGTGGAGACCAAAGGTTACTGCAATTCAAGAAGCTAAGGATCTGAGTACCTTGAGGCTGGAAGATCTGATCAGCTCACTCAGGTCTCATGAAATAGAACTGGAAGAAGATGAACCTAAGAAGAAGAAGAATATGGCTCTGAAGTCGAAACAGAAGAAAGCTGCTAAGGTAGAATCAGAATCAGAGGATAGTGATATTGACTATGATGATATGGCTTACCTAACCAAAAAGATGGTTAAGATCTGGGAAAACAGAAAGAGGAGAGGTTCCCAGAAGAAACATAACAGCAAGGAAGAATCTGACAAGAAGAATATTGTTTGTTATGGATGCAATAAACCTGGACATATCAAGTCAGAATGTCCTAATCTGGAAAAAGGCAAACAGCATAAGAAAAGTTCCAGATACAGAAAGAAAGGTCTGATGGCTGCCTGGGATGTATCAGAATCAGAGGAAGAATCTTCTGATGAAGAAGAGGCAGAAACAGCAAAGATGGCTCACATCAGGTCTGCTTCTGGTCTTCATAAAAGCATGAATTCCAGAGGGAAAACAGGCAGAAGGAAGAGTGATAGAAGCAATCACTCAGGCAAGTCTGGAAGCACATCAGAGGAAACAATTCTGTCTCTGATGGCTCATACAAATTCAGGTTCTGAATACTGCTCTGAAACAGAATCAGAAGATGAAGACAGTGAGGTATTTTCTGATCTTTCTAAACCTGAATTAATTGATACTTTAAAGGACTTGTTAAATGCAAATAATAAGATATCTTTAAAACTGAAAACTTTTAGGGAAGATAAGAAAAATCTAACCAAAGAGGTCCAAGTTTCAAAGAATCGAATTTCTGAGTATGCAACTGAAATCCAAGATTTGAAAACTGAAGTTGCAAAACTCAAGTCTGAAAACCAAACTCTGAAAAGTAATAATTGTTCCATTTCTGAGACTGTTTGTAAATCTGATATGCATGAGCAATTTTTTCAAAACTTTATTTCAAATGGAATGGAAAGAAGTAAGTATGCATCTATGATTTATGGAAACAGTAACTCTGGAAAAAGAGGTCTTGGTTTTACAGAAACAAGTACTGAAAATAAAACTGCTTATTCTGATGTTTTATGTATTGTCTGTGCTAAGAAAGGTCACTCTGAATTATCTTGTCCAATGGTAAAATCTGAACAAGATCAGAGAGCTATTAAGACTAACAAACCTGGACCCAATCAGTTTTGGGTACCAAAAGATCAAATTGTCTATGTTGCAGATGTTCTGAGCAACCAGAAGGAGACACCAACAATTGTGCCTGGACAATGGATGTTGGCAACGCACAAGCAGAAGAAGGTTTATGTTCCAACATCTACCAAACAGAAGCAAAGTGACTCTGGTAGAAGAAGAACTGGTCAACACAATACCTATCAGAACCAGAACCAGAATTATAGGAGGAACAGGAAATATCATAGATATCACTCGAATCAGCACAAGAACTGGAACCAGTATCAGAGGAATAGGAACTGGAACCAGAACCAGAACTGGAACCAGTACCAGAAGCACAGAAACTGGAACCAGAACCAAAACTGGAACCAGTATCAGAGGTACAGGAACTGGAACCAAAACCAACACTGGAACCAGAACCAGAACTGGAGGCACAGAAACTGGAACCAGAATCAACACTAGAACCAGAATCAGAATCAGAATCAGTACCAGAACCAGAACCTGAACAGGTATCAGTATCAAAGGTTGAGGTATGATCATCAGAACTACTCTAATTATCAAAATCAGTATAATTACCAGAATCACCACATGTTCCAGAATCACCAGAGGAACATGGTATATGAGCCAAAGCAGAATTATCAGAATCAGGAGAGTTATTCAAAAACTCCAGTAAGATTCATCAAGACTACAAACCTGGAAGGGAATTCAAATTCTCTCATCCAAACCATGTATTCTCAGAACATATAGATTAGGAATCTGAAAATCAGAAGCAAGAGGATTTTCAGAACTGAGGCTACATCTTGCTGTTAATACTGTTATTATTTAATTTTTATGTTTACTGTGATAACAAGAAGCTTGATCTTAACAAATCAAAGCTAGATAATTGTTCTGCAGGTTTTCAAATTGTCAGAGGAACCAGGTGATTCACACGAATTAAACACCTCAGAAGAAACAGCATTCCAGTGGTTTCAAATACAAACAGAAACCACCAGAAGCAGAATTAATGGTTTGGCTGTACTAAGTTCATTTTTAAATTAATGGATTTATATTATGGTATATGACAAACTGCTTGACAAATCAAAGAAAGATAAAGCTGTTATAGATTCACCCGAACCAGAAGCTGATTCATCAGAATCAGAAGCTGTTACAGAACCAGAAGCTGATGCGAACCAAGCATTGTTGATGAAGTTTTGACAGAAGAAGATTGGATACTTGCAATGCAAGAAGAGCTGAATGAATTCCAAAGGAATGATGTTTAGGATCTGGTACCCAGACCAAACAAAAACATTATTGGAACCAAGTGGGTTTTTAGGAATAAACTCAATGAAAAGGGTGAAGTGGTAAGGAATAAAGCCAGACTTGTAGCTCAAGGATACAGTCAACAGGAAGGTATAGATTACACTGAGACTTTTGCTCCAGTGGCCAGGTTAGAAGCAATAAGAATTCTTTTATCATTTGCTGCTAATCATAATATAATGCTGTATCAAATGGATGTCAAAAGTGCATTCTTAAATGGATACATAAGTGAAGAAGTCTATGTCAAACAGCCCCCTGGTTTTGAAAATTCTGATTTTCCAGACCATGTTTTTAAACTTAAAAAGTCTTTATATGGTTTAAAACAAGCACCAAGGGCATGGTATGACAGACTTAGTAACTTTCTGCTTAAGAATGAATTTAATAGAGGCCAGATTGATAATACATTATTTAGGAAATCAGTTAAAAATGATATTTTGATTATCCAAATTTATGTTGATGATATCATATTTGGATCAACTAATGGCACCTTGTGCAAAGAGTTTTCTGATCTAATGCAAAAGGAGTTCCAAATGAGCATGATGGGAGAACTTAAGTTCTTCCTAGGAATTCAGATTCATCAAGGTAAAACAGGTATACTCATTCACCAATCTAAATACACCAAAGAACTTCTCAAAAAGTTCAAGATGAGTGACTGTAAGCCAATGGCCACCCCCATGCACCCAACCTGCTCACTTGAGAAAGATGAAACCATTAAAAAGGTAGACCAGAAAATCTACAGAGGAATGATAGGATCATTACTCTACCTTACTGCATCTAGACCTGATATCATATTTAGAATGTGTGTATGTGCTCGATTTCAATCTGATCCTAGAGAATCTCATCTAACTGCTGTTAAAAGAATCCTTAGATACCTAAAAGGCACTACCAACCTCACATTGTTTTACAAGAAAACTCCTACATACAAACTGAGTGGATACTGTGATTCTGACTATGCTGGAGATAAACTTGAAAGAAAAAGCACCAGTGGCTATTGTACCTTTTTAGGAGACAATTTAATTTCGTGGTCCAGTAAGAGGCAACACACTATTGCCATGTCAACAGCAGAGGCTGAATACATTTCAGCAGCTGGCTGCAGCTCTCAACTACTCTGGATGAAGCATCAACTTGAAGACTACAAAATATTAGAATCCAACATACCCATCTATTGTGATAACACCTCTGCAATTTGCCTAACCAAAAATCATATCCTACATTCTAGAGCCAAACACATAGAAATCAAACACCACTTCATCAGAGATTATGTTCAGAAAGGAGTACTCAACATTCAGTTTGTGGACACTGATCATCAATAGGCTGATATCTTCACCAAAGCTTTACCAGAAGATAGGTTCGAGTTCATTAAGAAGCATCTCAGCATGACCTCCATATCTGACTAGCTCAAGTAGTCATCTTAGGAGTTTTTAAATTTCTTGCAATTTTATTTTATTCAGTTTTTACTTTCTGTAATTTGTAAAGAGAAAAACAAAAAAATACAAAAATAGTAGGACCACTTTTTGGCTGATGACAAAAAGGGGGAGAAATAAGTAGAAAAGGAGAGATAAAAAGAAAGAAGGAGAGAAAAAGAAAGAGAGAAAACAGAAGGAGTTGAAAAGGAGAGGAAACAGGGAGAGAGAAAAACAAAGAAAGAAAAAGAAAGAGTGAAAACAGAAGGAGTTGAAAAGGAGAGGAATCAGGGAGAGAGAAAAAGAAAGAGTGAAAAGAGAAGGAGTTGAAAAGGAGATGAGAAGAGAAGAAAAGAAAGAGAGAACAAAGAAGGAGTTGAAAAGGAGAGTATCAGACTTAGGGGGAGAGATTGGTCTGAGGGGGAGTAATTCAAAATTTTCAAGTCATAATAGCAAAATAAGTTATGGTTTTGTCATCACCAAAAAGGGGGAGATTGTTGCAACCAAGTTGGTTCTAAGTACTTAGGATTTTGATGCTTACAAATGTACTCAATGTAAACTTATTTTGTACTTTGAATTATTAAGTTAAATGCCCCAGAAACTGAAGGAAACAGAAGCAGAGATCAAAGGAAAATGAATTCTGAAATTTCCAGAAGATGTTCCAGGATGTCAAAACATCACCAGAGGATATGTTTGGTGGCCCAGAACAGAAGGAATAAAAAATCATAATGAAACATGGATCATATCATTGGAAAGCCTGCCAGATGGAGAGTTGTTCCAGACAAACAGGAGTCGAATATCAATTTTATTCCAGAAGTTATTCTGACCAGAAGATGGCCTGGCAGTGAAAAATTACACAGTCCAGACTTGACCAGAAGGTATGTTTATGAGTCCAGAACAAGAGGATTAATTCAGATTTGGCCCAGATCATGAGATAGCATGATTCAGGGCATGGAACTAAGTCCAGACCAAAAGAAATGAGTTCCAGAATCAATCCAGACCTGGTTCAAAATTAAAGGTAAAATGTCCAGACTGAAATATTTTTTGTTCAAGTTAATTTCAGTTTGTTCCAGACCAAAGTCCAGAATCTGTCCAGATCAGAGTAAAAATTTCCATATCAATGTTTCAGAAATAATTATTTGGTCCAGTGATGGTCCAGATCAGAAAATCAGACCATGGCCCAGTGGTGGCCGAAATCAGAGGGACAAACTGTGCAGTCCAGGAATAGCCAAAATCAGAGGATCACAGAATATCAAATAGGCTGGTCCAGATGTGGACTATCACATTAAGATCCAATGGTGCAGATTTGATCATAAGGATTAAAGAAGAAGAATGAAAAATGTTCAAAATAGAATTGGAGAAAAAGGCTCAAAACAGAATCTAAGCAAAAGGCTCAAAACAGAATCTGAGCAAACTACTCCAGAATATTCTCAAAACAGATTAATCTAAATATACTGTATAAGTAAAGCATCAGTGAAGTTCTAAAGTTCAACTATAAATAGAGACTTAATGCTGAAGAATAAAGAATCGAAAATCACAAAAGAGTCATACACTTCCAAAGCAACAAACACCCAAATTTTCATAGAAGTCAATTGTGAGTTTTAGCTTTCAAGAAGCAAGTACTCGTGTTATTTTCTTTCCACTATGGCAAATCTAAGTTGTTGAAGTAGAGTCTACAATCTGAGGGAGTCAGTAGAGGTAGCAGGGTACTTGGCAATTAGATAGGGTTGTATCTAAGTTGTTGAAGTATAGTCTACAAACTGAGGGAATTAGAAAGGGTAGCAAGGTACTTAGCAATTAGATTCATAGTGTTGTGATTTCTTCTACAATCTGGGGTTGTCAGATTGGCTGAAGACAAGGTTGTTTTCCTCAAGAAGTCTAGGATTGTTATACTATTGAGAAGACTGACTTGGAGGGTCAGTAGCAAGGTTGTAATTCAAGATTGAATTAGTGAAATCCTTCAAGACGAAGGGACTGGACGTAGCTTCGTTAACGGTGAACCAGTATAAAATCTGTGAGTTTTATTTTTATTTTTATTTTTATCCGCCGCTAACTCTGTTTTTAATTATACATTAAGTTTTGTTTTGAAAGTATAAAAACAGAAAAAGATTCAAGTTAAGTCAAACACAATTCAACCCCCCCTTCTCGTGTTTGCACCTTCAATATCTTCACCAAGGCATTACCAAAAGATAGGTTCGAGTTCATTAAGAAGCATCTCAGCATGACCTCCATATCTGACTAGCTCAAGTAGTCATCTTAGGAGTTTTTAAAATTTCTTGCAATTTTATTTTATGTCTTTTAATTTTAGTTTTTACTTTCTGTAATTTGTAAAGAGAAAAACAAAAAATACAAAAATAGTAGGACCACTTTTTGGCTGATGACAAAAAGGGGGAGAGAGAGAGAGAAATGAGAAATAAGTAGAAAAGGAGAGATAAAAAGAAAGAAGGAGATAAAAAGAAAGAGAGAAAACAGAAGGAGAAGAAACAGAAGGAGAGGAAACAGGGAGAGAGAAAAACAAAGAAAGAAAATAAAGAGTGAAAACAGAAGGAGTTGAAAAGGAGAGGAAATGTGAAGAGAGAAAAAGAAGGACTTGAAAAGGAGAGGAGAAGAGAAGAAAAGAAAGAGAGAACAAAGAAGGAGTTGAAAAGGAGAGTATCAGACTTAGGGGGAGAGATTGGTCTGAGGGGGAGTAATTCAAAGTCTTCGAGTCATAAGTTAGCAAAATAAGTTAAGGTTTTGTCATCATCAAAAAGGGGGAGATTGTTGGAACCAAGTTGGTTCTAAGTACTTAGGATTTTGATGCTTACAAATGTACTCTATGTAAACTTATTTTGTACTTTGAATTATTAAGTTAAATACCCCAGAAACTGAAGGAATCAGAAGCAGTGATCAAAGGATTCCAGAAAAATGAATTCTGGAATGACCAGAAGATACTCCAGCAATGTCAAAACATGACCAGAAGATATATTTGATGGCCCAGATCAGAAGGAATAAAAATCAGAATTAAACATGGATCATACCATTGGAAAGCCTTCCAGAAGGAGAGTTGTTCCAGACAAACAGGAATCAAATATCAATTTTATTCCAGATGTTATTCTGACCAGAAGATGGCCTGGCAGTGAAAAATTACACAGTCCAGACTTGTTCCAGACTTGACCAGAAGGTATGTTTTTGAGTCCAAAACAAGAGGATCAATCCAGATTTGGCCCAGACCATAAGATAGCATGATTCAGGGCATGGAACTAAGTCCAGACCAGAAGAAATGAATTTCAGAATCAATCCAGACCTGGTCCAAAATTAAAGGTAAAATGTCCAGACTGAAATATTTTTTGTTCAAGTTAATTTCAGTTTGTTCCAGACCAAAGTCCAGAATCTGTCCAGATCAGAGTAAAAACTTCCAGATCAATGGTTCAGAAATAATTATTTGGTCTAGTGATGGTCCAGATCATAAAATCAGACCATGGCCCAGTGGTGGCCGAAATCAGAGGGACAGACTGTGCAGTCCAGCAAAGGCAATATTTTTGGGATAGGCAATATCGTGTGTTTAATCTCAAAACAAAGGTTGTTGAAATTAGTATACATATATTATTTGATGAATTTGATGATCTGGAAATAAGCAAGAAAGATGATGAAGAAGAAGAACATTCTGGACAGCAGCAGCAGAATGTTCCCCAGGAAAACCAGATTGATAAACAGTCTCCACTTCATTCTCCTCCAAAAAGCTGGAGAACAATCAGCGATCATCCCCAGAATCAAATTATTGGGAATACAGCTGATGGGATTCGAACCAGAATGTCTTTCAAAGAGGATGACAACAACAACATGGCAATGATCTCCCAAATCGAACCAAAGTCAATCAAAGAAGCCATTATTGATCAATCTTGGATTAATGCAATGAAAGAAGTGTTGGAATCAAGTTGGTTCTAAGTACTTAGGATTTTGATGCTTACAAATGTACTCAATGTAAACTTATTTTGTACTTTGAATTATTAAGTTAAATGCCCCATAAACTGAAGGAAACAGAAGCAGAGATCAAAGAATTCCAGAAAAATGAATTCTGGATTGACCAGAAGATATCCAGGAATGTCAAAAATATCACCAGAAGATATCTTTGCTGGCCCAGATCAGAATGAAGAAAAATTAGAAGGAAATATGGATCATATCAATGGAAAGCCTGCCAGAAGGAGAGTTGTTCCAGACAAACAGGAATCAAATATCAATTTTATTCCAGAAGTTATTCTGACCAGAATATGGCCTGACAGTGAAAAATTACACAGTCCAGACATGTTCCATACTTGACCAGAAGGTATGTTTATGAGTCCAGAACAAGAGGATCAATCCAGATTTGGCCCAGACCATAAGATAGCATGATTCGGGGCATGGAACTAAGTCCAGACCAAAAGAAATGAGTTCTAGAATCAATCCAGACCTGGTCCAAAATTAAAGGTAAAATGTCCAGACTGAAATATTTTTTGTTCAAGTTAATTTCAGTTTGTTCCATACCAAAGTCCAGAATCTGTCCAGATCAGAGTAAAAACTTCCAGATCAATGGTTCAGAAATAATTATTTGGTCCAGTGATGGTCCAGATCATAAAATCAGACCATGGCCCAGTGGTGGCCGAAATCAGAGGGACAGACTGTGCAGTCCAGCAAAGGCCGAATTCAGAGGATTTTAGCATATCAGGTGCGCGTCCAGGGAAGGCCGAAATCAGAAGATCAGAGGGTTAGGAAGAGTGGTCCAGGAATGGCCGAAATCAGAGGATCACAGCATATCAATTCGGTTGGTCCAGTTGTGGAATATCGCATGAAGATCTAAGGGTGCAGATTTGATCATGGGGATTAAAGGTGAAGATCTTATGTTATTTTTATCAAAGTATTATTAAGGATTTGTTATAAATTAAAGTGGAGTAGCATGGAAGTCAGAAGCTGTGGCGGGAAGCAATGCACAGATTTGATTGGCTAGTAAGTTTTTGAAAGAAATCTGAGGCTTAAAAAGATATGTTTTTTATTTAAATAAAGCCCAATTGGTCAAGTTATTTTTGCAAGAGAATCCAGCAAGATTCAGTTCGAAATTAAGCTTGGAAGAGGCCCAAATCTGCATCTATAAAAGGAGGCTCAAGGAAGAATGCTCAGAATCGAAAATCACAAAAGAGTCATACACTTCCAAAGCAACCACTCTCAAATTTTCATAGAAGTCAATTGTGAGTTCCAGCTTTCAAGAAGCAAGTACTCGTGTTATTTTCCTTCCACTGTGTCAAACCTAAGTTGTTGAAGTAGAGTCTACAAGCTGAGGGAGTCAGTAGGGGTAGCAGGTTACTTGGCAATTAGATTCATAGTGTTGTGTGTTAAATCTAAGTTGTTGAAGTAGAGTCTACAATCTGAGGGAGTCAGAAAGGGTAGCAGGTTACTTGGCAATTAGATTTATAGTGCTGTGATTTCTTCTACAATCTGGGATTGTCAGATTGGCTGAAGACAGGAGCTGCATTCCTCAAAGAAGTCTAGGATTGTTAGACTGTTTGAGAAGACTGACTTGGAGGGTCAGTAGCAAGGTTGTAATTCAAGGTTTGAATTAGTGAAATCCTTCAAGGTGAAGGGACTGGACGTAGCCTCGTTAACGGTGAACCAGTATAAAAACTGTGAGTTTTATTTTTACTTTTATCCGCTGCTAACTCTGTTTTTAATTATACATCAAGTTTTGTTTTAAAAGTATAAAAACAGGAAAAGTATTCAAGTTAAGTCAAACACAATTCAACCCCCCCTTCTCGTGTTTGCACCTTCAAGAAGAACTTCATCAGTTTGAGAAAAACGAAGTCTGGACTTTGGTCCCTGATCCAAAAGATCAAACTGTCATTGGTACAAGATGGGTATTTAGAAACAAACTCGATGAAGAAGGCAAAGTTATTCGCAACAAAGCAAGGCTGGTTGCGCAAGGATATAATCAATAGGAAGGTATTGACTATGATGAAACGTTTGCCCCTGTTGCAAGGTTAGAAGCTATTCGTATACTTCTTGCATATGCATCTCATAAACGTGTTAAGTTATTTCAAATGGATGTTAAAAGTGCTTTTTTAAATGGCTTTTTAAATGAACAAGTTTATGTGAAACAACCCCCTGGCTTTGAGGATCAATCAAAACCAAACCATGTTTATAAACATACCAAAGCTCTCTATGGTCTGAAACAAGCACCAAGAGCTTGGTATGAAAGATTAAGTTCATTTTTAATCAAAAATGGATTTTCCAGAGGAAACATTGACACTACACTTTTCAAGAAAAATGATAAAAATGATTTACTCATAGTTCAAGTGTATGTTGATGATATAATCTTTGGTTCAACCAATGAAAAAATGTGTGATGCCTTTTCAAAACTTATGCAAAGTGAATTTGAAATGAGCATGATGGGGGAGTTGAGATACTTTCTTGGTTTACAAATCAAGCAGCATGATGATGGCATTTTTATTTGTCAAGAAAAGTATACAAAAGACCTTTTAACAAAATATAAAATGAATGAAGCCAAAATCATGACTACTCTCATGCATCCATCTTCTTCATTGGACAAAGATGAAAATGGAAAATCTGATGGTGTATTCTTACATTGCTTAGGTGAGGAACCTATTGAGTTGCTGGCAGAACCTTGCGCCATCAATAGCTTCGATATTGATCGACATAATCCATTGGTAAGTGAGGGCGGCTAAATTGTTTGTATTTTATGGAACTGATTTGATGGTGTTTTCTTGTAGTTCCTTTTTTTCCAAAAAGAGAAAAACCTGACCAAATGGCCTATTTATTTAGTACTAGGGAGAGAAATGTGATATAATGAGGATAACATTTGATTTGTTATCAATGGTTGATAATACTCGCTAACTTTTTTTAAAAAAAAACTCACTTAACCCTCTAAAGAGAGTTGCTTTAAGGTGAAATTTTCATTTCTGATGATGTTGTTGTTTCCATGCAGGATGTGATATGTAGTTTAGAATGGGAAGCAGTAGCCATATTGACAAGACAATAACATTAACAGTCTTGTTTGTACTCTCGTGGCTTGAAATTCAGAATTCAGAAAGGGGTAGATTTTGTATCTGATGCAAGAACTGGAGCTTTTAACAGATTATTAGTGGGTTCTTTATGGACCCAAGTGTTATGTTCCTTTTGTAAAGCCTTTATTTTAAAGAAAATGGATTTGGAATTGGCGGATTGCAAAATATGTAGCATTAGCAGCATGTGTGAGAGAGACTTCAAAGAGGCCGTAAATACTTTCACCCATTTTAACTACAAATGTATTCATTGGCAAATGTGGGTGGGATCATTATACCAGATGTCGTTGTATCTTCTTCTCATCTACTTAGAAAGAAATTATGACTGGTTTTCTTACGTTTGATTTTGTTACCTGCGCGCGTTCTTTCTTTTGCCGCCCGGCCTATCTTTCTCTTATTCCAAATTTATTTATTTAAAATATACAAGGTAGACAGGTATTGATATCAAATTATCAACTAACGTTATGTTTAAATTCTCTGTGACGTGTAAATTGTAAGTGTGAAGAAGCTTAGGCCGCAATCGTAGATGATCATACATAAAGTTTTTTTTTGTTTAGTAAAAAGTTTTTTTTCAACTGGTCTCACTATTCTCTCTCTCTCTTTTTACTAGACTCACTATTCCCCTTTTAATTCTACTTGGTTTAATAACTAAAATCAAATTATATTTATAATAAGAATGATGTGTCATTTGAGGAATTTGTTTGCCTAAAGTTCCAAAATTTCTTTCTATAGACAACCACATATATCACATTAAATTGGAAAATTGACAAAATTAAAGAAAAAAAAACAAAATTAAGAATAATTAATATTTTAAAATCTAAGTTTAAAGTGTTCGAAAGAAAATATGATATAATAGCAGTATGTATAATTATTTATATTTGTTATATTATTTGGAAAGAAAATAATTGGAACGGGTGTAGCGGAGGTAATAAAAACACAAAAGAGTTTGGAAATGATTTGTTTTGAAGAGGGAAGTTTGATTTGGGATTTTGGAGCGAGAGAAATGGAAAAGGGCGGGGCGGCAAGGATAGACCTAAAGCGAGAAGCGACGGAGGATCTAAGCGGGCGTGTTCATCTACTTCCCTGTTGCATCAAACACGATGGTCCCACCGACGTTTCTCACTATTTCAAACCTAAGCCCACAAGCATCGTCGGTGAAGACGGTTTACCACTACAGCAATCACATTTTAGAGGCAGGTTACTCCAAGGAACTACTTTCCCTCTTCCTCATGGTTACACTCCTTACATCATACTCTAGAGGGACAATTACACTCCTTACAAAAGGCTGAAGCCGACGAGCCACCGTCATATTTTCAGTTAATTTATTCCTGTAATTTTTGTGCTTTTGCTGTATGTTGTCTTCAACAGTCCCCATGTACTTCCCATTTTATACCATCCTATTTGTTTTTCACTATGTGAAAACAATTTGTATCATATCATAGATGGAAAACTTACTGTCTCTAATAGCACATCATGTCTAGTCTCTATCTACTGATGGAGGAGGATAACTTGTAATGTGCATGCCTATCATTATCAGAATCATACGTAATTGTGGAGGCACGGTGAGCTCAAAGACCTCAAAGCTTTTATGGATGATGATTGGTTTCTTGAAGAGTGTTCTCCGGAGCCAGCTTCATTATTCTTGTTTTCTTTGTTAAATTAATAGTGACTCTTGTTAACTTACTTTTCCTTTTTTATTTGAAAAGACACATGTTAACTATGTTATACTGTATTACTAACAACTTACCTATTGTGTTTGTGCCATGGAGACGGAGTGAGGAGTAGTTCTGACTGCGTGAGAATTGTTGGGGCCTCAATACTTTAAAACTTAATTTTTCCAATGACTGCGTCCACATTACAACAATGGATCGTTTGTATGTTATGAATTCTCAATATTATTTGGTTCTCTAGTCCTGTGCCAATTAGATTCCGTTCTTAATGATGGCCAGAGTATAACCAGGAAGCTAAAAAAGACTGTAAAAGGAGTTGGAAAAGAGGATTAAAGAGAGTAGTTACTGATCATGAAGGTAGTGATTATGTATCTGCTTACAGTGGTTGCATTGTAGCCTTTTAAGACTAACGGCTTGCATATAGTGGTTCTGTCATTTGAACTTTGAAGTAATAAGAGGGCGTGTAGCTAGAAAAGAGGACTTTCTAGACATCAAGATGCTTAATTTTTATTTCCACTTCATCTACTTGTTTTAAGCAGACTTTCTAGAAAATAACACTCACTTTGTCTTGCCATTTTTTATTCTACTCTTCACTTTGTAATATCTATTTTGTGTCTCCAGATGTGTCAACTTAGATCAAAACTTTATGCTTAATTATTTTAAAATTTTAATTACATGACAACACGAGTAAAAAAATAGCATGATTAATTTGATTTTATGGTAGATATTACATATATTAATATTTATTAAAATACTTTAAAGATTTTTAATACTAAATATAATTTATAGACTTTGTTTGTAGGACAATCTTCACTATGAGTTTATTTGAAAAAATTATTATTTTTGATTCTATGCATCATAACCACACGTTTGAGATAGCGATTTATTTCTTAGCTGAACATTTGAGAGAGCGATAAATGTTTAGTGATTAATATTTCTTTAAAAGAATGTATTAGTCATAAAAATGTAAATTTCAATAGATTATTGATTAACATATTAATTTTAACATAGATTATTTGATCCATCATATATACCATAAATGATTAATGATTAATATACTATTGACTTTATACTTATTAATGTGTATATATTTTTTACATGATACTTTTTTATCAATTTTAATGGTTAATATATGGTTGATGAAACATTTAAATATATATTTTTTTATTTTTAAATTTTATTTATTTATTCATTAAAATATAACTAAAATTATAACATGATAATTCAATAGGTAGAATTTAATATATGAATTAGTTGCAATTACGTTCTCTAAAAGATTCTATATATTCTCAAATGCAGATTTATAAACTCATATATAATAATTACTCAAATAAATTCACTTGAAAAAAATACTCTACAAACAAAATCAATAAATTATATTATTTTTAAAAATTTAAAATCTTATTAACAATAATACTATGAATAAG
>JBBPBO010001986.1:1388435-1409871 GCA_037974295.1 Cicer cuneatum
TATTTACATATTAAAAATAATCAATATATAACTTTTGTACATTATTATTATTATTATTATTATTATTATTATTATTATTACTATTACTATTACTACTATTGCGTTGACACATATATTTATCATGTATGTAATACACAAAAAATAATTAGTCAATCTAATAAATAATTTTTGTGTCTTTTTCTTTTAAAAGTTATCCATAAATATATTTATCACGAGCATTTTTGAAACATTTAAAAATATGCAGGAAAAAATGTTACAATTTTAATAATTTCTACATAATTTATATACTTTTTTTTACTCAGATAACTTATATACTTTAATAAAAATAGAGCTTGTGATTATCAATTATATAAATTTTTACTTAAATCATGATTAATATTTTATGTCCATGGAGTGCTGAATAAATGGTAAAATTTAATGTCTATATTGTAAAATTATTATTAGTTATATTTTGATTTATAATAATTTTTTCATTCATAAAAAAATTGTTAATTTTTTATGATTAAACTTTTACAAAATATTATTTTTATCATATTATTTTAAAAATAAAAATACTTATTTAATTACAAACTCTACATTTTTTTTCTTAACATTAAAGGAAGATGATATTTTAGTTATTATATAATATCGATCTTCACATCATCTGCATTTGCCATCAAGGATTATCTAATCCCATTTCTAACATAAGAGAGAGATAACAATAGTTTTTTTGAACTAACCAAGTTAATAGTTTATTCTAAAAATATCCGAAATATGTAAACAAAAACGAAAAAAATATTAAAATCCATTCCGTTTAGTGTTGTCGTATTTGGTTCTTAGATATCCCAACCCAACATAGGCTGAGGAGTGTGTGCTGTGGACTCAGTTTTCCTTTTCCATTTCCATTTCCATTTCCAAAAGCCAAGCTTCATCATATGCGTGCTGTCATGGTGTCGAACCCATCCCAGTGAAACGCAACGTCGTTTAGCTTCTTGTATGTTATCCGCTCAAAAATGGGGACTCTAACGAGTTGCAGTTTGGTGCCTCTAAACTCCGAGTTCCGGTTCAACCCAGTTCGCAGCACCTTCACTTTCAGGGAAAAAATTCAGTGCCACCGCATCAATTCACACATATCCAAATCAGGGAAGTTGAAGCACGTCGATTTCGATAGGTTTAGGTGTTTTTCAATTAACAACAAGGATGGTGTTGATGATGGTGAAGGGGAAAGTGGTAACAATGATTCTAAATCCAACGTAACCACCGCGTTACCTGATGAAGATAATAGAGCTTTCAATTCTGCTGATAAATCACCAACACCCTCCACTTCTCAAAGGGTACATTTTTATTTACTCGTTTAATTGATTGAATTACTGTGTTCTTTTGTTGCTTGTAACATTTTATGTTTATTACATGGTTTCAATTGTCTTAACTTCTTACAACTTACTGCTAACTGAAATTCGGTTGTTAGAGACTCAATTAGTTATTAGGCCCTTTTTGGAATAACAATTTAATTAAATGTTTATGTACAACTACTCCAAATAAATGTTTATGTATAAACTATTTCTATAACAAAAAGTAAAATAAAGTTAAATTGTTTTTATGTAACTATAATAAGCCATTTTCATATGCTATCATGGAAAACACATGGAAATAAGCTGAAATCAGTTTATGGACATGTCATAAGATGTTTGCATAAGTTTTCGTAAACACTCTCTCAAGTGCTTATGCAAATAAATTAGCTCAAATAAGTTAATCCGAACTAGTCTACCTATATCATCCACTTGTATATAATGCTAATTGCTGAACTGCTTCACCTTTGATACTAAATAATGAAAATAAGATTTCTTCCTCCCCTCAACATCGTTTTTTAGTCTTTATTCTTGTTCCTGTTGAATTTCGATGAAACTGTAGCTCCCGAGATTTGTTTTAATTTGTTGACGCTTTGCCAACTGTCTGCCAAGGATGCATGTTGGTGGAGATTTATCTAGATAGAGGAGAGCTAACAACACTCTTTAACATACTCTATTTGATTGATTAAAATTTACATAGGCCCCACCAAAACATGTGGGTCTCATATAAATTTGGTGGGACCCATGTGTATTTTAATTAATCAAAGAGAGTGTGTTGCTAGCATTATTCATCTAGATAATATTGATTGAAGTACAATTTATCCCTGGTTTAAATAACCCTCCTCCATGGATTATTATGACACTCACAATGAGACACAAAAAGATGCAGATGTTGGAGTTTAGTTCAAAGGAAGGGAGGGGAGAGGAATCCTCCTTGTTTGGTAATGGCGGGGGGAAGAGTTTAAAATAAAATAGTTTATTTTTATACTCTTAAAAACATCTATTTTATTAGTCATGTTTAAAAGATTTGGATTATAAATCTTAACAACATTCAGGTTTTCAATTCTACGACGGAGCAGAGTTTTATCGTTAATAAGACCAATCCCTACAAAGGAAAAATCAAGAATAGAATTGTGTATCTCATTAGGTGGGCCTTTCAAAGTTCAAACTTTATCTATTTTCAATATTTGTCTCTGTGATTATTGAGTTTAGATAAATGTAAATAAGGATATTTTAGTGAATGTATTCAAAATTTTATACTCATCTTCTCCTCCCTCTAAATTCTGGAATCCAGACCAATATTGGAGAGGAACCAAAATTGAGATAGGAGGGATTTTGTTTCCCTCTCCTTTCCCTTCAAGATATTGAATCAAACAAGAAATATTTAAAATAACTCCTGTCCCCTCTCCTCCTCTCCATTTTCTCCCAACCAAACACCAAATGTTTTAATGACTTTAAACTAATAGCACCACCCTTCTACCACCAAGAAGGTTAACAAATATTTGTCGTCGTTGTTGTCTATCATTCTCCTTTTGTTTTTTATGGTATCTTCTTTTTTGTAAACTAACTTTTAATGTTGCACATGTGCTGAAAACCCACTGATCAACAACTTTTAATGATGCACACGTTAAAAAACCCACTGATCAATGTGTTCCGTTGCATTTTAAGCGTGAGAATTTTCTGTTGTCATTCACGATGCTCATGTTTTTATCATTTTACATTTTCAGTCATCACTGTCATCACTTGGATCTGCATACAACAATTTTCAAGTTGATTCTTTCAAACTAATGGAACTCCTTGGACCTGAGAAGGTTGATCCTACTGATGTAAAGCTAATTAAGGATAATCTTTTTGGTTATTCAACCTTTTGGGTGACTAAAGAGGAGCCTTTTGGGGAATTAGGAGAAGGCATTCTTTTCATTGGAAACTTAAGGGGAAAGAGGGAGGATGTTTTTTCCAAACTCCAAAATCGGCTTGTTGAGGTCACAGGTGATAAGTACAACCTTTTTATGGTGGAGGAACCCAATTCAGACAGTCCTGATCCACGAGGTGGGCCGCGCGTTAGCTTTGGTTTACTGCGGAAGGAGGTTTCTGAGCCAGAGCCAACTACACTTTGGCAATATGTCATTGCATCTTTGTTGTTTCTTCTCACTATTGGGACCTCAGTGGAGCTAGGAATTGCATCTCAGGTAGGCTGATTATCAGTACTATTTGAACATCAGGTTGTGATTGAAGAATGTTTGTAAACAACACTCTTTCTATATTCTATCGAAATGTCATTGATTGCATCAATGCCTTACCATCTTCTTCTGTTGTGTCTGTATATTTTATTGATACCTTGCTTTTGATTAATCAGCTCAACAGACTCCCCCCAGAACTTGTGAAATTCTTGACAGATCCTAACTATACTGAAGCCCCAGAAATGGAGATGCTATATCCGTTTGTTGAGTCAGCATTGCCTCTAGCATATGGTGTCTTGGGGGTTCTTGTGTTTCATGTAAGCAATCATTTGTACCATTATTTTTTGGTGTTTGTTTATATAGTTGCAATAAAATTCAAATTTGTTTACTTTTTCAGTATTATGAAAAATTGGAATGAGTTTTCGGAACATAATCTGTGATTCTGGATTTTAGCTTTTATGCTCACTTGTAAAAATGTGGGATCTGATTGATCTAAACATCCTACTTTTCACTTGGCTTAAACAAGTAAGCTTATATTAGTGCAAATAAGTTGTGTAGTGCTGTGATGAAGATGATGGCTGTTATAAATAAAATACAAGAAAATTAATCTCCTGTTTCTAGTCTCTATCATCTTTTTCTCCTTTACCTAAATACTAAAATTTCAAAAATACTATTATACAATCTATCATAAGGTTATATTAATCAATTCGATATTCATGTCACTGTGTTGATTGATTCACTATTGGCAATATATGTCTGCTATTATACATACGACTAATGACATTAGTTTTTACTCTAAAATGTTGTGCAAGTAGCAGTACCTGCCATATGTGCTGGGTTGCAGATTTGCAATTCTTGAACTTTTGTATACATTATATTTATGATGGATATGGTTATGTGCAGGAGGTTGGACACTTTTTGGCTGCATTTCCCAAACAAGTAAAATTAAGCATTCCTTTCTTCATTCCCCACATCACACTTGGCAGCTTTGGTGCTATTACTCAGGTGAGATTATCTAATTTTTCCAGGCATCGGAGTTTGCAACTATTGTTTTTTTTTTTTTAAAAAAAAAAATTTGGGGAAGGGAAATTTTTTATTAATCAAAGTGACACTAATGGCCAATTTACAACTGTCTCCAAGGGGATTTGAACTCAATACCTTGAAGTTATAAGGCTAAGCTTTCTTCATAGTTCAAACTACTGTTTGAACTATGAAGAAATTACAATCACGTGCTTATATTATTTGTGGTTCTATTTATCCAATCTTTTTACAGAAATCTTCTAGTATTTAATTTATAATGCAACATATAAGTATAATGTGTCCGTTTACTTTCCAAATTGAGCCCTTAGCAGTATCTTTTAACTGTCTATTTATTGCTATTTAATATGACAACTGAGACACACGTCAGTTAGACTGAAGTCTGTTTATGTGTTTTAGTATGCATCTTGTTGGATTCCAAATTGTGGCCGAAAATAAGTCATTTATTGACTGGTTATTCTGTAATTAATTTATTATATTATATAGGACAGCTGTAGTGAATATCAAGGGACCTTGTAAAGTAAATTCCTTCTATTTAATTCTGATTTATTTATTAGACTAGGGAATGCTGTATTTAAACCAGAATTGTAACCATTCTAATTCAAGAAATGAAAAAATCATTTCCTCAATAATTCACACATCTAAATGTTGATCCATGGGTGTGTGTTGTAGTTTAAATCCATCCTTCCTGATAGAAGTACACAAGTAGACGTATCACTTTCGGGTCCCTTTGCGGGCGCTGTGCTATCATTTTCAATGTTTGCGGTTGGTCTTCTCCTTTCATCAAATCCAGACGCAGCTGGAGATTTGGTGCAAGTTCCTAGCATGTTGTTCCAAGGTTCCTTGCTTCTTGGTTTAATCAGTAGAGCAACTCTTGGTTATGCGTATGTTCCTTTCCATTCTATTTTAGTTTACCTAAATATTAATCCAGTGCTTGTGATTTTCTTTCATTAATTTAGTTAACATACACTAGCCGATCATTATGTGTGGGAAAGTTTCTAAACCAAGCTGTTTCCAAGTGGTATGAAATGATTACAGCCCATCTTTTTGGGTGCATAATCTAGAAATAATCAGTGATTCAATATACTTGCTTTATATTCTGGCCACTACTAACTTTGATACACTGCTATTGTCGATGTGCAGAGCAATTCATGCTGCAATGGTTCCAATTCACCCTCTTGTGATTGCAGGATGGTATTTAACTTTTCCTTAAACTTAATGCACTTTCATTGATAAATCAAATCAACCCCCAAAATTGTGGTTCTTAACACACTTAATCATTCATTATTCCATTTTATGCACTCAATTTTATTTTTATCGGTTTGCAGGTGTGGCTTAACAATACAAGCTTTTAATATGCTTCCTGTGGGGTGCCTTGATGGTGGCAGGTCAGTGCAGGTAAGCTACATTGCTTTTGGCTTATGAAAGAGTTGATGTAATGTTATCTCAATTGTCATACTTATCAAATTTTCGACAAATCTGTCAGTATGTATGTAATCTTATTTTCAATATTACTTTATTTACAAAATATATTATGCATTTAAAATGAAATTGTGTGATCAAGTATCAACTAATTTTTCCTTAAAAAAAGTATCAACTAATTTCGACTGCATGAAATTGGCAGATATGTAGCTTTTTATTGAAAGATTTGAATCTATTGAATTACTTCCTTAATATATGTAAAGTTCAAAGCATAAAGTAGTTATTATCGAAAAGAGAGCATTTTGCATTTATCAATATGGAGTTGTCCTCTCTGCATAGGCAGAAACAGTTTATTGGTAGGTTTTTTTACACATAAATATTCTCATTCACGAGACTTGGTATCTTTTCTGTATTTTTCACAAATGAAAAACATCTTCTTTTAATTTTTGTTTCAAACTATCCTAAATGATTGGCTGAGCATTATGGTTTAGGTTCTTGGTGGTATGGAAATAATTATTGTTTCATTAAATGTTCTTGCAGGGTGCTTTTGGAAAAGGTGCACTAATGGGCTTTGGTTTGACCACTTATACATTGCTAGGGTTGGGAGTGGTAAGTCTAATTTTTGCTTAGGTTAAACAATGACGGATATTTCTTTTCAACTACATTGTTAATATTAAAGTTTAGCCATAGTAACATGATTTGGTTGCCTAGAGTTGTAGTCATAAGTTGTGACTAATGGGGTTTGAGGCGGTTCCTGGAACTAATACATAAGTTAATTACTTGTGTTCCATTTTCATTAAAAAGTAAGTTACTTTTTTAACCCCTTTTCTCTTTTCAACAGCTTGGTGGACCTCTTTCACTTCCTTGGGGATTTTATGTTATATTATCGCAGGTATGCCGATTCTTGTCTTGAATTTTCACGATAATTGCACAGTTCTTTTTGCAATTATTTATGAGTAATTAATGTTTTGTTAGAGGTCACCGGAGAAACCATGCTTAAATGATGTGACAGAAGTTGGAACATGGAGAAAGACATTTGTGGGAGTTGCTATTTTTCTTGCTGTCTTGACTCTTCTTCCTGTTTGGGATGAGCTTGCTGAGGAACTAGGCATAGGTCTTATAACCACATTTTAATTTTAATGGTTATGTGTAGACTAAAGCCATATTTATAATGAGCAGGGAAATGAAATATATAGGAAAATTATTACCAAAGGAAAGGCTAATTCCATTTTATACAACCCCCAGTGATAAAACTATTGTTACCAACTTTATTGGGTGAGAAATTCCTTAATAGATTGTAAAGAAAATGAATATTATGGCCCGTTTATTTAGAAAGATTGTAGTTTGTTTAAGGTCTTTTTTTACTTGTGGACTAAACTTGAATTTTTTTTGCAAATACTGATGGAAAATAAAAAAAAAAACTCTTCCAAAAAAGGACACATTTGCTATGTTGAAAAGCTTCAACTCCCGAGTTACTTGAATATGTGAAATTGATTGGTTGGTTGCAATAGGAATCTATTGTAATTCTAGGAGTATTACTTGAAATGTTAAAAAGTTGGATTTTAGAGCATGGGCATGACTCTCAATACATGCTCCCCTTGCGGAGATTAGTCTCATAATCAGTGCAAAAAGTTGAAGTTGTACAAACACTTAAATATCTACAAGAAAAAAAGAGGTTATTTAAATGATTATTCCAGTATCAAGATTTCATTGGCTAAATTACCTTAATTATTTTCTACTTGACCTTTCTCAAACTTAGCCAAATATTGATATATATTGTTGATTAATTTTCCTCAGTTTTTTGTCTGTGCTGCTATGACACTTGCATTTTCAACCCAAAGAACTTGAACCGTGTTTAATGAAAAAAGAACTTAACATTTGGAACTTCTCAAAAGCAAAATTAAACACGGGCATATTTTCATTATATTATTATAAGCTCAACAGTTTTTGTATAAAAGTGTTACAACATAAAGAACTTATACTATTCTAAGGCCATAATAAACTATAAACCTTAATTCTGCAGCCATTGATCTTTTAAGCTTATAGCGAAATATACAAATTTATAAAAAAAATGAAAATCTTTAGATTGATACTAATGAAACGACATTCTTTGAGGGTCTAGAGGAGAGCCTGGTGACCCCTCACTACTTTGAGAATCTCCTCTCCATGCATCTTGTACTTGAGCAGCAAACTGCAAATTCCACAAAACATCCTCTATGGATGGCCTTTCTGCTGGTTCTTTAATCAGACACCTAACACATATCTCCATCATTGTCTTCAATGACTGATCCAAGCATGCCTTGCGAATTGCTTGATCAACAATGCTCCTCCGTGCGTCCTCATCGGCTCCTAAGCTTGCTTGCAACTGACCTCATAAATACAATTACACTAGGTCATTGAATTGCAAATGATTTGTACTGAAATTCTAAGGACAATAAAAACCTAAGTTTTAAATGCGGCTGGTACAGTCACATTCCTTTTTTTTCTAAAACCCTCGTAAAACAACCATTGTCTTGCTATCTTATCGTTTTTACTTTGATACACCAAGAGCAAGTCATTAAGTTTTTAAACACTGCTTATTACCAAAGTTTTATAGTTTCATATTCCTGTTTGTTGAGTGTGAAAAAGTTTTTCTTTGACATTTAAGTACTCTTAGGGGAGATAATATGTCCATATATAATAGTTCAAAACAATTGCACCAAAAAAAGTTCAAAACAAAGGTTGTGTATGCATATATAGATTTGTTAATTTCATAGGTAAAAAATCAATAGAGAGAAAAGCAACTAGTTTCCATAAGAGTTCGTGTTATTACCAGATCCTTAAAAGCTTCTGCATCATTTGTTGTCTTTATGTTCCTTCCTAGAATGAGTTCCAGTAGTATTACTCCAAAGTCATATATGTCACACTTATCTTCATGCTTTCCACTACAAATCAACATAATTCATTAAAATTTAGAATCAAACATGCACATATATGATATATCACAAAAGCATGCACACATACATTAGTAGTAATAAAGATCTAAAATATTTTTTTACGTGTAACATTTCCATTCATACCATAGGCAAATTTTATGGCGGTCCACTTTGGACCATTACTTAAAAGTCATTCAAAACTTTAACAACGATCGGCGATATTCCTCGGAAGTATAAGTTAATAGTTCTCCTCATCTTTATGACTGAGACGATGATCTAGTTGATGTCAGTTCGACACGTTGAGTTTCGAGAGACACATTTGGTTTCTCTTATTTTTATCGTACTGATATCTATCGAGTCATTGTCTTAGCCGTAAAGACCAGAATGACCATTAACTTATACTTATAAATAGTGTCATCAATCATCATTAGAATTTAGGGTGACTTTTAAGCACTAGTCTACGGTGAACCACCTATCATACCATTTGCGCCTCGTATCATATGGTATGTAAAATTACAATATGATGAATTCTATTTTTCATCAACAGAAATTGTATTTAAATTTTTAAAACTGCACCTTTTATTGATGCCAGAATGTTTGGATGAATTTCCATGCCGAACCTGCAATGATTGACTAACATGAACTAGTAACAAAAGCCTTTTTATGAAGGAAAATAAAAGAGAAAACTTATTCATATATTTTTTTTCATCATCGAACATAAATAGAATAGTTCATAACTATTATTATTTTCATACCTTTCCAATGTTAGATAACAAAGGCAGGTTATAACTGGTGATTTTTGCAACAAGACTGTGATCCAATAAAACATCCTCTATTTTGAGATTGTTTGAATATACACCAGGAACAATTCCTGTATGCAAAAATTGGATTCCCTTTGCTACACCAATTG
Source organism: Cicer cuneatum (assembly GCA_037974295.1). Lineage (NCBI taxonomy): Eukaryota > Viridiplantae > Streptophyta > Magnoliopsida > Fabales > Fabaceae > Cicer > Cicer cuneatum. The sequence continues at coordinate 1,398,229 of JBBPBO010001986.1, forward strand.
AAGCTCCTATGCGTTGGGTCCAATTCAGAGATTTTCCGGTGTGTCCATCTGTCAAAAAATATGTGACACAATAACTGTCAGGACAAAGGATAACACAAATGACATTGTCTTAAATATCCATTACACGATATTGAAAAGAGTAAAGACTGGTTTAATAGAGGATATTAATGGTATTTGCCTCCTCAAAAACAAATTTTGAACTTCATGTAAATCATCTATTAGGATCACTAGAGTAGAGGCAGGAGAAAAATGAATTTTCAACTACTACCAATGGAGTCCATAGCTTAAAAATAAAGTTGTGTAGCTAAATCGAAGCTATTTTTTTTGTTGGGTATGGATGACAGTTTACTGATAAATGGGCAGGTCGCTTGAGCTGTAGTATCTAAACACAAATTGTCCTCTATAAACCCTAAACTTGAATAATAGAAAGGTATTGCAGTTGCTCTGCAGTCAGAGATGTAAGCACAATTGCCGGACTCTGTGTCAAATGTCGTGTGTTCTCTATTTGCATTTTTCGTATCTATTTACTTTTGAACCATGGTTGCTGGTCTAACATTTTTTATATATATGCGACCACGATTGAGACCCTATCAGCCACATTTCATTGTGATTTTGTGAATTATTAAGGATTGCAACTGTGGTTTAAAACCTTGATGGAATCTCATCTAGTGATCATTTTCTATCCTTTCTTTTTATTTCTTGTTCTAACACCTTATTAAAAAATTTCAATCTCAGGTCTATGTAGGTAGTTTAAATGGTGGGTTCAAGGAGTTCTAACTAGAAGATTGAATATTCAAACCTTAGAAACTAACATAACCACTAATTTACTAACGACTAACATTTGCTTATAAAAAAAGAAACTTCAATCTCATAAAGTAGTAGCTTTTTTTCAATGAATTACCAGATGTCCAACTCCTTAATGTGCCATTTGGTATGTATTCAAATACAAGAAATATTTTGCTGACACTTGAATCTTCTAAAGAACATTCAAAGCAGTGTCCAAGAGCGCTGACTAAATGCCGATGCCTAAGTTTTGATATAAGCTCCATGTGCTGCATGAAGTTTTGAGTGCTGTATCTTTTTTTCATTTTGATACATCTAATAACAACAAAGGATCCATTCTTCAGCTGACCTTTGTACATCTGATGCATAGAAGAACACATTCATCACACAAATGTAACTAATGAGATAAAAGTTGGAAATTCTAGCAACAGATTCATGCTCAATGGAAAGAAATTGAATCATGACTGCATGATCAAATTAGTTTTGTGATGTCATGATCTTTTATTTTATATGAATTTCACTCAAGTGTAAATAAGCATGGAAGCAGTGATATTGTATCATATAAGTTCTTATGATTAAGCTATTTTTATAACAAAAAATAAAACAAAGTCAAACCGTTTTCATATAAGCTATAAACTATTTTCATAAACTCTCTCAAACAGCCTATCAAGTGCTTACGACAATAGAGAAACTCAAATAAGTCAATCCAAATTGAACCTTGATATTGTATATCATAGAATAATCCATTTGATAGCACATTATATTTTTATGTAACAACATTGAAACATCAAAACTAGGAAGCCTGATGAACACATTCACTAATAAAGCACATGATTCAAAGAAATACTATTTCTTATATACAACATAATTTGTGAGAATGTGGAAATAGTATACCTCTCCATAAGAATCTTCACCCATTAAAGAAGTTGTGTCAAAGTTGTTTGTAGCTGCCTCAATCTCTTCTAATGATAAACTACGATGGTTTGGCAGCCCAAGTGCTCCAAACTTCTTTGTTTGAGATATATATCCTTTATGTTCACAGAAAAAAGCAAGTTTGTCAATCTATATTCAAAAGGTGACAAGAAAATGTATGAATGACACATGATTTATCCATATTTCATCTACTCCATAAAATAATTACCAATGATGCTGGATACTGGTATGATATGACACAGATACAAGGACATGAGAAATTCTTAAAAACTAAATATATAATAAGGTCTAGCACATCTTTTCTTGTTCATGCCAAAATTATTATTTTCCTCATAAACATGTAACGAATGTGTTTTTCACCTAACAGTGTCAATGTCACAAAAAAATATAATCATTAATCCTATTTAAAACAAGTATTTTCTCTATGTGAGAGAGTGAGAGAGAGATTACTTGCATCAGAAAGCAACTTAGAGGTGTATCCGGAAGCTGCATTCTCTGATATTAATCTTGTTGGAGGATTCTTCATTTTGCTTCTACCATTTCCTCTTCTAACAATAAACAAAATCAGCAAAACAAGTGCTACTCCTCCAAGAGCACCACCTACAATACCAAGGGTAAGAACTACCTTTGATACTTGTTTCTTTTGCTTCTTTGTATCAGGTAATATTCCAACAGCCAAAGCTTCCGTATGACAAAAAGGTGGCGGCTGCTGATTTTGATTCATCGTCTCGAGACAATTTCTACCATACAAGACAGTCCTAATCCTATCACTCGAATTCGAAACTAAACATTTAGGCAAGCTCCCGGTCAAAAGATTTGACGATAAATCAACAACTTCAAGCTCAGAATTGCAAGACAGATTCTCAAAAAGCATTCCAGTTAATTTGTTCTGAGAAATGTTGAGGTAATCAATAGAAGGAAGTGACAACAGTGCAGGCTGGAATGGCCCTACAAATGTATTTGATGATATATCGAATCGCTCGAGCTGATAATATGAGCTCAATTCATCAGGAATACCCGACCTGAACTTATTATCTCTTAGTACTAAAGTAACCAACTTGTTACCAAGCTTAGGATACAAAGGTCCAAAAGCATTACCATCCAATTCAAGTACTTGAAGGTTTCTCAAGTGGCTCAAATCAGGTACTGCACCAAATAACTTGTTATGAGAAAGTGAAAGGATTCTCAAATTCTCCATGTTACCGAGCGAATTCGGCAGCGATCCATTGAACAAATTGTGTTTTAAACTTAAAGCAGTCAAGGCAGAAAGCAAATCAATCCAAATAGGAAGCTGGCCAGAAAACATATTTTCATCAAGAATTAGAGTTTGAAGATTTGTAAGCGACGAAAGTTCCATAGGGATCGAACCATAGAGATGATTTGAACTCATATTAACTATTTCCAACGACGAAAGACGAGCAACTTTACCTGGTAATTGACCCCATATACCAAGAGAAACAAGTGTTAGAACTTTCAAAGTAGAAAGTTTTGCTAGTGTTGTGACAAATGAATCTATTGAGAAGTTTTTAGGGAGAGGTGTTGGATTTTTTCTTTGACCTATTATGTGAAGTTGTGTTATTGTGTCTTCATAGCATACTACAGTGAATGAAGAGTTTGAATCTGTGTTACAAAAGTCAGTGGAGTTATTCCCATTGCTTAAAGAAGAAGGGAAGTTTAATAGTTGTTGAATTCTTAAAAGAGTTTGAGAGTGTGAGGATTGAAGTTGCTCTGAATGATAAACACAAAGTGATAAAGTAACCAACAACAGAAACAAACAGTAATGGCCTTTATTTGCCATTGAAAAAAGCATTAAAATTCTCTCAAAATTGAAGCTTGGAAGCACATGCAGAAACCCTGCAATTACAACAAGTTATGTTATGTTACTTTCAATAGACAAAAAATTGCAAGAATCAGCTGAATTAAAAGTTTGGAGTTAATAAAAAAAAGGTTGACAGTGTCTTAGACAAATTCATTATTTGACAGAAAATCAACAAAAAGTACTAGAAAAGTTCAGCTATAACACAACCATGAAAATTGAAGAGCTTCCTCAAAAGATTGGATGAAAATTAGTGTTTTGAGTCTACTTTCTCTCTTTATGCTTCAACCAAAACCAAGCAAATATGATTTATTTTTTTAAATTTATTTTGTAGCAGATATTTATTATTTGCTACCAAGATCACCAAAAAAACTCTAAAATGAAAAAAATTATTTTCAACACACTTGTTCCACAAATAAACCAATTTCATTTTTTGGAAAAATAGAAGTAAAGAGGGGGGAGAGAAAAATACAAAAAAGTAACTAAAAAATAAAGGGAAGAAAACAAAAACTTATATATACATTAAGAACTAACATAGGCCATGCAATAGTGTAAAAAACAATCCAAAAAATAAAATAAAATTCATCCATACGTTGAGAAAGTGGACAAGAACAAGTCTCCAAACAATCCTAGTGAAGCATAGAAACCATTTTTTTCCAAGGTGTCAGCTTTTGTTAGCTGGTGATAAGGGTTGAAGCATGAAATCAAGCGAAGAAAATACCAAAATTCATACTGTTTTCTTCTGTAACACAAACTGACATTTCATCATTTTCAGTCATAAATGACTTGTTGCCAACTTTCCTTTCCTCCATTTGTTTTGTTCCTTTAAAAATGTTTTTTCTTCTTCTACCTTTCAAATTCTGTTTTTTTTTTTTTTTTTTAATTTCTTTATCTGGAAGGTCCTTAAGGGGAAGGTGTAGTTTTCTCACAAGGAAAAAAGCAAAAGAAATATTCTTGAAATGAAGTGGACCCTTTATTCTTAACCTTTCAAGATTAACTTCAGCATATTAGCTCAAGGTTCTTTTGAATAAAGATATTATTAATCCAATTTTTTAGGAATCAAAATTAATTTTTAGAGATGTAAAATTGATTTTGATATTTTAATTGTTATAAAATTAATTTTATTTTTAGAATTGATTTTAACTTAAAGTTAAAATTTATAATTTTTAAATCAAATGTCATTTTTATAGTCAAATTATTGTTTATCTAAATTTTATATTAACATATTTAAATATAAATTATTATACTTTTATCTATTTTTAAATAAAATTAATTTATAAACTAAATACCTTATAGACCTGTTTTCTTAAGCTCTTCCACATGCTTATGGGAATAGATAAGCTAAAATAACTCCCAAATTTTGCACTTTTGTCATGATTTTGAGAAGGAAATTTTACTAAAGTTAGCTTTGGCTTAGAGTTGAGTAGTAATGTAAGCTTTCACTTTCAAGTACTGGTAAGCCTATGCTTTCTCACACTACCACTTGTTGGTTTGGTCCCTCATTTCATATCTAAGTTAATGTTGCTTTTTCTATGTCTCTAACTAGTAACCAACTAGTAACCAACTATAGTTGATGTTTCATTTCTATGTCATGTCAATTTGGTACGGTGAAATCAATCAATGAAATATTGAAAGAATGTGAGAATTGTACATGTAAGTAACAAACCATCGTAAAAATTTAAATTAATTATTAAATTATTAAAATATTTGTTTGTTTAGTCATTAACATCATAATGATTATATATTATTTTAATAATAAATTATATTTTTTTAAATATTTTTATAATAATAAGTTATATTTTTAAAAAAATTATTTTAATTATTCAAAAACTAATTTAAAATTATAACTAAATTAAAAATTCAAATCACAATATTCTATGCTTTCAATGTTTTACACCGATAACATTATTGCTTTGTTTTTTTTGGCATTTTCATCTAAAAAGTTGAGGAATCCACGTCAAAAACAATGTATGCTCTTAAAGGAAAAGTAACCTGACAGAGACTCAAAAATAATGGAATGTTGTAAATTAAATTAGTACTATGCTAGCTAACATCATGTGTGTGAAAGCATGATATTGTTTTTTGTTAATAATAACCTACTTTTTTATTTTGACAATAATATAACCAACTTTAAGAGTTAAGAATTTGATGCCTCAATTTTTTTTTAAGAATTTGAACTACAGTCTTATTATGGTTTTCAGATTCACAGGATCACAAATTGATGCAATTAAGACTATTCTAATCGTTTGATTGAGGTTGGACAGTGTAAAAACTTCAAATTTTAATTTTATAATTAAAATGAGATTTTGAATTTAAATTATTTGATATAACTACTTTTATTATCCTAAATCTACTTTTAAGACAAAATACTTTTAATTTTAGGTGATTTCATGTTTCAATAAATGTTTACTTCTCTTTTTTATTTATGAGGAGAAATTGAATCTAATACTTCACAATTTATAGTATTCATACACATTTTTGCACCAACCACTTTGATTGGTAAAGATTTGTTTCTCTTAATTATATTTTTTAAAAAATTGAAGAAGATAAATTTTTTTATTAGATTAAAGTGATAATAATAAATTTAAAATTGTTTCTAAGAGAATTTGATATTTTAATGTTATAAGGTTAAATTTTAACTATTGAACAACACTCCAAACATACTTCTCTTAATTAAACAATTAGTAAAGTAAAAAATAAAGTCGATATTTCAACCAATCAATATTGGGATTCATATGGTGCCACATCTGGGACATCGGATCTAGAGAAATATTTATTTGTTCACAACTTCAAATAAAAGTTATTTAAACACATTCATAATAATATATATAATTTAGTCTAATTTTTTATATTAAACTTAAAGTAGAGTTGAATTTAATTTGGATATTGAATTAGTGTAAATAGTTTTTATATTGATCAATCACAATAATCAGTAATGCTTGACTTTTAGCATAACTATTTATAAAGCCACTCATATGATTGACCATGATTTGCCGACAATGTAAAAATATATAGACTTAAATATAATTTTGGTTATTCATCTTTATTTTAATTTATTTTAATCATTTATCTTTTATAAGTGGTATATTTCAGTCCTTGTTACAATCACAACAAACATTATAAGAACACTGCTCGTTGAAATCTCTTCTAACAATTGTCAATGTGTATGTCGTATAATATTATTTAAAAAAAAATCTATTTAACTCCATAATAGGTTTGTATTTAAAAATATTCTTTTTGTATGCTTTGAAACATATATAAACTTTTTAAAAAGAATAATATTTATCAGAGTTTAATGTATTTTCATCTCATCCTTATTAAGATTGCACACTTAACTTTACAATTAGTCTAATATTTGATCTCAATAGTCATGACAATAGTTATACATTTATTTAAAAAAATTATGATAGAAATGACTAAAATATATCACTTACAAAAAATAAATGATCAAAATAAATAAATAAAATATAAATAACAAAATCAAATATTAAATAAAAGATAAAATATTAAAATTATATTTATGCCAAACATATATCATTTAGTCTAATTTTTTATATTAAACTCGAGTAGAGTTTAATATAAAAAGTTTAATGACAAGACAACGTTACTCTAAAAAGTTTTATTCTGCATGTCAAGCCTACAATGTTAATATAATTAATTATTGATGATAACTAGTTTTTTTAGGGAGATAATAAAATCAAAAGTTTATATAATATATAATTTGTTTACACTAAGAGTACAATTGTTATTTATCTCTAATATGAATCACTCTATTTGTTTAAAGAAGTAGACCGATACATATGCCATGTTTTTTTGTTTTTTTATTATTAAACAAGTAGAGTGCTTCAGCCAAACATATTGGAATTGGCACTTGCAATGTACCTTTGTGGATTTTACATGAAAAATGGCATTGGTGTGGTTACAGCCTTTAGGTGTTATATATGCATAAATCTATTGGGATTATTTATATAAATCCTACCACGAATAAAAAAAATGTTTGTCTAACTAGTTCAAACATTAAAAAATGGAAGATGGAACAATGACAATTGTGACACATTATTTACAGAAACATTATATTATTTTATATTATTTTGTTGTAGCAACAAGTTGCAACAACCATGTCCAAATTGCTTATTTTAAATTTAATTAATTGCGTATATCCTTAGAAAATATATGTTTCTTAGCATGTTGGAAGTTTGAGTTGGATTTTTGTCCGGAAAGGATGGACAATGGAAATACAGCTTGTCACTCAATAGAAATTCCTTCTTCAAATTTTAAGAGATTTTATTTTTCTTTTTAGTCCCTGTTTCAAAAACTTTTTATAAAAAATGGATGTATTTTTTTTTTGACAAAAATGAATATTTTTAAGTCTCTCAAAAGTCAAAATAGTTTCTATAAATAGTAAAATTGAGACTTAAAGTGAATAATTTTTTAAATGACTAAATTTAAAAGATTATAAATTCTTATATAAATAACAGCTCATAGAAAAATAATACCATTAATTTAACCATTTTTGTTAATTATAATCATGTACAAATAAATCAGATCTAATTACGCTTTGCAAAACCTTTAAATTTTGTTTGATAAAAAAAAGATCAATACTTAAGTATGATATATCATATGTCATAGACTTATTTTTAAGAAGTTTGACATTATAGAAAATCAAATATGACTTGATAATCTACTTAAACACTTATTTCTTATTAACTTATTCAAATGAGTTATTTAACTTGTTTTTATATAAATTAACGACTTATCATGTCAATTAAATTGCGTTTTAATTTGAGATTTAATATAACATTTTAGAGAATTTATTTATAAGTATCATCTATTTATTAAATTTTCTTTTATAATAATATACATTTAAATATGTCAAAAGTCAATGAAATCTAGTATACTTAAATTGACAAATTTATGATTTTATACAAAACATTAAATTTAAAATAAAAATAATAATTTATTTATATTTATTAAAATAGATCTACATGATTGATCTAAGAGACTTTTAGTTAAATAGATTTTTTTTTAAAATTGATCTTATTTGTTTTAAAAAAGTTCAATCTAACCTAAATTTTGGTCTAATTTATTCCATAAAGATATCAATATGTATATCCTTCCTTTATTAGTCTCCATCACAAAAGGAAACTCGAATCATCTCCTCCACTTCCCCCTACATCTCTTTGCATCCTCTTCGTCTCAATCTTAAGAGAGAGATAAAGAAATGTAGAAAAAAGCTAAGTCTCAAAAGACAGGATTTAAGTACAAAAATATTCGAGATTAATTGTAATTCAATTAAAAGTATTAAAATTTATCATTATTATTTTTTATTTTAACTAATATTTTTTAAGGTAATTATTTTTTAACTAATCTCAGAACAACAAATAAAAAGGAACCATCTATTTTAAGTCACATCACATCGGATACTCATATAGTCTATTGCCTAATATCAGTTACAACATTTTCTTCGTGAAATTATTAACATAATTTTTATTAGGAATATGGGTTTAACTAATGATAATATGATTATACACCTGACAGATTATATATAAATTTCGCGATAAATCTTCAATGATATTAGTGTCTCTTCGTGACTTTTCATGAGAGTGTAACTCCCTCTCATAAAAAACCTCATGAAAAAAAGTGTAACTAATTTTTTATAAATAAAAAAGTTATTGTGGTACTAATACTGCCGAATCGTGCCATTTCGTGTGAGGTACCAAAAAGAAAATATGCAAAGGAAAAGAAACGAAAATAGATGGACTTTTTCCTTTGGTATTATTTTTTGTCGGTGTTGGAAGTGTGACAACGCACAAACACATGCCAAGTTGCCAACAAAATAGAGCTTCAATTGGAAACTATAATATGTCTTTTAATTATAAGATCTTTGAGAAATTTCTCTCTCTTTTTATCTCTTTTAACTTATATTTTTTTTACCACCAACAATAAATACTATACTAGAAATATTAATTTATTTAATTTAGGATGTCTTAAATGAAAATATTAGTATCGTTTCAACTTTGAGGGTACACTTCCATTTAATGATAACCTAGCACATAAAGCGAAAGGATCAAGCAACAAAGCTACACACAATCTAATTGATAGCTTAATAATGAAACATAGGTAGAGAGGGGACGTTATTTAAAAGGTGGGAATGTTTGCAAACCCACATATATTGTATTGCACCCACCATCCTTTTCCCTTTGTTTGCCTTTTGATTTCAAAAGAGAAGATAATAATTATTTTCCTAGGAATTTTCAGATGTTCAAAGTTAATTTTATAACTTTAACAATTGGGTAGTGGGTGCTGCTTTTTTTTCTTTTATGTTTTTATAAAAGTATGCATCGGGATCGAACAAAATATCAACAGCACAATTTAGTGATTTTTTTATACCGTGTATTCTGTAGTTACTAATAGTTACTAAATAAAAAGAAATTATTTTTATGGGTATTAAAATTATAATTAAATACTATTAATTTTCTAGATTTCGTATAAAATATTAGTTAAATTTATTAAATTGTTCATTTTTAATGTCAAATATTTAATATTAAATATTTTAAAATAAATAAAATGTATATTAGACATAATAGAGTGAAATAATTTAAAACTTGTTTTTTTTTATAATAATGACCAAAATTTAATTAGTTTTTTTTATAACAGGGATTATATGAAATATTTTTGAACTAATGTTGAGGTGAGTAAAGTAATATCTAAATTAAAAAGAAAAAAATTGAGAGACACCTATACATTTAATTTAATTGACCACTTGAGACTTGAGTAATAAAAAAGAAAAAGTAATATAATAGATATAATATATTAATAATATAATAAGATAAAAGATATCAAAAAATACGATATTAAATAAATATATAAAAATGGTAAATATACATTACCTTTGTTGAATTAAAAACTATAAATCGGTGTTATTTTATTTTATGAAGTCAAAATGTGGATGGCAAGTACATATCAGATTACACTTTTCCTTTGAGGTGTGAGCCTAAAATATCAATTAAACACCTAAAAAAGCTGAGTTTTAGAGAGTGTGGAAAAGACTAAAGTATATTAGTAATATCTTGTTTTTGGACACAATATTCACATCTACATCAAACACAATATAAAATATATTATGAACTAGTATATTTTCCTCATCATCATCATCCCCGCCTGATGAGAGAGAAAACATTAATAAAAAATGTATATTTATAAAAGTGTTTGACTTTGGAATTTGGGTATGAAACCATTTGTCCTTAACTTGATTTACATCAAATTGTTACATTTTTTTTTTGGAACGAAATTATATTAATCAAGTGTATTTAATTTATATATAATATCAATATAAATGATTTTTAGTGTTAATGAATCATGACTATTAGTTGATTAAATAGTTTGATTTTTTATATTTTCCATATGTATTAAGTTTTTTCTATTATAAGTATTTTATTTAAGACGCATCACATAATAAATATTTGTTTGGTATTTTTTATATTTATTAATAATAAATATTTGTCTTATGTTTTTGTATGTGACAACGAAACTATGTGTCTTATTATTTTTTAATATTTATTGATTCTAAATATTGGTTCCGTATTTTTCTATGTATCAATAGAAAATATTTGTCTTGTGATTTTTTATGTATATCACTTATAAATATTTGTTTAGTGTTTTTATGTATCATTTGTAAATATTTATCCACATATTTTTAATATTTATCAATAACAAATATGTGTACCGTATTTTTTATGTATCAGTGGTAAATATTTGTCTAATAATTTTTTATATTTATCATTAACAACTATTTATACCGTATTTTTTTATACATCAGTTATAAAAATTTATCACGTGTTATTTTAATATTTGTTCTTTGTTTTTTTATATATCAATGACAAATATTTGTTTATGATTTTTTATATTTATTTAAATGAAAAAAATTTGTCCCGTATTTTTTTATACAATAGTTTATCTCACACTTTTTAATATTTATCAATGACCAATATTTCGGTGTAGTCTATTATTTTTTTACAAATATGGCTTTTGTAGTTTAAAAGAAAAAAAAATAGTAAGTTTTCAGTTATAAAAATCACTTAATTTTCTCAATTTTTAACTTCTAAAAATTT
>JBBPBO010001986.1:1410061-1608627 GCA_037974295.1 Cicer cuneatum
TTTTTCATAGGGTAGTTATATTTTACTTTTATATTATAAGATTATTATTTCTTCTTTTCTTTTGTAGTTATAACTTTTTTCTTTCTTATATTGATAGTTTAATGACATTTATATCCCTTAAAATTTGACCATTATATTAATAGTTGATTATAAATACTTTCAAAATCATAAAAATGAGTTACCATAATTTGTCGATAATGTAGAATTTTTTACAATAAATTAACTTAAAAGTTATCCAGATTTGTAACTTTTTTAACACAAAATTATTATGAAATATAAATAAAAATAAATTAAAAAATTGGATGTAATTAGTCTAAACTTTATAACAAATACCAATTTTTTAAACTCATTTTTGTTTATAATTTATTATGTTTTTTATTTAAACCCTCAATATATTAAAATCGAATTGGATCTTATCTAATTTAAGTCGACTCAAATTATACATTTTCTAAAGCAGATTACACTTAATGGGATTGTCTTCTGTCAAAGAAATAAACTCATTTACAAAAATAGTGAAGTGAATTCATTCTTGTTAGAAAAAACATATAATTGGATATATATATATATATATATATATATATATATATGTATATATATATATATAATATATATAAATAAATGGACACACGTTTTTTTTTAAATTATCTATTTTTTTTAATAATCAAAATTAGTAATGTTAATATTGTCAAAAATTGTTAGTAATATGTTAAAAGTGGATATCAAACTTTTGATCTCTCTTATTACTTCAGTCCTTAACTCTCTTATTACTTCAATCTATATGCCCTTGGAGTGGTCAATATTAATATAGTTAGTATTGTACTCATGTTGGAGATAGAGCCTGCTTAAGAAAGAGGGGTGCATATGGTGTGAACATGGAAACGAGAGTGAGTAGGAGAGAAACCCAGTACACTCTCCACCCTGTAGTTTGCCCCCTTTATTTCCAAAGGTGGTTTTAGTTTGCACCTCTAAAGTAAATAGAAAAAAATAAGAACTAAAATTGTGTCCAAGGTACCAAATATTCTACATGTAAACGTGTACAATTTAGGCAACTTTTTAGGCTAGGTCACATTGTGCACTACTTTTCCTCCTTCCTCACTACTAAAACCCTTCATATTTTCAGAACTGTGCATCCAAACAACACACATTATCCAGAAACACACATCCGAATGTATAAAATTTGCCAATTTTTTCGGATGTATACTTTCAAGTTGATATTGGGGTAGAAAAAGTAATCACCTTGCACATCTAATCCAAACCTAAATCCTAAATAAACCAAGCCTTCAAATTTTCATTTGAATAAGTCCAACTTAATGATGGGCTTCCGAACCAAACACAATCTTCTTTTATTAATTACTTAAAATTGAATATTGAAATGTGCAATAACAAAAGTGGATGAAAAACATCTTATACATAAGATTAACCAAAAAGAAAACCAACAGTTTGGGTTTATAGAACATCTATATCTATATAGATTACATTTTGAACAAATACACAGTCTCTGAAATTTGATAAATTTACCACTTGCTTTGTACTACTTTCCGTACATATGAATATTACAGATTCTATGTAATTCATAAAATTAAAAGGTAACTCCGAGATTTTATCAAACCTTGGGGAAGATCATTGCATGGTCTGCTCAGTCCAACTTTTTCAAGCACCACCCACATAACAGAACTTAAATGGCTAAACGAGTAGAATCCAATTCCATCCTAATCACCAACCTATCCCAGTGAATCCTATTTGATTATTTTTTTAATTAAAAAAATAAGGTTGATCTAAATTTGAAAAAATAAAAGGGGAAAAGAAATACTTTGCACGTCAGCTGGTGTACTCAGGATTTCCGAGCCAGTAACTCACAGGTCACTACATCATCCATGGATGAAGCAGCCCTCCCAGCACCTACGACAGGAACTATGTTGAAGATTGGCTCCTCACAATTTTTAACTTTCCTCTGACTCATTTCAGATAGTTCAATGAGTGCATTGCTGAACATAGGCTGTAATAGCTCCACTGACATTTGAAGGCTTACCGGGACGTAGAACCTCAAACTCTGCATGACATAAGAGAATTCGAAATGATAAATTGTCAGAGAAAGATTAGGGCCATGCAAAACAAAAGGGGGAGTATAATAAAGCTGACCACTAGCCTTTTATCCTAAGATTATTATATTTTGCTAGTGTCTTTTGTTAATAGCCTACTTTGAATCCATTTCCCCTTACCCAAAAATGTATGGATACCTTTTAAGCGCAAAAGAACATGAGAAGCCACATAAGTTATCTGGATCTAAATTATCTCCCTCCCCTCAACCATTGAGGAAGAAAGTACCATCCACAATGGAGGTTATCAATGAAAAAGTCATTTTGAAAACAGGAAATTTGTACGCACAACTAAAATATGATTGAAACAATAATAAAATTAATTTGGTATTTGATATTTTGATAAATATACTAACCATTATATCTTCCCAGGCAAAGTCATTATCTGTTATAACTTTGTCAAGAAGATAAATGCAGAACTTTGATAACTGTTCCATCTGTGCTTTAGGTATAATATGTTGACCATTATTATTGACGTAATCAGTCGGCATAGAGTTATAACATATTTTTGCAGCCAGCTCACTTGTGATAGACAATATAATGGCACACATCTTTCCTGGAATCACACATTTCTGAATGCAATGATCATGCCAATTTTCCTGCTTGAAACCCCAATAACATGATGTCTTTGAACAAGACCTTTCTTTTATTGTCTCAATTTCTATATCTGCACCATCCTCAACATAAAGAATAGGCTTCACTTCTACAAATGCTCTGAAAGGCCATCAAGGGTAGATCCCAAAAAATGTTAGCAGCCATGATATTAATACTGAGGAATTGTTAAAAAACAAGGAATCGATAAAAATGGAATACAAAAAAAAAATCCAGATTACACAGATATGAATAATGACTCAAATCACAGAACCATACAAGTGTCCATTTTCTACTGTATTTTTGAATTTCCCCTTCAGTGCAGCTTAACTTGCAGTTCTTTTGAGAGCACTGAACCCATAAAAGGTTCACAATATTAAAATAATGAAACCTAAGATACGCAGATAGCAAAGGAAACGTACTTTAAATAAATAAATAGCAAATTATAACTTCTAAACCTATATATATAATGGGCCTTCTTGACAAGTTGTAGCTCAATGAAAGTATTAATATTTGTTGATCAAACAAGATGCAGAGATAGCCTATGGTACCTTTTAGGTAGATCAGGAACAAGGACATAAAGGAATATGGGTTCTATTGTTTTGTATGTTTTGCCTTCCTCTAAATCAGAGATCTTCATCTGTCTGAGGATTGTTTCTTGTTTCTTCTCGATATCGAGTCTTTCCAATGATGAGGTATGTTTAGAACAGTATATAACAAAACCAATAGCAGATGTCGATATTGAACAATTAAAAGATTTTGCCACTGCTTCACTGTTTTTCAATGCCTGTTCCAGTTCAACCCCAGGGCCTCCACTGCAAAGATTCATTGTAGGAGGGTCAAGGCCCAGTTGACCAGCCATGTGAAGTATACCCTCATGCAAGGTCGCCTGCAAGTAAAGAAGCATTAGAAAGAACAGAAGAGTCACTGAATAACTATATTTAGTTCAATTATATTGTTATTTTTCATGTTTTCCTCTTTACATACAAATACCCTAATATCAGCCCCAACTCCCGAGTTACAATACCCTAACATATTTAGGGATGAAGAAATAAAAGCCAAGGAATTAAAGTATTATTGTGTGGTTGGATTAGTTCATTTTGTGTTCAAAACAACTGATAGTATTAAGCAGAGACTACAGCCAGAAACACCGAGGTAATAGCCCAAATATTTAGGGATCAGCCAAAATTAATTTAAACACACTCCAGGCATATGTATTTCACTTAAAGGACTTTAACAACAAACTTCTACACATTCTGTGAATTGCTTGAGTGAGAGCACTTAATGTCCTTGATATTTATACACAAAAAACAATAAATGCATTTTATTTTTTACATTTACATAAACAAAAAAGAATTAGTTCAATTACACTATTTTCAATTATTTTAAATCTTTTCAATTGATATAACAATTGAAACTGACATGATACTGTTCGGTCCAATGCCAGAATATTTCGCATTGATTTCAGTAAAACTAAATTGCCCTTTCTCTAAAGAGCACCAACATACCAAAGAATAAAATGTTCCTATATATGAAGTTAATCAAATTAAAGAAACACAAAGTGAAGGTTTGTCCTAAATCAACTTGAATCAACCATAAGCAGCCTTTATGCTTCAACAGCTATCAACTGTGTCCCATGTCAATTTTCCCAATAATATAATGAAGCAGGATATATATATATATATATATATAATAGATGTAATCTTGCTTTTCTGTTGGTAAATAGTTGACAACTGGTAGCAATGGGGTTTACCTGGCTGTATGGCCCAATGCAACTGGGTGCCCAACAGGAAATACTCTGCACATGCAAAACCTTTTTATCTTTACTATTAGCTACCAAAACTTCAATGTATGCTCTACTAAAGCCCATTTCAATTAGAGGCATTTCAACTGTACTGCGGGATGGGACACCAAATGGGCACTTCTCCTGTGTTATAAATTTCACATATGTCTCATTTGCCTCGGAGAACTTATTCATGTCATCAATGTAAAGGTGAATATAGAGAACATTCTCCCAGCCAAAACCAAAGTTTGCTAGCTGTGATTCAATTTTCCTCAAAACAATCTTTAAATCTTCCTGCAAACCTGCTATAAAGAAATAAGACTGATATGAGTCAAAGAACAAAATAATGTGGAAGAGTAAGACACGACTTAAATCATTTAAAATATATGAATAATTATGACCATTGCACGAGTCTTGCAACCAGCAACATATGGAGAACGTGCTTTTGTTATTTGTTCTTGAAATGTTAAATTTATGTTCTATGTCATCAATTGGATCAGTGCAATCAACAGGCTTGCATGTGGCTTCAAATCTTTCTTGACTGTCATCCACTTCAAGTACAGACCCTAATTTCTGCATACAAATCTCATGTATTTTGTCTTGTGTATTTAGAAACTGAATGTCTTCCTTATTTTCCAAATGAAATGCCAAGGGATGAAGGATCCCCACAGGAGCTATGGAATCTGAAGAGTGCATCACAACTTGATATTCATCAAGCACAATGCGAGCATTCTGAAAAATTTAAGGAACGTATAGATAACAGAGGAAAAATATTGATTATAAGTTCAAAGCACAATTAATAATAAATTTACAAGATTGAATTCTGAAGATTGGCAGGAACACAGAACAGACATTGAAAATGAATGAGGGTAAATTGAGCCTTGGACAACTAAAGATCATATGACAGTACCAAATTAAGGATGTGAAGTGGACCAGCCAAGGCACAAACTGAATAAAAGCAATGGTAGACCCAAAAACAACAACAATTCTCAGTTAACCACACTAATG
The DNA here is from genome assembly GCA_037974295.1 of Cicer cuneatum. Lineage (NCBI taxonomy): Eukaryota > Viridiplantae > Streptophyta > Magnoliopsida > Fabales > Fabaceae > Cicer > Cicer cuneatum. The sequence goes on from JBBPBO010001986.1 coordinate 1,415,540, forward strand.
GTGGTATGAACTTACAATAAAGAGGGGGCAATCAAGAGTCAATGTTTCATATTCCCCTCCTTCACCGCAAACATTGATTCCATATGACCTGTAAAAAAGAGTTACGGAAATATAAAAACACCATAGAATGATGTTAACATGTAAACTACAAATAATTTATACAGATTTACACAAGGAAAAAGGAAGGGTGAACATATTAGACATACTCTTTCAATTTATGCAAATAAGCATTTAATATGGCTATTTCTTTACCCAAGTGCTTTGCAGGAACCAAACCCATGGCAGCTACCTTGTAAAATAGATATAAAGAATTAAATTCCAAAATAACAGCTGTCCAAGTACTTACAATTGCAAAAAAAGTTGATTTCTGTTAGAATATAATAAAATGCCTCCAAGGATTAGTTTCCAATATTAGAATATCTTAGGTTATCTATTAGGATTACTTTTGACATTACTTATTATTATAATTTCTTTTTCCAGATTTTACTATTTGTTTTGGACTATGAGTGTATGTATCCCTATAAATAGGGTTAGTGTTTAGTCTTTTGTATCAATCTACTCTCAAGTTATTATCAATAAATTATAATATTTAAAACTCTTGTTATTTCCCTTTATCTAAAAGCCTAACTTCAAGCCAATTACTATGTAGAAGGAAATGGTTTCACTTGAATAACCATTTCATATTTTGGCTGCAGATCTCTCATACTCACCAACCATATATTCAAAGCAACCCTACTTTCAAGATTACATGAAAGCACTAGCATATCATGGAACCCTTGGATGATATCAGTCGAGACACTCAATATGATCAAAGCAACAGAAAGATCTTTCTCCATGGATGACAAGTAAGAAGAACCATATGATAGGAACATAAGAATTTCCTTCCATTTACAAATGAAAAAAAAGAACAATAATTAATAAATGCAAAAGTTAAACAAGTTATACCTTCACAGTTATAGCTTCTATTCCATTTGCAATCTGGTCAGGACAAAAATGGAGTTAGATTTATCTGACAAATGGAGAAAATATTGAAGTTCACTTATTCACATAAACAATTGCATACATGTGATACAATCAATTATGTTGCAAATATCCCAAAACACAATTTACCATTTCCTGTAGGAGCCAGGACTGATCTTGTTTCCATAAGTATGCCAGAGATACAAGGCCTAACCTTGAACATACACTTTCTACCCGTAGTCTCTGATAGTCAGATGCTATGGCTCCAGAACACACTGCAGTAACTGAGGGTATCTGCCTTTTCACTTCACGTAATAAAATATACATATCTTCAACTTCATCACCTTGAGTTGTTTTGTAACCAAGCTCCAGATGCCTATCAACAAGATATCATTTATAGGATAAAACAAAATATTAAATAAATTCATATATTCTGGAGACTTACAGAATACAACGTGATGAACATTGTCTATTAGAAAAATTGAGATGCCATGCTATTGCCTCAAAAGTAAGGCAATCAAGACAGTCATACAGTCACCACAAAATGATAAGACGATTCATTCTAGTAGATAGAAGCACCTAGATAGAAAAACTATATTTTGCTTGGAAAATAGTGGTATAACATTAATATTGATAATAAAAATATATGATGTACTTCCATCTCATTTATAATCATTAGCACATGATTGGCAATTGGCAAGTAAACAATTGGCTGCTGAACTTTCATAATCTATATAACATGTTAATAGGACTTTAATTTCATCATAAGTTTCCTTAAATTAACTACAACTAACCTAACCTACTGATTTCTCTGAAACGAAGTAATTGGTTTTATCAAAAGATTTGTTTAAAAGGCCTGCCTTGAGGATCCTTGTATCCGCCTCCTGAACAATGGCAATCCCATACACTCAGCATAGCTGGTGATAATTTGATGCCCAACCTGTGGAAAACATTGAGCAGCCAATTATACTTTTCAAACATGAATGCAAAAACACATACAGTAAATATAAGCAGAGGTGATGACAACCCTCTAACAGTTTTGTTTGATTTTTAGAAAAGAAAAAAAATTACCAGAGCAAATAACCGACAAAAATTATGAGGAAGAAAGTGCCAATAAAGAGCGAGATAGCCAAGTTGGCAACTCAAACACGGAGGATAAACCTGCCATCTCGCCCTTAAACTTTGCATAAAGGGGTAGGGATTTTCATCTGGTCCAAAGTTGATCTTGCACCAAACAAAAGCTTCACTTCCAAAGTTTCAATTCAATCCAAAATTATCCCTATATTCTACTTCCCCACTACCCATAAACACACAATAACTAGTTTGCAACTATTATGATATAGAATAAGGGTAATTAGAGTTGGAGTAGTAAAGAGATGTTAGACAAGTTGGTTTGTTAGTTGGATAGTTAGAGGAATAACATGTATAAATAGTATATGGATAGAGGGAATCAATGAATATAGTAAAGTTGTGAATAGAGCAGTAACTCTATTGTGAAGCGAAGAGAGGAAAGATTTCTCTCCTATTCTTTCCTATTTTTTAATAAAAATGTTCTTTCTTTTGAATCCAATTATAGGGTTCCTAACAACAACTTCTGTAATACTGTACCCTACAGTTTCAACTTCAAGTGTACCCTGCAGTGTCCAATTCGGAAGACATAACCCACCAAGATTTTGCAAAAATGGATCCTATCATAGTTCAGGGATATCTACAATGTCATAAAAAAATCTACAGAAAATATATTATAAATCAAACTTTATATAGTGAAAGAAAGAGGAGGGGTCGCAAATTTTTTAAGCAGAGACAACTTCATTTCTACCATTCTTTGAAGCTAAAAATGCCTAAATTATCAATGCACTAATAACACTAATTCTTATAAACATTATGTAGTTCCCACGTAGTATAAAATGAATTAAAAAAAAAAAAAAAAACTTTCTCCTAATATCATTAATTATTCTTCAGCTATGAAACGAAGTGAAGAAGAGTCTACACTAATTTTCAAATGTTGACCAACAGAAAAAATTGAAATATCAAAATTGGAATAGTGAAAGATCAAAATGGAGATGAAGACGCATACGGTTTGGTACATGTAGCTATCGAGCTCGTCGACGGAATCATCAACCGGCATCAAATTCGCCAATGCAACAATCTATTGAAACACCAAATGGGGAAATAAATTACGATAATCGATAATGAAATTGAGGAAGAAAAAAAAGAAAAAGAAAAAGAAAAACCTGGTGGCCATAGTGAATAGACTTCATCATGGCATAGCAGCTGTCTTTGCCGCCGCTAACAAGTGCAACCACCTTCATCGTTGAAAGCAACTTCCACTACTGCTTGGGTTCAACTTCAACAGTGTGCGTTTTAGGGCTCCACTTTTCACTGTGTAGTCAGATACAACGAACGACGACTCAAACGATGCGTTTTGGTTATAGAAATAAGTCTTGTGTTCTTAATTTGCAAATTAACAATTCAGTCCATTAATAACGACGCTTTTTTTAGAAAAATTCATTAAATATTGTGTTCAATAGTTTCATGTTACACCGTGAAATTGCATTTTTCTTAGGTGTATTCAGTTAAAATTTAAAAGATTTTTTTATAACGAAAAAATGGTCAAATATTCTTTCAAGATTTTAATGTAATTAAAATAAATTTTGTAATATTTATTTATGATAGTTTGGATTATTTAAACAAAATATAGAGATATAGTGTTATTCGATCAATATTTTTATCTCAAACAACATCAAATAAAGAATAAAAATATGAGTTTATTTGAAAATTTGAGTTACGAATTTGATAAAATTTGTATTATATTAAAAAATATAATTAATTTTATGGATTTTGATTGAAAATTTTGATGAATTTTTGTAAAAAAAGGATAATATTGTTAACATTTTAAAACATAAAAGATCAAATTGTCACTTAAAATTAAAATAAATGACCAAATCGGAAAACAAAAAAAGATAAATGACTAAAACGTTAACTGAAATTAAGTTAAGGGACCACGAGTGCTATTTAGGCCTCCATAACAAAATTATCTTACAAATAATTTTAGAAAAAATACTTATAATCCTTTAAATTAAATTCAATTCTCGTTTAGGTATTTTAAGTTTATTTTATTTTTATTTGGTCATTTAAGTTACATTTTGTCTGCACTATTAGTTGTTGAGACAAAATCGCTCTCAGAGATTTTAATGATAACAAAATTATGTCAAATATTATAATTATGTTTATCATCTAATTTGTGTTTTTAAGTATATTCAAAGTTAGAAAACAAGTCATTTCTCACCTTGATCCAAAAGAAGTACATCTGATATAAGTTAACACATCCTCTAAGTTAGAGGATAAACAACTAGAAAATGAAGCTTTAAACCTCTGATAAATAGGATGAACAATATTTCAGAAAAAAAGATGAATCTATGACTTATTTCAAGGAAGATGAATATGTGTTTAAAAACAATTAGTACTAAAAGCAAAGAGACAAACAAATCATGAGAAGAGGATCAACGTCAGAGGATAAATAGATAAACTTCTGATTTCATTCATCCTCTTTCATAGGAAATGGCCAAAAGTACCATATTTCGAAAAAGTATTGTCCTTGACACGAAAAACAATACTGTATAGTTCTTAGAAAAGAAAAAAGTCAAAAATATAAGTCTTATCTCAATTAATAAAAATATCATCCTCCTATATGAGGACAGACTATAGAACTCATCCTCCTACGAGCATACAGTACAAGAGAAGCTGAATGGCATTTCTGTAATTTAAATTAAGTACCATGGATAATTAAGCTAATGTCTAACGGTCACATGTCATTTTTTCTTGAGAAACAAGTTTCATCACATCTATAAAAGAAAGAGAACCCTTCAGCATTTACATACGCAACTACTCATACAATAGAGAAACACTTAAAGCTAAGAAAAACAATATCATTCTCCCTTAGAACTTTCTACAGTTTTTAACTATATATTTGAGTATATCCTTTTAGAAAGTTATGTAAAGAGAAAATCATAATCTCATTAAAAATCTCTCATACTGTATATTCCAAGTTAATATTAACTCGGTAATAGTTGTAACTCAAGAAGAAAGATTGTGTAAACTTGGTGAGGCTAAAGAACATACACTGAGAAAAAGAGTCCTAATGGAAGACAAGGCATTTTGAACATTAGTGAAACTCACAAGTTTGTGAAAAACTGAACACAACCCATTTTAGATAAACCAATATAATTATGAGTGTGTCTCTTTATCTATTTTATAAATTTTGTTACCAACATTCTTACTCGTATATTATGTTGTTCATCCTCTCGTAGAGGATACATTTTTTAAAATAGATTACTAAGAAAATTTTAAAACTATAATATCTCTATTCAACTATCTTCTAGTGATATTTTAGCTACTTCATTAGTCATTTATCTCAACTTCAACAACAATTAGTTCAATTGAAAATTTATGATAATTTGAAACTACCAAATGCTGCAATAATATGTCCTCATATTAATTTTTCAAAAAACATTAATCAAACCTCATAAATGGTATATATTTATTGATTTTCTCAATAATTTAAATTCACATATAACCTTAAAAACAAAATAATAAAAATATATCAACACAATTAATGTCTTTAACTTCATTCACATACAAATTAGCTGGAACAATTAAGTTGTTATGATGTTTCGATTAGACCTTAACATTTTATGATAGTATTTCAAAAAAAAATTTCAAACTTAAAAGACTACATACGTAATTTAATTTATTTTAAAAGTTAATAATACAAATAAATGTAATTTAAAGAGATGAATTAAAGAAAAAAATTTAAGCACGTAGTAAAAATTGAACTAAACTTAAATAATTAAATATGTGTATTTACCATAATTTTACAAACACTAAAAACAAAATTTTAAAATTTTATAAATACTAAAAACTTACTTAATATTTGTATAATATCTAAAAGTACCCCTCTAAACAAAAATACAATTTTATTTTCTGTCCGAAAGTGTTCTTTGAAATATATGTACGATTTTTAGAAACCTAGGGTGGAGCAAGAAGAAGCTCCATTACCATAAGAAGAAGCTCCACCCAAAATTATTACTTTTAAGTTTTTTATTTTATAAAATTAAATGAATGACACTCCCTCTAAAATAAAATAATAGTAAATTAGCTCAAATTTATCCTATTTAATATAATAGAATATCTAAATTAGTCATCATTTAATATAACTTTTGTTTATATTTGTAATAATCCAATTTACTAATAATTAAAGATTATTTACAATAAACTTAACTTTTTTATTAGAATTGTATAACTATAATTTAATCTATTTTTGTTTATTGGAGTAAATGATAATGATAGCTTCCCATAAATATCTGCAGAACAGCATAAATTTGACCTTTCTTGTCAACATGAAGAATTTTCCATAACAAGCCAACTAAACATATTCATTAGCCCATGGTTTTTCTTTACTCGACAAAAAATGGGTCGTATAAATAGTAAAAAATCAACCCAATTACAGCTATACTCCTTTTCAACGTAAAGTTTATGCACTAAAAAAAACAAAAACCAACACACTAAAGTGAAAAATTGGTAATCTGATTAGATAATATTATAATCGTTCGTTATTAATCATGCTTGTTCACAAAATAATAATTATTTATTTAATAATAAATAAAGTGAATTATTCATTTTAACTAAAATAAAAACTGTTCATTTAATAATAAATAAAATGAATTATTCATTTTAACTAAGTTAAATCCCAGGCATTGATTCTTTGTATATGGACACAAAAGGAAAAAAGGTTGGAAACACTTTTGTAAAAGATGCAGATGGAATTATAACTAAAAATCTGTGTCATTAATGGGAGGACCCAGATATTCAATTCCATCCATTTGACAATTTTCTGGCATCTCAATTTCTTCTAACAACGCATAACTATCATTTTTGTTGTTCACCTTAGCAATCTCTTCTTCCACATCTGCAGGTTAAATAAATCATTGATGGTCAGAGACATATCATTAATAATTAATGTACAATTGTACTATCATTAATTAATTAAAAAAATAATTGCTATCACATTAATTCAATTACACAAACGGACTTATTAGATGAACAATAAAAACGAAAATGAATTAGAATAAGCCATGTACGAAAATGGATTCTGGAATAAAATAGATCAAACCATGTACCTTAAAAAAATTGTACTCTCACATTAATTTCAATAAAAAAGTTGAAATGTCTAAATTACTATCTTTTATCTTTTAGAACTATGGAACATATGCTTATAATTCATTATGGAATAGTACATTGTTAGGAGTTCAAATTTGAAACATGAATTTTTTAACCAATGACTAAAATTTAAAACTAAAATTTTCATTTCATAATAATGGTTAAATATGCAATGTGCAATAGAAATATTTTTGAACCCATGTTTCATTATTTTTAGACAAAGTTTCCTTTTATTATGGAAAACTAACAAAATCATCAATATATACAAACATTCCTCATGGAAATTGCGTGCAATGAGAAAGTGTGACTCACTTGGAAAAGCATCACAAGGGTGATCTTTGTAATAGGAACAGTCCCTTCCATCTTCTTTGGAATAAGGAGGACCAATGACATCAAGTACAGCACATGGAGTTATGGCTGTGAATTCATGAATGTTGCCTCCTGTTGTTGGATACAGCACTGAAGTATCACATGGTGCTGTGAACACATTGTTTGCTTTTAACTTTGCCAATCTCACTGCCAACAAAAATTAACTGTGAGTCAACTTTAAATAACTAACTAAAATAATTAATATGGGACTTGGATTGCCTGCTGTCGCAATCTTTGCAGTCACATAGTCTATGTGACTGCACATGTTGCGACAGAAAGCAATATGGATCCCATGATTAATATATGGTCACTAGATTCACTTCAGTTAACAAATGAGATCCTAGACGGTCGTCCATCCCAATCTTACGCAGACCAAAAACAACTTATATCATGAGTTTGGAAAATTGAAAAATTAAAATCTTAGAATCTCAACCGTGCTATCTTCAACTAAACTAGATAGTTGACCGAAGACGCTGACTACATCAAATTCATTTAATATATTTAGAAAATGATGAAAGAGACGTAAATAAATCTCACATTTTGATGGTTGTTGCAACAAGTTGTGAGTGGCTTGAGAATCAACCCAATCATAAGACTTAATGTGCATTTGTCCTAATAGAAGCTTGCTGAAAACAGTCATGCCTGGGTGGTTATGGAGGGGAATGACTCCTCTTTCAGGCAGGAAAAAAATACATAGCTGCAAAAAAAAATAAAGTGGACACATATTAATTATATATGTAACACTAGCAAATGAGTAATTATAAATTTATAATTGCATTATGTTTTATTAGGGAGCAATACTTACAGAGAAATTGTCACACTTGTAGATAGTGGTATATGTGACCCTTTGAGTCTCTTTAATAATATTTCCAGGCTTGAAGAATTGCAGATCTCTACTTAGTCCAACATCCTCTGGTTTCATGTTATCTGATTAATTGATAAAGAATCATAAAATTAGACATCTATGTATTAAAAATAAATATCAGAAAAAATAATTTTCAAATCCATATTTCATTACATATTATTTTCCCTCGAAAAATAAAACAATGCACTTGTAGAATGAAGGAAACTAGTGACCTAAGGAATGAACTTCTTAATTCTACAACTTAGGACCACATATCCTAATAGAAGGTCCTAGAATGACTTGTTTCTACCTCTGTATTAGATTAAATAATATATACACTAGAGTAAATTGAAGTTACACTTTAATTATAAAAAAGAAACAAAACAGGAAAATTTTAGAATAAATGAATCTATATAAAAATTGAAGTTCATATATTTTGAAGGGCTAATTTCTAGTTTGTAATTTTTCATGTAATTCAGGCCACAACATTCAACTGAAATCACCTAAAAACATATCCAAGCATATAGAATACACGAGATTTCTAATAATATGTGAAAGTAAAAATCAAAAGAAATAATTAATTAATGATATCATACCAAGGATGTGGCAAAGTTTGTGAACATCTTGTGGTGAAGGAATGGTATTAAGGCCTTTGAATGTTTGCTTGCATGAAGCATAAAGCTCTTGAAGTACCTTTGGAACATTATGCCTCTTAACTACCCTACGGTTATAAGGCTTGTTCCTTTTCTTTGCAATTGCAATCACTCTTTTCACATAATCAACCTTGTTAACATGTCCATCTCTTTCTCTACCTTGCTCAACCAAACCAACCTCCATTTTCACCAAAAAACACCACTAACAATTACAATAATACCCTTTAATTGTGCACCAAATTTCCAACTCAATAATTGAATAAAAGCCTCAATCCTTTTATTTATACTCAAAATAAATTATGAGATTGTGAAATAGCCCACTGGATTACTTGTATTTGATCTTCCAAGTATAGATTTGTTCCACTTTAGGATTGTGAAAAAAAGGAAAAGAAAAAGAAATCTCAAGTACCCAGAATTGAGAAACTTAAAAAAATGATTTTTTTTAAAGTAATGAAATAGTTGCGTTTGACACAAAAGAGGAAGAAGATAAATAAATATACACGAGGGTTGTAAAAAGTTGTAACATTTAATAAAGTATGTTTTTTAGAAGATAGATAGGATTAAAATTGGAGATATGGTATGTAGTTATAAATATGCATGAAGAAGAGATAGAAAGAGAGAAAAAATATCTAAGACGTGAAAACTAGGGGCTATTTTAGATGGTATTTTTTGTGCCACTTCATTGCTTGACAACAATAAAGTTAGAAGCAGAAAAAGGAAAAATAAAAAGAAGAAAGAAAAAAAAAAGATGCAAACAAAACAAAACAAAAGAAAACCAGTGTTTGTGTAATTCCCGCCCCCATAGATTTTTTGGAAACTAGCGGTTATAGCGACCCCTGTTTTGTGTTTTATAGACTGTTAGATAAATAGGAATTTACCAAAAACACCCCAAGTAAATCCAATAGATTCTTTTTTTCCTTTTTATATAATTACTATTTTCTTTTATATAACAAGTAGATAATATTTTTTATCCCAACATGAGATAGGGCGAGAATATGTTGATTGTTAGAGTAAGTTTGAGATAATTAATTTGTTTAATATCTTAATATAATATAAACGATAAATTTAATTAATTCAACTAACCATTAAATATTGACATAATATTTTCAATGATTAAACATATAAATTTTTACATAAGTCTAAAATTCGTAGCTATATAATCTAACAATTAATATTTACTTATATTTTTTTAAAAGTTTATTATACATTCATTAGAAATTATTTAATAAAATATTAAATCGTTTTAAAATTTTATAAAAATTTATGAAGTTTACTTGATAAGTAAGAATTTTCAATTTAATAGTTGAATTAATTAAATTTATTACTTATTTTAGATTATTAAACGGAGTAATTTATTATAGAGAATTTTAGTATTTTAACATACGAAAATATTTTTGACTGCGGTTTTTTATAATAATTTTAAGACCAATACAGAAGATACATTTATAAATCTTTTAAAATTTCAATATATTAATGATCAAAATATATCACCCGTATCTTAAAACATACACAAAAATCAGTCAAAATATTAATAAATTTAGTCAAAAATTTAAATTAAATAGATTAATTTTCTATAATAAATATTTATTTTGAAACGAAATACCCGTTTATTTGACTAAAAAAATCTGTTTAGTCAATTAACATGATTTTTTGCTTACTTTCCTTCAACCTAAGCAGCTGGTTACCCCAAAATCAAACAGCTACTTACATTCCTTATTCTTCTTATGTGACTTAATCAATTTGATGTGTATGTATTTGGGACTTGCTTGGCTGCAATGACATTGTGATCTAGAAAAATTGAAAAGCTGATGTATGAAAAAAAAGAAAAAAAAACTAGTGTGATTGGGATTTATAAAATTTGAAAAAGTTAAAACAAGTCACAATCGTCACAAAATTGGTTTCACACTTCATAGGCTAACCATGTGCCAAGTGGACTCTTCTCACCTGTGTGTAGTGGAGTGGGATTTTTTACACTAAAGATTAGGTTTGTTTGTTTGTTTGAAATTATAAAACACTAAAGATTATAGTTAAGGACAGCTTGATATTTCACATAAGTACAACACTCAAGATTTATTTTAAGTGACCGGTTTTTCTTCACAAATGTTGTTTGTAGAGTGAAAATAGAAATCGACACATTATTCCTTCAAGTGTCAAATTAATTTTTAAATTTTATAATTTAATAAATATATTTTTAAAAGTTAAAATATTAATTAAAATAGTCTATATTTATATTTAAATTTTTATCGTTAGAGATTATGACGTGACATATTAATTGAATATGTGATTTCTCTATGTTAGTTCTATATCAATGTCATCACAATATGAATTAATTTTTTTTATGAAATTTAGATCTTTTGTAGGCTAATTTGTCAATAATGAAGATTGTCTTCGGGTCCCAAATAAATCTTTAAGATAACAAAATTTTGTTGACAAATTTATTTTCGAGAACAAATTGATGTAAGATAAACATTGAAAAGTTAGTTAGAGTGCCACATCAAATTATCTAATTATAAAAAAATAAATTTATTGATATTTTATAATTTCAGAGACCAATTTATCAATTCACTTGTTGTTTATATATTTGATTTCACCTTTGGTAAAGTTAAAATTAATTTTAGTGCGTAGAATTAATTTTATCATGTTTGGTTGTTCTATAATAGAATTTTATGACTGAATTGATTATGTCTTTAGAATTAGTTCTAATTTCAAGTTATAATTTATAATTGATTTTTAACCTATAATTTATCATTTAAATCACATTTATATGAATGTATTCAAAAAATAAATATTTTACGTTCAATTTACTTTTAATAAAAATCAATTTTACATAATTAATTTTTTTAAATTGATTTTTTTTAAGAATACACACTTAGTAATTATATTAAATTATGGAGATCAAATTATCCATATCCCGCTCTAACACTTATTCGATATCTTTTTAACTTACCAATTGAGCTGATACAAATATTTTTTAGTACATTTTTTGTAATACTTTGAGTAAGTACTGTAATTGTAAATCATTCAATAGAAACTGCGATAAAAGCGACTTATATAAGGAGTTAGATCATTTTTCGGACAACATTTTATAAAATACACATTTTTTTGTTACAATTCAAATGCACTCGTGAATATTATCTTATTAGTAGGAAAATATGTGCATTATCTTATTTGAGAAAAAACACTCATGAATATTTGGGACCAAGGAGACCATGTTATTTGATTTGATGCACTCTTTGGGATTAATAGTACACTAGTACTAGTAGGCTCTTTCATTTTCTTTCACTTGTTTTTTTGTAATTGTAAATTCGTAAAATAGAGAAGCTTGAAGAGACAAAAAGAAATGGAGTCAAAATCATAGGAAACACTGACAAAAATATTATCTCAAAATCGCTTTCATGTGAATGGAGGACTTTGCAAGTAAGTTTCATGTAATTGTAAAACTTGGATGCTCTTAGCTGATGTTACCTTAGTTGATGGCTACTCATTTCCAACCTGTTTTGAGATTTTTTTTATTTTTTTTATAGAAAATAACTTTCATTTAAATGCCACCATTAGAATAGTACATTAAATTTAGACATTCTTCATCTATATATTAGAGTTAACAAGAAAATAGAAAATGTTAACGATATATAAAAATATTTTAGAAGTCAACAAAAAATTACCTAATAAAAAATTTAATTCTATCAACAAAATTAATTTTTTACGCAAATAATCAATGTTCAAGAATAATTTAATATTTACAATCTTTAATCTCTTCTCTTCCATCTTAAAATAAAATTGAGGAAAAAAAAAACAAAACATACTTGAAAACCGTTTATTTTAATCAAATGAGAGAAAAAGTGAGTTAGACAAATGATTTGACCTTTCAGTCAAATTTTTTTTTTTTTGCTATTTTGAAAAATCTTATTTGTATAACAAATATAGAAAATTATGATAATTTTTTTTCTCAAAAGAAATGGTAAATATCATCATAATTTATTTACATAATTAAGAGGTTCAGTCGTCAAACTTAATAATATCTATATTTGTCACTTGAGCTAAAACTTAAAAACATTATTTAAGATTTTTATTAAATATAAAATGTGAAGCTGGTTCCTTCGTATTGTTATTAGATTTAATTGCAATTTTAATCGTAAAACCATCTAGATATAATGATTATTTATATGTTACTAATTTTAAGACTAAAATCGTGAAATGTTGCTTTTATAGTTTTTTCCCAACCATAAGTTGGATCTCAGCTGATGGTCAATCAAATCATAATGTCACTGCTGAAAGAAAAAAAAATTATCAAAAGTTTTGAAAGAGAGGACCAGAGGATCTTCATTTTGCTCCACTTCGATTCATGGACAGTAAGAAAGACAACATCTAGTTTTCTGATAAATTTGTACATACTACATAGCATATAATTATAACTATCTTTTCATTTTACTATTAAAAAGTTCCACTTCGTTATACAAAAGTTTGCTTGTTGTGAACTTGTCTTCTCACTACTGAGTCATGTAGCTGCAGAAGACCACCCTGGGAAGAACTATTTTCTTTATCTTCTCCAAAGCTAACTTGTTTGACTGAAAGCATTTTTGAACTCTTCATGACAATTCTAACAGGCATCTGCTCAACTTCACTTCCCTTTTACTGAAGTGGACAAAAAATAAATTTCCCTAAGGAGATTGCTGCAGATTTATAGGTTAGTCTGCATCATATCCTCTGAGTTTGAATCTATGTTTACTGTATCCATGTTAGACGTGGAAACTGAACCTGAAAGAGGTTTCTGCAGGTTTGATGTTTCCAATGCTACACTTACAGATAGTTTTGACTTCTCGTTGCCTAAAACTGAATGATATGGAAGATTGATTGACGATCCAATCTGTTCTACCTTGATCTTTTTCTTGACCTAAGAACCAACCCCGCAGAGCAATTTTAAAATAAGGAGACAAATTGAGTAATAAAGCATTTCTCATCAGATACTTCAGATTACAGAACCACCAAACTTATATGTGCTATGTCTCACCCAAAGGCAGTGTAATTTTAAATTATTCTATTTTGGGAATAAAATATTTTTTTTATTAGCTTTGTGAGAGGTTTTGAAGAAAAAAAAATTATTTCTCAAAAATATTACCATACTATCCATACATGCTAAAATAAAAATGCCAACGAAAAAAGAAAACCAATAAATTTATATCCCAAACTGAATAGGCATCATTAGAAATATTTGACAAAAGCTCACCTTTTTGTCAGGATAACATTTCCCTTGTGAAGCTGAATTGCCCGGCAGTGTTGCATCACAAGCACCAGTAGACATCCCATTTTCCTATAAACCAACTGGCAATAATTAGATTGATGCTCCTCATCACAATGCCAAAACTTGAAAAAGCTTCTTTTTTTATTTTGTTGAGGCCATGTTGGAATAGAATTGAAACAAGTGGAAGCTTTAATTATACAACCTTCACTGCAGAGTCTACACTATTATTTGCATCCTCCCTATTCTTCTCAAAAAAAGTATGGTTGACACTCGGGAGCTCTGAAGTGAGACATTCGGTTTTCACTTTTACTCGTCTGTTTTCATCTTCATGTGTAAAATATTCCTCCTTGGGGTCAGAAGAAAACAAGGACTCCTCGGAGATATTAACACATGTGGCATTTTCAATTTCAATGCTTCCATTTGCTTTGCACTCATCCTTTAAGTTCGAGGTATGAGATTGGGGAGCCTCAGTTCCATCCTTAACAGGTGGTACGTTTGCCATCTATATCATGATTATATACCATTTATCAAAAAACAAACAAGAAATTAAAACCAAATAAGCATCATAACAATCTACCTGTAAAGCAGGTTGGGCAAAGAACAGTTAGAGAAGAATTAATTGTGTTAAGTTGGATGCAAGTATATGTTAGGATAGAGAATAAGCACCCATGATATAATGAGATAGAATGCTTAACAGCGACTCAAAACAATGCAAATCCCTGTATATTACCAAGCAGACATGCCACTACAATCTTCCGCCCAGTAATAATACTAGAAACTGACAACTGATAAATATATTTCTTACAATTGCTGCATGTTCTTCTTTCAAACGAAGTGCAGCTTCTTCAAAGGCAGCAGCATTTTGCATAGAATGTCTGACGATGTTAACAATGATGTCATGATTGCGCTCAACATATGGGAGCCTTGACCTCTCCGCCACCAATCGCCGTAGATTGCTTGCGGTGACAGGCATCTGCTTAGCTATACAAATGGACAAAACATAAAGTAAGTTGTTGCCATACAAATGGGCTACCTTCTAAATAAAATATGGTTACATTACAGAAGTCCACATTTCATTTACCAATTTCAAGAATAACTTTATTTGGCAATATAAATCCAGTACTTTCATCCTCTGCCCGAGCAAGAATATCACGCCATTCACAAAGCCCCTGCCAGCCACGTACATTGCGTAAATGAAATAACATAGGTGTGGACCATACAGAAACCTAAAGTAGAAATGATGTATACAATTTATTTTAGGAAACCACCATAACTAGGATTGACACTCCAATAGCTCCATGGAGTATCCCCACAGATGTAGGTCCTTTGGACCTGCTATGAAACTAATCTTCGCTGAAGTGTTTAGGTTCAGCTTGAGTGAGTCTCTTCAATCCTCCCTTAAGAGTGTGTTTTTCAGGGATCAAACCACGGTCCTCCTCCACAAGAACTGCTTAACCAACTACACCACACCTATTGGGTAATGCATGTGATAATCTTATCTTATCAGTTTACAAGTTGGACAATTTTTATCAATAAATTCCTGAGACTATAACTGGTTCATGCCGTGTTGAATGCTAGACTCGATTCTGTTTCTGAGATAACTTGTATTATGCAGTGAGCTTGGAATGCCGATAGTTTCTGGATGTCCATCCAAAACATCTTATCATGATAAAAACCGACAGATAGAAAGATAATATTCTAAATCAAGTAATATAAGTCCGTGAAAATATGATGCAGTATAGAAGATACTACTGAAAGGGTAAAAAAGACTGTAACATGGTGAGCATTGACAAATTTGGAGCCAGATGTAGATTTTGGCAGGGGAATAGTAGGTGGTTGAAGAAAAATTCAGATGAACCAGCATAACTCAAAATGTTGGACGTACCGGTATCGTACCAATACCAATACCTGTACACCAAAATGCAGGAAATAGTTATATATTATTCTGTATCTCCATATCAGTATGGTATGGTATTCTATATATAATGATGTCAGGATTACCAAAATTCGAAATCTTGTAGAAAACTATATATCTGAAGGATACCCATATATGCACAGCATAAATGGTGTTCAACAAAAAAAAAAAAAAAACACTTCTACTCCGTGCGTAAGTAATAAAATAGGTGATACAAATAAAATATGAATTATCAACTTACTGAAACAACGGCAAGCTGCTGACCATTAAAACCAGCCCCTCTTAACCTGTATATAAAGTGGTAATTGGCTTTATGTTTACATCTCTTGGCAGGTATTAAAAGAACAGCAAAAACTTTGAAAATCAAAACAAATGCAAACACACTCTACATAGAAAATTAATAAAATGATACATGCAGTTTGAAAAAATTGCTACTTAAATAGAAGAGAAGTGCTAGCAACACTCACTTTAACGCTCTTTTTTCAACACTCACTCTCTTATTGGATGAAAATCATGTCCGACAATACTTAGCTCATAAATTTCCCTCAAGCAACCAACCATCTTATGTGGAACCCACGTGAATTTCACCCAATAAGAGTGTTGTTGGCACTACTGTAAATAGAATGTTCATGTAATGAAAGTTTGACAATTGAAAAAAGGCAACCAACCCCTTTAAATGAAGGTAGGAGTCTTCTGTCAAAAGTTCTTTCTCGTACAGCTTCATGCAGACATTATAACTCCGTTGGTAAACCTGTCAGTGACGGGAAATTCAAATAAAAAGGTGTAAGCAAAAGATGTGCCAAGCCAACCATTAAGTTAAGTCGTGCAATTCGATTCAATATAATTGAAAAATTGATTAGCAAGGAAATGTCAAACGAACTTTGATCAACCATGGCATGTTTGCAGAATGCTTAATCATTAAAACAGTTGTAGAGTCCAAGGGAACAAAGGAGGATCCAATGGCCTGAGGATATGCATGATACATTACTTGTTCATTTAGCTAGTTTGATCTCAACTTACTTCCAACAGAGGATCATCAGAACTTTCAGACTCCTTGGACAGTGCAAATAGCTTGATCCTCAATAAATCATAAATATAAAGCAGATAGTGTGTATCTTCTCTTCCATATCTATCATCAGAACAACAGTTTTTAGATTGTAGTAATTAAAATCACTGGGACAGTATACAAGTCAATATCTTATAAGGCCTTAGACTTATAATAGAAAGTAAATAATAAATAAAACCATGTTCAACTGCAGTTTATATATTATATTGTCTGTGGTTTTCTGGGAAAGAGGAGGTATTATATGCAATTAGGTTTACCATAACACTAGAATAAGGACAGCAGTTCTATTAGCTAGTCCATTAGTAGATTAGTTAGTTAGAAGGGATTGAGAGGGGATTGGTTAGATATAGATAATGGAAATCAGATTAGGGAGACCCATTCAGCAAATTTCATCATCTGTAAAGTGAAAAGAGAGATCCTTTGTGAAGGACCTTTGGGGGAAATTTATCCCCATTTTTCTGTTCAGATTTCAACAACACAGCTCTAAACGTGTGTTCTTTCTATCTGGTTTTCCATCTCTTTTCTGAGTTCTAACATAAATCCAGCAATATGGAAAGAATAGAAGACGGGCAGAAAATTAAACAGTCACAGGATGAATCAAGAACAGATTAATTGTGGCAAGCTCAAAACGCAGATTCACCTTATCATCACATCAGGAAGAGGGCGTACTCTCCAGTCTGCATTCTGGTACCTGCAAGGAAATGAATTGTCAACCTTCCAGAATGTAGGTAAGAATAGAAGCAATAATCATGCCATAGAAATGACAAATCTTTTATTTTAATACAGTAGAAAGAAAAAAAGGGAGATAAATACAAAAATGAAATAAAAACTGCATACTCTTTGTTTGCTGTAACCCCACAAAATTGTTGAAGAAGATATTGCAAGCTGTATCTCTCCAATTTTAACACTCTAGAAGCCTGAGCAATGCAATCAAAATATATTAGTCTTGTGTTATAAAAGGGAAGATTATAACACAAATTCCTAACGTACAATCAAGGACCATGAATTATGACAAAGATAATCAAAAGCAACATAACTTTAGAGCTTGTTTCACCATTTATGAGTTACTTTAGAGCTTGTTCAACACATTACAAATGCATGAAAAACTGAAATATTTTCCAGGTTATGCCAAAATCAAAAATAAATTATTATTAAATCTTGTATAAATAAGAGGGTTACACAGGGAAAAAATCATGTTTCAAACAATTATACAGATAAATGGCCATTTCAAAATAACGTGTATAATTCACATACAGGAGTTAGATTAGATAAGTAAGCAAAATTGAGATAAATCTCGTGTTGGAGCTAGTTTTTAGCATTTCCATCAAGTTGCGGCAAAACAATCATATCATATATCTAATTACTCTAAGGAAGTCAAAATCATCCAAATGATCCAACATTAGAGTACAATGCCCAAGAATTATTTTCTGAAACCTGTTTTTCTAGGAAAACTTGTTTAAGAAATAAATACCAACAACCATTGATATCTGTTCGATATAATACCAATAATATGCTTTCAAAGATTGATTTTTGGGATATTTCTTTCAAGAAGGACAACTTACAGGGCCAATTTACCGGGTAATACACAAATCAGTTCTGAAAAAAAAAATTGCAAACCCTTTGCACTCAGAGCCATAGAAACTGATCAAAGAAACTATTTTAAGTAGGACACACCATAATAACAACTATGTAAATCATTATTCAGTTTTTTTCCTTCGATGATTAATAAGGGAAATAATTTCAATATTGACATCCTGAGTTTTCAAAACAAACCTGGCCAGTGTCAAACATATTACAGACGTAAATGCCAAAATCTCGTTGTAGCCACACAATGTCTCGATCTGCTCCATGCAAGACCTAATTAACCATGAATACAGTCAACAGAAAGAAGCAACTAGCAAGTCTATCGAATTAAAGAAATGTCAACAGTGTGAATCTTGCCTTTTTCTTGGTAGGGTCCTTGAAAACTTCCCTCAGGTATGTCCCAACATGATCACGGAGCTTCAGAGTATCGACAATAAAATCTTCAGTCCGGGTTGAGATTTGCATCAAGCATGTCAAACCTTGAAAAGACCGATATTGATTATGTTCCAAATCCACCTAAATATTCAAAGTCAGGATAAAAATGTCAAAAAGATACAGCCAAAGAAAGGGACATGAGAAGTAGCAACATGAAATGTAGAATATAAGTCCAATAGTGACTAAAGGTAATGCCAGTAACGCCTGTAACTGTGGACAATAATAGGATATCAAACATTTATGAAGAATACAATTATTGTGAAAATTATCGTTACTCAGCTTAGTATCCAATTTCATTAGATATCCAAAACACGAAGTTTCTAGTGAATATTGAGTTTGTTGTGACCTGTCAAGAACTGTTGAATAGGCAACAGAATTGAAATTCCATTCATTGAATTTATTTTCTTCACAATGAACAGATACAAAAACCAGATGTCTGAATGCCATAAAATGTACAAGGATATGCACTGCTTAAGATCAATAAGTTAAGTAGATGTGGGAAATTTGATTTCTTGCCATCCATTGCAGTCGCACGAATTAGAGACAAAGCTAAAATGTTATAAAATGTTCCTGCTTATGAATAAAGGGATAAAAAGCTCTAAATGAAAAATACAGCCAGGTCACAGAAATAAACCCAGAGGTATTACAAGCATTCATGTTATACCGCAAATTCATTAATGGAACTCAGCTTAGCAGCCAACTCCTTCAACCCTTTGACTTCCTCCACAAGCTTGAAAGGTGTGCATTCCATAGGGGGAGGCTTTACTGGTACAAGATTCTCGATATTATCTTTATCAACAAAATCTAAAACAGCGAATTTCTCCTGAAATATAAATCAATTATTGCACAATAAAATAAGAGGCAATAGAATTAAAAATTAATATAATAATATCATGTTATACAGTTTGATATTTTTGTCACAAGAACTGAGTATCAACTTAGTTACACAAAAACCAGAAAACACGGGTGGGTTGAAAAGTGAAAGAGGTAGGTGAAGATGGAAGAAAACAGTCCAATAAAAACCCTTCACGAATTGGTTTTCATGCAAGAGTGTTAATCCGGAATGAAAAGTTGAAAACAACCCAAATAAATACTATCAAAACAACAACAGTAACTAAGTTATGAGAAAAAAAAATTACCACACATATCAGAGGTGTAGAGTTGCATATTGCTAATGCAAAACAAGTTCCAGACACAAAAAAAAAAAAAAAAAACTTCTGTGTACCAAGATTTAATGCCCCACCCCACCAAACAAAAAGAAACCTTTCGAAATAAAGACAATTTAATTAAGGCTTATCAAGTCCACAAGGACAACACTAGTCATATTCAATATCACAATTAACAAGGATGAAGGCGTGCCAAAGGAAAATATCATTCCACCTAAGATACGGCTTCCAATGATGTCTGGTCAACATATAAAAAAGTGCTGTCAAAATGCGGCCATGACTGAAAGGCCCAGCGATATTTTAACAATATGTCATTTGAAGAGAAACTACTTGAATATCATTCCATAAAAAGAAAAATAATATTTAGCAATACCAATAAGAAAATAGCAAAACTGTGAGTATTTATTTGCCAAAACAAGAAACAGCTTCGTAGTATTAGATAAATAATTAAATATAACAAAAATGCCCATCTCTAAAACTTCATTCTTTTTAACTTAACCAAACATATGAGAAAATATTTTTATTTTGATAATAAGGACATGTTTGGATTGGCTTATTTGAGTTTATCCACTTTCATAAACACTTATGAGTCTATTTGAGAGAGTTTATGGAAACAACTTATCATGTGTCCATAAGCTTATGACATGTCCACAAACTCTTTTCAGCTAATTTTTACAAGCTATTCAAGATAACTTTTGAAATCAACTTATAGCTTATATAAAAATAGTTTGACTTTATTTATGCGCTTATGCTATAAGTGGTTAAATAAGTTGTTTATCGAAACAGAACCTAAATAAGCACCTCATAGTTTATTTTAATCAGGCCCATGCAAAGCATAAAAAAAAATGTTGTGAAGAAATTGAATAGAATGAACCAACCAGTGGATGTATAAACCTCTGACCATCTTCACTCTTCTCCAACCAAACATGTTCAAAAGGTATATTTGAATTATCAACCACAAGGTTATAATGATACTGAGGCTTCCTAAGAGTGTGTACATGAAACGACACTTTCGGCTTCGTTTCATCACCTTTTTTCTTCTCCTTCATAATCTTCAGAAACCCGTCTTCACCTTCCTCCATATCTTGCTCCTTCAGAACCCTATGAATCTCATCAACCAACTCGTCAACAAGTTCCAAAACGTCTTCGTTTGCGTTAACAATCCATTCATAAGCATCGTCGATGTCGTAGGGGAAAGAGGAACCTGTGCCCCAAATGTGGTCGGAGGAGCCGATTTTGTTCAACATGGATTGTGATTTTCTGGTAAGTTCTTCGATGAGGTGTCTGAATTCGGGGAAGTTGTAGTGGAAACGGAAGTTGTCGTCGGAGGGAATGGATTGGAGGGAAGTGGAAAGGTCTGATAGGTGGTGATTGATGTCCATTGGAAGTGTTTTGGGATTGAATTGAAAGGGGTTTTAGGGTTAGGGTTATTAGGAATTTGGTGAAATGGTGAATGAATGAATTGAGAAGTTGGGAACTCTTTGCGGGTGACGCTGCTACTCTTGTGCGTGCATTTTGAGGAAAGGGTCTACGACAATAGAAATCTATGTTTATCAATGTGACGTGGCGGCAAAATTCTTCTCAGATTTGACCGGGAGTTGAAGTTTTTTTTTTTTTTTTTAAGTCAAGTTGAAGTTATTCAAAGAAAATATAATTTTATTTTTTATAAGAATTAATTAATTAATTAAATGAAGAAATTAATTTTCGTTGTCATTGAGTTTTGTTTATTGAATTTTTTGTTTTTATTTATACTTTCAAACAAAATACATGTTCTTCATATTAGGTTATCATGTTAGGTATCAATTTTTTTGTTAAGAAATATTAGGTATCATGTTAATAACAAAATATTATTATTTTTTAAAAATTACTTAGATATAATATTGTTTTTATATTTTCATGTAAAATATATAAACGGAGAGAGATAATATTAGCGTATAAAATAATTAATTAGTAAAAAACATTTTTTAAATTTATAAATATTTTATCATTAATAAATATTTATCTCGTATATATCATGCATTAAATTATAATTAATATATTATGATATTTAAAATATACACTACTAATAAAATATGTATTTTTGTTTTAACTAATTAATTAATTAATGAAATATCATCTTTTAATTAACATACGAGTGAAAATATTTTATTAATGACAAATTTTGGTTCCATGAAAGATTTATACACTAATTACAATTTAATTAAATTTTTTTTATTTAGAGGATATTCAAGAAATGTAGTGCTAATGAATACATATATATCTTATAACCAATTGATTTGTGAAATACCGTATTATAAATAATTGATCAATGAAAAGTATTTGTCATGTCTATGTTCATATGCAGTGAATTATAATTAGTATATTATCATTTTCTTTTAAATTTTATCTAAAAAATATTTAAGACATACACTAATAACAAAATACATATTTATATTTTAATTATGAAAGACAATATTTTAACTACATAAAATAATTTTTGAAGACAATTTGTTATTCAATACACATAATCTAAACCAAATATTTTTATTTTATTTTTATGAAAAGGGAAAATATATATCAATAATTCAAACTTAGTGAATTGGTTCTCTCAATATACATGCAAATAAATATCATCTTAAAGAGGAAATGAAAAGTTCAATATAACTATATCAAAATCTGCATAATGAACTCTATGTATAAGGAGGTCTGCACATTTATTTGTTTCACGATCAATAGACACCACTTTAACTTATCAATGACGAAAATGAATAAGAGCAGTCATTTATGCTAGAATCGGTTGTAGATGATGTATGGATGTATATCTACGATGAATTATGTCAATAACTACTTTTGAGTCAAATTCAATAATAATCTAATGGAGTTCAATTGCATAGCAACTTTAATATCAGTGAGAATGACCTAAAATTCAGTCATTAAAGCGTTTGAAGATGCGATGCGATACACATGAAGAAATATGAAAAATATTCATGTATGATCGTGTAAGATACAAGAATGAGATTCATCAATGTTCACTTTGATAAACTCAACTCAAGAAGAGGCTTAGATCAAGCTTGATATTGCCTTGAGTTGTTTACTCCTCTTGAAACTATATTGTGGACTTTGGTGGTGTATCAACTTCTACATTTTATCCCCCATCTACAAGGCAACCAAAGCTACACCAAAAAAGTCTTCTAATTCCAAAGAGTACCCAAATTATTATTGGATAAGTTCCACTTCCACAAAACAAAGAGACTAAAACTAAAGAATTTGCTCAAATATTCTTCTCTAACCATTCCAGTCAAAAGTTCTTTGGTATCTTCAGAATCCCTAAACCAAAGATACCAAAAACTAAACCATTTTTCATACATCAATTTGACCACACTTTATTTGGACTCACCCTCCAACAAATAAAAAAAAATTCGTAATAAAATATCACTCCCATTAAAATGGCTCGCGAAAAATGAGTGATATAGTAACAAGCAAACTAGAAGACTTAAAAAAAACATACAAAATAGAAGTAATTTTGTGTTGTAGGTTATAGTACCATGCAATGATGCAAGGGTGTTGGTGATGTACCATGCATTAAACCTTCGTATCAAACTCTTCATCTAATATGCATCAATCGTATCATAGTCATCAAAGATCACTAAAAACGTTAAATCCCAAAATCATGCATAAAGAACTACTCTTAAGCTGGCAAGGACGAATATGTCATTTCCATACTTGGTACTAATAAGTAATTTCTCAACCAAAAAGGAGTATTTATCAACTACAGTTACAAGATCAAACCAAAAGACCCTGCAGTTCAGTATGAAACAGTGTAAATCCCAAAACACATTAATTAGCAACAAAAGCAGGAGGCAACGTTTACGCCAGAAGATTACACAGCATAAGATTCAGCACTTCTAAAGTCTACACTCCCTAATGTTGGTGAAAAGCACCGACATGCTTAAGATTCATTTGCCAGGTTCGAAACGACATGCTTAAGATTCATAAGATTCATTTGCCAGGTTCGAAACGCCATGCTTCATATCTCCCCAAGATATATCTGCTTGTCACTACTACAAGATCCAACAATAGGTTCACTGGGATGAAAAACACACTCATTAACAGATCCATTGTGCCCAGGAAGCTTATACAATATTCTTCGAGAAGTGGTATCCCAGATGTAAACCATTCGATCAGAACTCCCAGATGTGACCTTGCTTCCATCAGGCGACCAGCCACATTTCAACAAGTTCTTTTCGAAGTTGTGTTGATGCCCTTCAAAAATCTTCACACATCGATTTTGTGGAGCATATGGACGCATATCCCAAATGCAAAGCTTGCAATCCATGCCGTTTGTAAGAAGGTAGGAACCATCAGGACTCAATTGCATACTAGTAATCATATCCTGATGACCTTGAAGTGTCATAGTAACCTCACCTTTACGCAAATCCCACACCTTGACATCATTATCAATACCACCAGTGTAGATCTTATCTGAGGCATCAGAGAAGCTGACAGCCGTAATCTGGTATTTGTCAGGGAATGTTTGGATGGAACCCCTTTGACGCATATCCCATAATCTCGCCGTTCCATCATCGGAGCCACTGACAACAAGAGGTGGCCCCCTCCGGGAAGGACAACAACTGTTGACATATGAGAGATGCTCTACCATCTTTTTGATTTGTTTTCCTGTTTCTGTATCCCATAACCTCAGTGTTTTATCAGGGCTGGCAGAGACTATCTGTGTCCCATCTGATGTCCAGTGAAGATCTAAAACCGCGTTCTTATGACCTTTTAGAACCATAAAGTTCTTGCAATCTCCATGCACATTCCAAAGGAAAATTTCTTTGTCATGCGATCCAGATGCAACAACTGACCCCGTTGGATCGAACTTCATGGTATATACTGCACTCTGGTGACCAGTCAGCAACATGATTGGAGATTCCAAACTTGAGGTCCGCTGCTTTCCATTTGGCCCAGGAACACGGGAAGCATTGTATGGAACAGTAGACCATTCCATTGGCCTTGGACCAACAACTGACAGAGCATGTTCACTATCACCAGGAAAACCTTGCATGCTGACCTTTGCTTAAAATTTAACTAAACAAACTTCAATCGGTACAAGCTCAAGTGTCCAATACTGAAATAGAATCAAAAGAGTTAGCAACATTAAGATCTCAAAAAGACTACAGACACTAAATAACGTTCGTAGTTACATATCCAGTCTAAAACATTTAACATAATTCCGCAAGTCCTCATCTACCATTGCCATCAATAATGGGAATAGAAAATGAAACAGAACCAAATGAGAAGGACAAATTATGAATTTAGAGACTGGTAAAGCACCTGACCCGCAAAAAATCCTCCAAAACAGAAACCAATTAAAAAGATGAAATTATAGATCAAAATCTAATAAAGCAAGAAAGATAAAATATCTTAAAAGTGAAGGAACAATCGGCTAATTTTAGCATGAACATTCAGCCCAAAACACAAACAAATGAAAAAGATGAAATTATAGATCAAAATCTAACAAAGCAAGAAAGATAAAATATCTTAAAAGTGAAGGAACTATCTGCTAATTTTAGCATGAACATTCGCTTGAAATAGAAACTCCTCTGCTTAACATGTGTGTGTCTCTAGTTAAGATCAGTTGACACCACCAGGTGTCAAAGATAGCATAGTTACACCTTCAACAATTTTTTATGCAATGCAAATGTAACAAATCCAAGATCAACAGCTCAAACTATTTGATACTTCATCATATTAGTTCACTTTGATGCATAATATGCTATTCAAAACATATATAAATATCAGATATTAAATTACATATGTTCATATGAAATTATGTATACATCAAGATAATATAAAACATGATTCAGTGGTTAGATTTATTAACTTCAAATTCTACTAAAAATTATGGACGAGGTAATGTAAGTATACCAATTTTAACACTTAACTAACTGTCAACAGATCCTAATTCTCTCTCCCTTTCTCCCTCTTCACAAGCATAAAGCTCAAGTAAAAAAGTTTTCAAATTAGAAGAGCGGGTACTTTTGTCTGTCTCAATAATGCAACAATAAATGACTGCTCATTAACAGAAATTACGTATCAAATAGTAGCAGCAGGTGTGGCTGAGTTCCAGCTCAAATTGTAAAGAGGGAAAAATTTGAAAAGAGGGAAAACCACTATTAAAACGTTTGTTTAGTTAACATGTAATATATGTTTACATCTCAAGAGAGAGATGAGAGTGTATATTTTAAAATAAGAAGGGCAGAGAGTGTACTTCATGTTTCTCTCAAGGGTGAGGAGTATAATTTATCCTAAATAATATTAAAATAATGTTGATAGGAAACTTTAAAGCACAAAAATATGACACAACTTGACTGAAAAACCTATCCATGAATTTCAATGCTATGATCCAATTTCGATTGAGCAACCAATTAATGCAAGGGAAAATGCAATGTTTTTGGTTAACAAGCAATTAGCGTTCACTTGGTTGAGTATATCAGGAAAAAAATAAAATGGTATTGGAAGCAAAAAAGAAAAGGGATTTGAATGAAGAAGAACCTTGTATGCTAATTACGAAAGATGTGAAAAAATGGAGTTGAAAAGTTGTAGAGAAAAAAGCTACTAATTTATTAAAAAGTGAAAATTGATGCTTTAGCTTAGATTGAATCCGAGGTTGCACCGGTGTGGTCCACTGAGAATAGAAACGGACCAAACACTACCGCAGGAGACACTATTGTAAACCATAGGGGTGGCAATCTGATTCAACCTGCCTGACTTGACCATTTAAAAAGTCGCATGGCTTTTTATGTTTTGATCTTGACTGTTTGTGCATAAAGATATAATGGTCAAGTTTTGCTAGTTTCTCTCGCTCACAAATAAGGTCCTCTCACTTGATACATTCCCTATTCTGGGGAGCAGATATTTTTAAGTACTGGGATAATATACAAGGTAGGTTAACCATATGCTTTCTATTTGAATACAAAACACTTCTTATAATGTAAGAATATTTTGGAACAGTGAGGAAAAAATAAAATTGGAACGATAAGAATATTTTGGAATAAAACACATCAAGTATATGGTTCAAAATTCAAACATATCAAAATTTAATAATATCACATGACAAGAACCAATCATCAAGAACCTGCCTGGCATGGCAAACATTGATACTTCTATTAAGAAAAGAGTTACATACAGAACAAACCACCTTCTACATAGTGTTAGTATCTTCTATTGTCAGTTACAAAACTTTGCCTACCACGTGAATCACTCAACATATATACAGTGTTGACTTACAACGACACAGGCCCCTACTAGTTTATTTGAAAACTTTTGTCGCTTAAGTATGTCCACATGTTGTTGGGGTTAGGAGGGCTGGGCATTTGACTGCCCTTATTTGTGAGCACATGAAGGTGTGGTTGTCATTACAACCGCATTGATAGCCCATTCCATGCACACACAGTCCCTTTTATGTTGTAGTGTACATGTAGGGTGCCCTTTCTAAAGGTCGCTATTAAGTCCTTTCTCTAAGCCTTATTTTTGGGAAGAAATTCGCCCCAAACACATGGTGAAACCACACATTATCTTCACACAGTCCATTTTCCTCCCATTTTCTAAAGACTACTCTCACCTAACAAGTATATAATACCATGTAACTGTTAATATATATTAAAAAAAAAAAAAAGACATGTAAATTTGAGATTACAACTCAATCCTATCTCTGCTAGACTAATACTATATTACTTCAAGAGCATGTAATCAATTAAGAATGCCGCTGAATTGAAATACAACTAGTAAATGATTCATTTAGCTCAGGCTAAATTAAGAGAATAAATGCAATATATCCATATATTCCATACGAACTAGTAAATTCAAAAAGTGAGATTGATCAAGGATAACTCACGGTGCTGCGGCGGCGTGCTATTCTGCAGCTGGACTTTGACGTTGGGCAGAGGGGTGCGGGTTGGCCTTCGTCAGAAGCTGCTGCGTAAATGAAGATCGAGCAGAAATGGGAGAGTCCAGAAACCCTAACTCTCTCACTCTTCAGTGGTATTCATAAGCTACAAAAATTTTCATGAAAAAACCCGACCCGCTTCCAAACGGGTATATGCACTGTCAATTGTCAAATGGGTTATTGCACAATTGAATTACACCATTTTATTAAGTTCTCTTTTTTTTTGTTTTATGCCTATAAATATATAACTTTTCATTTTTTTTTTATCTTTATTTCTTTTTACAAATTTTGTTAACATTTAACTTATTTAATTATAGCACTTTGATCTTTGATTTCTTTTTAAATCAGTCATTTATTTGTTAAAATATGCACAAATTTTTATAAAAAAATATGTTCAAGTTAATATTTTTTGATTAAAAAAATTTGAGATGGCAAGTCGCCTCATTATTTTTTAAATTTCTTTATTTATTTTATTGTATAATAAATTAAAATTAAAAAATTCATAGCAATATTCATCATCTTTTTCATCGTTAAAAAAATTCAAAACTCAAAAATAAAAATTCTCAATCCAAAAATAAATTCTAAATTTACAAAAGATCAAAACTGAAAATCAATATATTCAATCATCAACACAAACTTTCCACCTTTGGACTGAAAAAAAAAATCAATATTGGAATATCGAAATAACCTTATAAAATAAAAAATACAATCAGGTAAACATACTCAAATAAGTGAAGTCACACTTTTTTAACACACTCTCTTACATACACCTAAATGAGTGAAGTTATGTCATCGTAATTTTACCTAGTAACCGATTCAACAAGTTGAGAGCAACAAATTACCTTTTTTTTTAACAATTTAACTCCAACATAATCTCTTTCAATAAAAAAAACAACACATTCGTGATTCCTCTTCCCCTCCTCCGTGACTCACGTAGATTTGTGTTGCGATCTGTTAACTTCATTGCCCGTGCATTATATCGAATGAGATTAAAGTGAATGAAAGTGACAAATGTATTTATTACAAATTTGAAAATGGCATTTGCACTATCATATGTCTCTATGTAGACGACTTACTCATATTTGATTCAAACATTCATGCTGTGAAATCATTGTTGAATAACAACTTTGATATGAAAGACCTCGGAGAAACGAATGTAATCTTAGGAATCAAGATTACTAGGTCGGAAAAGGGAATTTCTTTGGATCAATCTCATTATGTTGAAAAGATCCTAAAGAAATATAAATATTTTGACTGTAAACCTGCTTGCACACCATATGATCAAAGTATGAAACTTTTTAACAACACTGGTGTTAGACAAACTGAATATGCAAGCATCATTGGCAGCCTCATGTATGCCACTGATTGTACTAGACCCGACATTGCCTACGTCGTGGGACTATTGTGCAGGTTTACCAGTAGACCTAGTATGGAGTATTGGCACGCTATCGAAAGAGTCATGGGAGACCTAAAAAGGACCATGAGTCTAGGATTACATTATCAAAGATTTCATACCGTTCTTGAAAGATATATTGATGCTGATTGGAACACCTTGTCAGATGTCTCCAAAGCAACCAGTGGCTATAATTTTAGTATAGCCGATGGTGATGTATCTTGGAAATCGAAGAATAGACGATATTGGCTCAATCCACTATGGAGTCTGAAATGATAGCACTAGCTACTGCTAGTGGTGAAGCGAGCTGGTTGAGATGCTTGCTAGCTGAGATCCCTTTATGGGAAAAATCTATGTCAGCTGTGTTGATCCACTGCGATAGTACCACGGCTATTGCAAAAATTGAGAATCGTTATTACAACGGTAAGAGACGACAAATACGTCGTAAGCACAACGTAATTAGAGAATTACTTACTAAAGGAGCTGTAATAGTGGATCATATACGCACTGATGATAATTTAGCAGATCCTTTGACAAAATGATTGGCTAGAGAGAAAGTCATAAATACATCCAAAAGAATGAGACTAATGCCTATAGAGTCACTCATGATGGGAACCCGACCTAAAAGACTGGAGATCCCAAGAATTAGGTTCAATGGGTAATAACAAGTCGTGAAGTGATACGAGATGAACATGCTATTATATATTAGAGAAACATAATTCCTGTAGCGATGATAGGATGAGATAATAGAAATTCTTAATGAGATCTATACTCTATATGGAGGGAGTACCTAACTACAAGAGTACTCTTGATAGACTTACCTATGTGAATGTGGAAATGAGGCCGTTTCCTATGGAATTTCGGGGCAAAAATTCCTAGAGCGTTCACTATACTGGGAAAGACATGCATGGCCATAAATGCACGAACTTTTTATAATATACCCAATGAAAAGGTAGTGTGTGGGTTTGATGTCCGAGATAGAGTTCAAAACTACGAGTCACTTTTGTTAAATCAGAATCTTACTTGCTATGCAAAGGTTCAAGTCATAGACACCTTTGCTTATGCACAATCTTATAGAAGCGTTTGACGCTAATTTAGAAACATTTTTTTAATTCAAGTGGGGGATTGTTGGAACAAATGTGTGAATTTAAAAATTGTTGAAGTCCTACATTGGAAATCTCTCATTTTGAATAGTTTTAATCACTATATAAATATTCTCAAAATTTTGTTGAAGTCCCACATTAGTTAAAAAACATATGGGGGTTTGCTTTCATCATTATATAAAGAGTGTCAATTTATTGTGAAAATGACACCAAAGTTGGAGGCATTTTCCAACTTTTTCTTTTCTCCCTCTTATATTCTGTTCGATTGTTACCGATCCACTTCTCCCATTTCTTTATGCCCCTTTGATATTGTAGAGCGGTATTGTACTGTAGTCTCTTCGATATTTTAAAGCGGTTATACCGTAGTCCCTTCGATATTTTAGAGCGGTTGTTATGTCGTAGTTCCGTCGAGTTTTGAGTGGTCCTAATATCATTATCCTTTTACTAAGAGTGACTTTAATCGTCATATGACTTTAACAGCCATATTGAGGGTGTAATTCTAGATCGTACGGTGGAACTCTGATACTCTGAGATATTTTATCCTTGAGACGTGGTAGTTGATAGTCTGTCTTGCACAATTTAGTCTTGCACAATTTGGGCAGTGCCGCGAAATGTCTTAAAGAGAGCGACGACTTAACCGGTAAGCACAAATTGTAATTTTTAAACCGTTTTTTTAAACTCAAAATACAGCATATTTAAGTTATATAAGTTGGTGTATGTCTCACAATGGTTTTGGGTTGAATGTTCATGCAACATTCCTTCACTTTTATCATATTTTATCTTTTTTGCTTTATTAGTTTTTGATCTATAATTTCATCTTTTTCACTTGTTTCTGTTTTGGAGGATGTATTTGCTGGGTCGGATGCTTTATCAGACTCTAAATTCATAATTTGTCTTTCTCATTTGTTTCTGTTTCATTTTCTATTCCCATTATTGATGACAATGGTAGATGAAGACTTGCGGAGTTATGTTAAATGTTTGAGACCGGATACAGACACTAAATTACATTGGTAGTTATTATTTTTCAGTATTGGACACTCGACCCTGTACCAATTGAAGTTTGTTTAATTCGATTTTAAGCTAAGGTCAGCATGCAAGGTTTTCCTGGTGAAAGTGCTATGTCAGTTGTTGGTCCAAGGCATGCATCTACATAGTATCTATGATGCAAAGTCAACATCATCGTTTACTATATGTATCCAAATTAAATTTCCTTAACAAAACCAATGTGACCCAAATTTTGCACTCCTCCACTCCATTATATCAATTTCTTCAACCACATGAACCATACATTCCTCAAATCATCGAACAACGGAAAATTGGTCGTGAATTGGCCAATTTATTGCAATTATCATGTTCAAACATTCCTGTTCCTTGTTATAAGAAAATCCATGCCAAAATTGTGGTATTGGGTTTTCATCAATACGATGTTTTCCTTATTAACACCCTGTTGCATGCTTACTCAAAACTGAACCTGGTAAGTGATGCACAGAAACTGTTTGATACAATGCCTCATAGAAACCTTGTTACTTGGTCTTCAATGATTTCTATGTACACTCAACATAATTACAATGTAGAAGCATTGGTGTTGTTTTGTCAGTTCATGAGAAGTTGCAATGAAAAACCAAATGAATACATTTTAGCTAGTGTTGTAAGCGCTTGCACGCATTTGGGCCGTCTCAACCAAGCTATCCAGGTGCATGGTTTGGTTGTTAAGGGTGGATATGCTCAAGATGTTTATGTGGGTACGTCGGTGATTGATTTTTACGCTAAGCATGGTTGTATTAGTGAAGCAAGGTTGTTTTTTGATGGCCTAGCAGTTAAAACTACTGTCACGTGGACTACAATCATTGTAGGGTATTCGAAACAGGGAAAAAGTGAAGTGTCTTTAGAGTTGTTCAAGCAAATGAGAGAGGGCGATGTTTGTCCAGACAGATATGTACTTTCGAGTGTTTTGAGTGCTTGTTTGATGCTTATGTTTCTTGAAGGGGGGAAGCAAATTCATTGTTATGTACTAAGGAAAGGAATTGACATGGATGTCTCAATGGTCAATGGATTTATAGATTTTTACTTTAAGTGTCACCGAGTGGAGGCAGGTCGGAAGTTATTTGATCGGACGGTAGATAAAAATGTAGTTTCGTGGACCACAATGATTGCTGGTTGCATGCAAAATTCATTCCATTGGGATGCCATGGAACTTTTTGTTGAAATGGCTAGAATGGGTTGGAAGCCTGATGCATTTGGTTGCACTAGCGTTCTCAATTCATGCGGTTCACTCCTGGCTTTGGAAAAGGGAAGACAAGTGCATGCTTATGCCATCAAGGTCAATATTGATAATGATGATTTTGTGAAAAATGGTTTGATTGACATGTATGCCAAATGTGGTTCCTTGACGGATGCAAGAAAAGTTTTTGACCTTATGGCTGATATTAATTTAGTATCTTACAATGCAATGATAGAAGGATACTCAAGACAAGACAAGTTGTGTGAAGCATCGGGTCTTTTCCGAGAAATGAGGCTAAGTTTATTTCCACCAACTCTATTAACGTTTGTAAGCCTTCTTGGTGTATCTGCATCATTGTATCACCTGGAGTTAAGCAACCAAATCCATGGCCTGATGATTAAATACGGGGTTTCTATAGATGAATTTGCTGGAAGTGCTCTAATAGATGTTTATTCAAAGTGTTCGCGTGTCGGGGATGCAAGACTAGTTTTTGAAGAGATACGGGACAAAGACATTGTAGTATGGAATGCAATGTTTTCTGGGTACACCCAACAATTGGAAAATGAGGAGTCTCTCAAACTTTACAAAGATTTACTTATGTCAAGACTAAAACCGAACGAGTTCACTTTTGCTGCAGTAATCACAGCAGCAAGTAATATAGCAAGTCTGCGACACGGTCAGCAGTTCCATAACCAGGTCATAAAGATGGGTTTCAATGATGACCCCTTTGTCGCAAATGCTCTAGTTGATATGTTTGCCAAAAGTGGAAGCATCGAAGAGGCTCACAAAGCATTTAGCTCCACAAATTGGAAAGATGTTGCCTGCTGGAATTCGATGATAGCAACTTATGCTCAACATGGAGAAGCAGCAAAAGCTCTTCAAGTGTTTGAACACATGATTATGGAGGGAGTGCAACCAAATTATATCACCTTTGTAGGTGTGCTATCAGCATGTAGCCATGTTGGACTTCTTGACCTTGGATTTTATCACTTTGACTCAATGTCTCGATTTGGAATTGAACCGGGAATCGATCATTATGCATGCATGGTTTCTCTCTTGGGCCGGGCTGGTAGAGTATATGAAGCAAAGGAGTTTATTGACAAGATGCCGATAAAACCTGCAGCAATAGTATGGAGGAGCTTGCTTAGTGCATGCAGAGTTTCAGGTCATGTTGAACTAGGAACATATGCAGCTGAGATGGCAATTTCATGTAACCCAGCAGATAGTGGATCATATGTATTACTTTCGAATTTATTTGCATCGAAAGGTATGTGGGCAAATGTCAGAAAGTTGAGGGGAAAAATGGATGTCAGCGGGGTTGTAAAAGAACCAGGTTGTAGTTGGATTGAAGTGAATAATGAAATCCACAAGTTTCTTGCCAGAGACACAACCCATGGTGACTCCACTCTTATATCTTTAGTTTTAGACAATTTGCTTCAACAGATCAAAGGGTTTGGTTATGTGGCAAACACTGACGCACTTTTGCTTGATGATTGAGATGAATCATCCCGAGGTAATATCACAATTGACCAAGCTTTTGTCTTCTAAACATTTTATTAGTTGCTCGTTGTTACTGCAAACACACCTCCAAGCATATGAAAGTCAGGATGACTTGCTTTCTGTTTTGATTATGCATAACTTATAGACCATGTTATCACTTGATTGATAATTATTATCATGTGATTTGAACTATTTAAACATGATATTTTCTTGGTGCAATTTCATTCATTTTTTTCCACCTGGGAAAGGTGACAGTAGTACTGAAGCAGATGTCTTGCATGACATCTCAACAGAGGCCATAGTTGATTGGTTGGCTGAAGATCTAATAGTTCCCAGAATTGACAGTAGCACCAAAGGAGTGATGTCTTGCAATGATAGCAAGAGGGTTTAAACAATGTGGAGTTGGCTCGATTATAATGTTCTATGCACAGAAATCTCCCTTTGCCAAAAGAGAAAGCTTCCACATGAATTTGGAATTATATATTGAATCTTGAACATTCTTTTTGTGGAACATGAAATATTTGGAAAGGGAAGTAAGGGGATTGAACCACAAGAAGAGCATGAGAAGAGGATTGTCTTGGTAATGGAGACACTAGTGAGCCTTCTGCCAATGGAAAATAATGCAATGCCAAAAGGGGAGGAGCATGGCAATACTTATAAAGATACAAGTATTTGTTCCGTAAAAATTTAATACGAGCATTCGTTCCACTCTGCACCGCGATTCTGTGATTGTAGATATAGATTAGTGTGCATGTTTGCCTTGTAAATTATAGAGACTTCTTCTACAAATTATAGAGCAAGTGAAAGAATAATTTCTAATGTTTTTGTTTGGATTTGTAAGACCAAATGTACTAAGTTTAGCTTCTAAATTGAAGTATTAAAGTATTTTGATTAATGTGTTCATTATGTCATTAAATTTCAAGTCAGGTCTGTTTGGTAAGTTGGGGCAATATTATTCCTCTTATGTAGTGGTTGGTTTAAGTATATAAACAAATAACTCCAAGTTCAATTTGGTTGGAAGCAAGCATCACGGTGATTGTCATGTAACTAAATAAGCACTTTTTTAATTGTGAGACTATGTTAGTAAAATTAAATAAGACGAGGGAGGAGGACCGAGATTACTTGTTTATGCCTTGTTCCTCCAGTTTATTGTTTTTCAAAACCTTCACTCCTTGAAATAATAGGCTTTTTCACTTGTTATTTTATGTTTTTGTGCTTTGTAGTCTACAGTCTTGGAATTTTGTGTTCATTTTTTTGTTCTTTGTTTTGTTTTAGATAATAGTTCTGCCGTTGAATTAAAATTGCAAGGATTCAATGGGTCCTAAATTTGAAACAATTGAGAGACGAATAACATCTATGCTTTCACATCTCCAATCTGAGTGTGGCATCCTTGAAAGATTGGCATACAAGAATAAGAACCAGCACCGTCGCTGTTCCTATTTCCGGCATCTTTTGAAGGTATGCACCTGTAGTCCAGTGTCTCTGAAGTCAGTGTTCAATGATGTGAAATTGCTTAGTGTTGGAAATTTTTTTGAAAGCTTTTTTCCTGTTTTTTTTACTCCCTTAGTTTTTTTAAGAGTAATTGGGTTTTTGTGGAAATTCGAATGGGAAATGTGTATTACAATTGCTTTTACGTGCATGTAATGTGTTTCATAACTCATAAGTCATTCTGGGTTTTGTTGTGTGGTTTGGTAATTATTAGGTGAAGAAGGATTTAAAGCTTCTGCAATTGGCAAACTTGGAGGAGCTTGTAACATCATGTTTATTTGTTATCAAAGGAGATAGACCAAAACAGAAGATTCATCTTTTAGAGAGGTAGGTATTATTATTTCTTTCAGCATTTTTGAAGTTTCTCAATTTTATGTGCAAAAGATTCAATATAGATATCGCATCAAGATAACTAAGGAGGTGGCATGTTTGAATGTTTAAAACGTGTAGAGTGTCTTTCCTGTTGATATTTCATGCATTTCATCTCTTCTCATTTTTTCAAAATGATATCAACACGCCTTAATGACTGAATAATAGTGGGAAAACTAGTGTACCTTATGTGGCTAGGACAATGACATGGATATAAATATATAAAAATTTAAAATGTTTCAAATTGTGTATGTCTTTTCCTACACTGTTTCAATAATATGTGCAAGGCAAAGAGGAAAAAATTGCAAAACTTTTAAATTCTCATTGTACACGATGTCGTGAAAATTGGAAGTGACAATTTATAGTTTCCATGTAAAAAGATGTGATACCAATACCATAGACCATTATTCAAACTTACATGTTGTGGTTAAAGAACGAAGTATGCGAATATAGATGTCGCAATATTATAACACAAAATTACAATCCTCTGAGAAATGGCTCACTCTTGTATAATCAAACAGATTGCAGCCTGGCTTCTTTTTTGCCCTTCATTTTGTGATGTTATTATAGGTCTGGTCTTGTTGGTAGTAATATTGTTCTACTTACTGTTTCATGACAGCTTGAAAAGGAGAAAATGCAACGATGAAAAGCATAATTTTTTGGAGCGTCTTTTAGGATCTGCACGACTTCTAGCAGAGGTGAAACTGCAGCTAAATATTATTAAACGATTCTCTTGCTGTTTTCAATACTTTTTAATAATAATAATAAATTAAGATCAATGTGTTTCTACTGTGCTGGTTTATTAACTGCTTCCTCTTCCCATGCATAGAGTATGACTACGAGGATTCAACACATTAATTGATGCTAATAGGGACTTGGGTATTATGGGTGCCCAAATCCCACATCAAGTAGTATGGGGTGTCCAAGTGCTTGGGGAACCCTTCCTTAAAAGCTAGCTATCAAGGGGGAAGAATCAAGCTGCTTAAATACTCCATTGAGCATCCCATATGCTACTCGATTTGGGAATTGGGCATTCCATAATACCAAGTCTCTATCATATTAATAAGTATTCAAGCACATCAAGAACACTCTCTTAAAAGCTAGCTATAAGGGGGAAGAATCAAACCATTTAAATACTAGCATTCCATACTACTTGATGTGGAACTTGGGAACCTCATAATACCTAAGTCCCTATCAGATACTAATTGGATTTTTTTCCCTCTATGCATACTTATAGATTTAGCCTTGGATTGCTTATTTCTTCCATGGTCCTTTCTCTTACTTCAATTGATGTTCTGTTTTTCCATGCAGATGGTTGAACCAATACTGAAGGCTACAACGTATCCTTCTACTAGTATCAACTATCATGTGATCTACATGTATCATGTGGTTTCTATTGTAATGTTTTGTTCATTTATACTATATGCTCAGGGTTTAGATGGTTGGCCATAGCTGGATCTTGGTATAAAAGGAATGTTAAACCTTTCGCTTTTACTTCATAATATAGGTTCCACTGCCAGTTGATATTACCAAATGATACAAAATGCATATTTATGAGTTTAGTATTTTTTTCCATCTTTATTCCCTGTAATTACGATACCATTTGAACAACGTTTGGAATTTACATGCTTAATTTTAGACAGTGTTATATATTTACATGCTTAATTTTAGACAGTGTTATATAATTTCTTTATCTGTGCTAAAATTTTCTCAGTGTGTTGTCATTCTTATGTAATTTTAGGAATTTTATTTTGATGTTTTTCCTGCTGCATGTCTGTTAGTCGTTACAGATCTTTGTTGAAATGGGAACAGGAACTTCTTATTTCATACTTGATAACCTCAAAGTTTTGCTGGTAAAAAAAACCCTCAACTCAAGTTTTGAGTTTCTAAAGCATTTTCCAAATTTTTGTTGGTTATAGGCATCTACCGTAATATAGTCTATTAGTTTTGGAAGGATGGAACATTTTTTCAGTAGTATTATTCCAGTAGGAAAACTTGATTTAATATGAAAGGCATTATGGTTGACCGTGTAGGATGTACTGACTTTTGATGAATCCGAAAAATCCTGATCCTGGTCTCAATCTCCATTCAATTATTCGAATTTTTGAAGGAAATTTTTTTATACATAATTTCCAAACCTATATGATCTTCATATGATATTTACTATACTCTGAATACAAGTTTACCAAAGTTTTTGCACATCTCGGTCAGGAACAGAATCCCAAAGGACAATAAAATTACATTTACAAAGCAGTAATATACTGTGGAAAATGGATTCTCTAACTTTCATAGTTGGTGAATTGATGATTCCCTCACCATCTTTTTTGCAGCAAGTACTTTATGAATGTTACCTGTTCTTAATTAGTAT
This sequence comes from Cicer cuneatum, assembly GCA_037974295.1. Lineage (NCBI taxonomy): Eukaryota > Viridiplantae > Streptophyta > Magnoliopsida > Fabales > Fabaceae > Cicer > Cicer cuneatum. Next base: position 1,454,359 of record JBBPBO010001986.1, read on the forward strand.
GTATATTTTATGTTAGTCATGACAGTATACTGATTAGTGACATAAAGTTCATGCTAATGATCAATCCAAAGGCCAAAGCACATAAAATAACATTGTTAAGATATTTTCGTAATGTAAACAACTATGTAGCTGAACTGACATACAACGGGAACAAACTAATCATGCTCTCTGCACTGAAAAATTAAGAATGAAATCTTTAATTTCATCATTAGCCCTATCCAAGGCTGTCCTTCCATCAGCATCTTTTACGTCGTATTTTGCTCCCGCTCTCAAGAGTTCCTCGATTTTTGGCTTGTCACTTTCTGATGCAGCTAATAAAAGTAGGATGTCGACGGGGTGGATGTTTTGGCCTAGAAGAGCCTCCATTTTATCATATGTTCCCTCAACAGCAAGCATTCCCATATAATTGAAGTACTACAAAAGATTATGATGTAAATATGAAGTATTTTACTACAGTTATATCTCCATCACATGCTTATTCTCTTCCAAAACTAAAAATCAACATTGCAAAGCCTAATGACAGTCAATAAAACAAGAGGGGATAAACATGATAATTGTACTGAATAATAGAATTGTTGAATGTAGATTAGTTGGGGAAATTTGGAGCTCAGAATGTCTTGAATAAAGCCAATTGAAATAGTACAAAATGAGATTGTCAAATAAGTATGAAGTTAGTCCCCAATTTCTTTCAGTGTAGAACAAGTAACAATATGATGGTCGCTAATGCATACATTGTCAACGTATTTATCCTTCAATGCAGCATTGTATAGAGAAAGATCTAATAAGGTTGTACTGTTTTAATTGAATTTAGACACATAAATTAACTGAAAGTCATGTAACTTGTTATTGCAGAGGTTAGTGCAGATACTAAGATGCCAGCAGATCTCGTTCCTCCTAATATTTTAGGGTATGTAATAAATACCCTTATATAAAGGGACAAATTAAATATTACAATCAACTGAGCCTTATATAAAGGGACGCCTTAAGTGTTGGTATAAAGTGAATTTACAACGAAATGGTATCTCCATCAAACTCATAAAAACTATGACTCTAAACCTATATATATTAAATCAGGGAGTTAAATTATGGTTGTATTGTAATATCTATAAACAAGACGTAGAATGGTAAGTTTGTGAAAAAATCATTAACCTTGCAAAATTGAAAAAAGTTTTAAAGGACAAGGAAAAATCACAAGAGATGTCTATTTAAAGATGGAGATAGTAAATAATTAAAGCAATTATAAAGTTAATTTTTTTTTTTAGTTTACCAACCTGTTCAACATCATCTCTATCAAAATCATTACGAGTCTGGCTACCATAAATGCCAGCACCTTCCGCATCAACACCATTCTTACCAAATTTGAACCAGCATGTGAATCTTGAGCCATTGGAAGGTCCATTAATTCTAGAGGCGAGGCTTGACCATCCAACTGATCTTTTTCTGATACCAAGAAACCGAGAAGAACCCAAGTTTGAGGAAGAAGAAATTTGTGACTTGGAAGAATTCGAAATGATGGGATGGTGAGTAGTTGTGCATGTAATAGAAGCCATTCTTGAGTGACTTCAACAACAAAACTTAGCTTTGTTATGTTCTGTTCTATTTTCTATCCATCCACATGTCTGTTTCTGAAAGATGTATAAGGGAATCATTCACTGCTTCTCATCCCATACCGTGTATCTGCACAGCATGCAAATTTTTCCACCGTTTATCATAAATAGATAGTAAATTGTTGAAAACACCAAATATTCATTTTTTTAGCGCGACCCGACCCGACCCGCATCCTAGTGTAGTCGAGTGGGTTATTGCACTATTTTTAACTATTTGTTTTATGAAATTAAAATTATATTCAACAACCAAATGCCTCTCACATCCTCTAAAGAAAGTAAGACTAAGAGAAGGATGGGGAAAATTGAAAGGGACACCCTCGGAGTAACGAAAACATCCTTACTATTTAGAAAATTTGCTTAATGGTTTACTTCACAAAAAGTATGACCAAGTTTGAAACGACTTTTCTTTTTACAACAAATAGAAACAACTTCTTCAATGAGAGGTCTAAGGAAAGCATTCTTTGTGGAGCTTAGGGCATTCTTTTGTGTTTATTTTGTATTAAAATAGTTAATTATTGCAATTTAAATATATAGTTAATTACATGTAACAAATTATAAATATAATATGTATTTAAATTCATTAATCGTTTAACTTAAATATGATTATTTATATTTTGTATGTGTTTAAATCTACGTGCAATTGAACACACGAAGACTATACTTAATTACACTTAATTTATTATATAATGTAACTAATTATATATTTAAACTCTAAAAAAAATTAATAGTAAATTGTTAGTGTGAAACTAATTTTACACTAACGGTTAATATAAATCATTATTATTATATTTTATTTCTTGATTATAATTTTTCAACAATTAATAATTATATAATCAATGTTGATGTTACCTATTGATATAAAATTGTTTACCTGCATAATCATTAAACTCTAAACTCTTTTAATCAACCATTGTAATTAATTTGAGGTATCGATTATTGAAACAAAATAACACAACTCATTATACATTCAATACACGAATTATATGCGTACTTTTTTTTTCAAGAATTATTCATTTGAAAATATCTAGAATTTAAATTTTGATATTTTTTTCAATTTTTTTAAATTGTAAAAGTAATATATAATCTTTGAATCATATAAGATAATTTTAGATTAATTATCATTTTATCTTAATCATTCATTACATCATATTGTATAATATTTAAATAAAATATTCAACTATATAATATTGTGACAAATTACGAATATTGAATCACATATAAAGTAAAATAGATATAGAAGTAATATTTTTTTACAAACAAAATTTGTAGTCAGAATGGTGTATGAATTCAACATAAAAAAAAATTTAAAATTCATTAAACATATACGTTTTACTCCTCCAATATTTTAAAGGAAGAATTGGTGGAAATTAAAATTTTGGGTGTATAGTTGCAGTTGCATTGCACCGCTATGTGTTGCATGGTTGCTTTGCATGATTAACACGTGGCGACTAATGATCGTTCCCACGTATCACCCATTCGGCGTTTCTTATATATAGCACAGTGTGAGAGAGAAAGAGGAAGAAACCGCAATCGTGTGTATTCGTACGGTTATGATGGCGATGAAGCTCAAGTATCTATCTTCCATTGCTGAGGATGTGGTAGCCAAATGTGCACAGTACGTACTAGTATATGTTAATTAATTAATCTCGACCGTCTCCTACATTCTGTATTATTTTTATTGTTTCTATGCAGATGTGTTACTTAATTAATCATAATCATAATCATTGTTGAAATTAATGTTATTAATTACTTTAATTAGGAAATTGGATATCTCGGTTGAGAAATTGGTGCAAGATTTCGAACAAGGATGGAACCCTGATGTAGGAAATTACTGCAAAAATTTAGTTGAATTTGTCAGTGGCAAGGCTCTAACTGAAATGTGCCGCAACAACATACAAGAAGAAATCAATAATGCTTCATTTAGCAGATTATCCTATGATATTATGCTTGCTTGGGAGAGACCTACTTACTATGACGATGACCACCTGCAGGTATATAATTCAAATTTAATTAAATGTTTCTCAAAATATATACATTCAGATTTATGATAATTGGAAGAAAAAATCAGTTCAATTATCGTGTTGTGTAATTTATCAGAATTTACCGAACACGTTGATTGAGTCATTGGACACTAGCAAAGAAGGAACTGCTCTTGCTTGATATCAACTTCAGCAATTAACACTCACTTTTCATATCTAAAAATAAGATCTTGCACTACAATGTTTGTTTTGTTTCTTCTCCTGCAATTAATCAAACTATATATGGTATTATATCATGATGAAGTGCATGAGGTTTGCAGGAAGCTGAAGCAAAGGAGAAAGAAGAAAAGAAGTTAAATGTGAAAACAGCACAAGAACAGGATGATATCCCTCTTTTTTATTCAGACATCATGCCTCTTCTTGTAATCATATCTTTCCCCCTCTGGTCAAGACAATGTGATTTTTTTATGTTATTGCAGAATACAATGGATGAATTATAAGCTCTACCCCTTTACTCCCTTTTTCTGTTGTTTCAAATGTATGATTGAATTCCAGCCTTCTCTAGCTTGTTTATTAGGACTTGTTTGGATAAACAAGCGCTTTATAGCATAAGCTTATCATAAAAATACCTATGCATATACTATTTTTATAACAAAAAATAAATTAAATCAAATCAAATTGTTCATATAAACTATTTTCATAAATTATCTTGGAAAACAAATGAAAATATGTTAAAAACAACTTATGGGCATGTCATGCGCTGTTTTCATAAGCTTTCACCCAAAAAGTCTCACAAATGCTTAATTGCCTATGCAAGTAGATAACTTCAAATAAGCCAATCCAAATATTTTCTTAATATGAGAGATTAAATTAGTCATTTACATGGCATTGGAACCAAGATAGATTGATATAAGTATATTGAATATTTATGACTTTAGGTTTAGATTGTAAGTGATTACTCTTACTTTGGACAATTTGTTTTCTCATCATATTTAAATACACTATCTCACCAGGTTACTAATGATCCAAGTGTTGGAGAGGATGCATTTGTATGGTTGGGATCGTTAGTCCCATTAGTTGCAGATGTAGCAAATGGAAGGTTTACTTTTGAATCTTTAACAGCATCTACAGGCCTCCGACTACATTTTCCGGCATATGACATGTTCTTGAAAGAAATGGACAAGTAATGATTTGATCTGATCTTGCATGTATCTGACCATATTTCTGATTTAGTAGATGGCACTTATCTTGGTTTATTTACGAGATACGCAGGACATTAATCATCCAAACTATCTGCAAATCTAGAATGCTGACATAGCCTACACTAGTTGGTAAAAGAAACGTTACTGAAATAATACATTATATAAAAAATTAATAACATTAGTATATAACTCAGGGTTGAGGTCAATTTTAATGCAGAGAATTCAATCTCGCTTTATTCCCTTCCCTAGTTAGGGTAATTACATGATACATGCCACTATAATGGTTGTGTAATTTTGAATTGTTGATGATAAGCTTTTATATTTATTAAACTCTGAATTGATATAGTACTTCTTGATGATTATATGGTGGATAATCATTTGAAGTTTGTAGTCTATTAAAGGATAGTTATTTTCTTAAGAAATTTGGCATTTAGAGTAAAGTTGGAACTCCTTTAATCTCTTGCCTCTTGAAATAAACCAAAACTCATATGCAGCAGAAGAATTCCACATTCTTATTATCCTTTATTTTTAAATTCACGATTCTTTAGGTGCATAAGACATTTGCAGAAACAGGCAACACCAACTAGTGTGGAACTGGCTGATGATGAATATATATTACATGTAGAAGGAACAGCCAGCTCTCAGAGAGTAGTTCGCCACATCGGATCAACAAGTTGGCCTGGTCCGCATTTTGGTCTATCTGAGCGTTTATTTTTATAGTGCATTAGAATCTACTATTAAGTTAATTTATTCACAATAGAAATGTGAATGTTGCTTTTTCAATTGTCAGGTAGGCTTACACTGACCAATTATTCTCTTTACTTCGAGGCTTCGGGAGTAATACAGTATGATGATGCTCTCAAAATAGACCTCTCTAAGGATGTCGAGCAGAGTGTTAAACCAGTTGCCACAGGTCCATGGGGAGCCCAACTTTTTGACAAGGCCATAGTCATTGACTCAACTGATTTGTAAGAACACTGCACTATAGCATAGCATAACGGTTTTTATCACATCCGTATATTTTTTAAAGTTATGTATGTTAAATAAGGGTAAAATATACACAAAATACGTTCCATATTGTTGTTTGACTTCTAGGAACTCAGGAAGTTGACCAAAGCTTAAATTCAAACTGAAAACTTGTACAACATTAATTAAGATGAACTAAATTCCTGAATGATTATAGAATATGATTAATTCTATATCTGATGTGTATCAAACTGATTTCAAAAATGATTAAATTTTTGGCTTTCCAATGTCTTAATGTGTTATTTGTTATTTTTTATAACTTTTGATATCTGGTGTCTTACATGTCATTTGCACCTTAATGCAATATTACAAATATATCTAATCTTCAATTATATCTAATATTACAAATATTTTCTTCTGAATTTTCCAGGTCAGAGGGAGTTGTGCTGGAGTTTCCAGAGCTAACAAGTTCTACAAGACGTGACCATTGGCTTGCATTGATAAAGGAAATACTGTTTCTCCATCAGTTTTTATCAAAGTACAATGTAAATTGCCCAATACAAACATGGGAGATGCATGCAAGGACAATATTGGGAATCATAAGACTGCATGCAGCTAGAGAAATGCTAAGAATATCACCTCCTGTCCCAACAAAGTTCTTAATATTTTCGTTATACAACGAAATACCAAAAGGTGATTATGTGCTAGAAGAGCTTCCTGATAGCCTCAGAAAGGTCAATAGTGGACAGGCATGTAGTGCAAGTTCTATACTTAGGAGTATGAACATTGCCGGGCCAGTAGTTTCCGATTCAATAGTAGAAGAGACCAGTCAAACAAACAAAAGTTTTGATGCTTTAGATGATAGCCCCTCGTTGGATTCGGCTATTAAGCAATCTAGGGATGAAGAAAAGAAAGTTCTCGTTGCTAAAGCTACCACTGAAGAATTGAAGGAGGAAGGAGTCACCGACAGTGTTCTGGTTTTGATGGTAAGGATTTAAGTTAAAAAAAGCTCATATATATCCTCAATTTGATTATCTCTAGAAGGCAGGGATGCATAAATTGTTTCCTCATTTTGATTTCTACCTTTTTTACTTTGGGCAATGCGAAGTTCATATTCACCATTAGTCTAAAAAAAGTGTCTCCATTAGGATGTTTCACAATTCATTGTTCTTTTGAGAATCAAATACGGAATTGCCGTATCATAGAAAGAAACCATGTCATGTTTGGAATTGAAATTTAACTGTTGTTTTCTGATTTTATTGTATAGGAACTACTAAAGCCACTTAAAAGTGCGGTCCCTCGGTTACAAGAAATTTTCACATGGGAAAGACCAGCAGTTACTCTTGCTGTTCTTGCTGCATCTCTGATAATCACCTACATGTAAGTTTTTATCTCTTTAAGGTACATAATTGTGTTACATTGTCACTTATATACATGTAAGTCTCCGATTCAGAAAGTTTTCCTTATATGTATCTATCAAATTGTGTTACATTGTCACTTGAGTGAGTTTTGCTATACATTCAAGGTACATAATTAACATCAGGTATACAATGCAGGGAATGGGTTGGAAAGACAGGTGCAGCTTTCTTGGTTTGGGTGATAATAAAGATGCTTGAGGCAAGAGAGAAAAAGATAAATGAGAAATGCAACGAGATAGTAATCAGTAGATCCAATATGGTTTCTGATAAATCTACGATTGATAGCATTGTCTCAGCCCAACATGGTTTGTACACTGTTCATGAGATGATGCAGATAGCAAACATAGCAATGTTAAAGATATGGTCTGTACTTATTTCCAAGGCCGACAAGGTAATTTCTTGTAAGATTTTCTTTTCCTTTTAGTAATCAAGATCTTGGCAATAATTGAAACATCTTCATAGAATGATTACAAAACTATTCTTTTAGGAGAGGATTATTAGTAACATGTTGTTGAGTAAAATTTTTGTTGATAACATCTATTATAGTAACATGAATTTGTGAGTGAAAGGACTGATATTTGATTTCACAAAACACACCTTTGGGGAGGGGCTAGGAGCTTTAAGTGTGACTAAGTTCTAAATTGAGTGTTAGTTCCATAGCAAACTCAAAGGGTCGAAACTGTAGGTATTCTCGAGGCCTTATTAGAGTCAAAGTATTTGATTACGTGATTATGATGGATCAAAAAAAAAAAAAAAACAAGTGTATTGTTAGTGTTGGGTGTAGCTCATACTTGCTGATAAGTGGGCATGTCGCTCAAGCGGGATCGAAGCCCCATGCGGTATGGTTCAGGCCTTAAGGGTAATCTTGTAAACTAAACCGTATCATTTAAGCACAAGTTGTAAACTACAAAACTTAAGCTTGAAGTTAATAAAAACTGCTCTGCAATCATAGTTGTAGGCACAAATGGCCGAACTATGTAATCACTCATGGGTTTTTTCGTATCTATTTTTTTTTTAAATGGGGTTACTCTTTTAACATTTAGCATGCCTCTTCTTTAAATGAATAGAATTAATGAACTTTGTGGTTATTAATAAATGAGGATTGAGACTTGGATACACATTCAAATGAAAACAAATAATACTCTAAGTAGTTGTTTGTATGGCAGCATGCAAATGCAGTGATGGTGGCAATGGGTGGATTGGCATTCTTATTGGCAGTAATTCCATTCAAATTCTTCCTAATGGGTCTCATTGTGCAAAGCTTCACCATGACATTGAAGACAAGCAGCAAGTCTTCTGGAACTGGGAATAGAAGATTGAAGGAATGGTGGGACTCAATACCAATAGTCCCTATCCGTGTAGTAGATGATGTTCCTCCTAACACTAAAGATGCTAAATAGTTCTTTTTTCATTATATTATTTTGAATCAGTTAATCTGTGTAGCCCCACAAAAAGAACCTTTGCTTTGTTTGTGTATAAAGGGAAGTGATAGTGTACATTACAGCATATAAAGACTTAGTTTATCTTTAAAGATGCATGTATAAAAGTCATCTGCATAGTATACAACTTGTCGGTTGTTTCATTGCATTTCTTGCTTCAACTGTTTATAGTATATGAGAAAGTAAATTATACAAGTGTTATTTATAGAGCTAGTTACTATTGGAATTTTATGGAAAGGCTAGTGGTTTTGAATTAATTTTGCTGAGTCAATGAAGAAGTTGGTTCTGTATTATCAACGTGTTCAGCAATACTCTCTCCACAGAAATTGTTGTTCAAAGTTAGATTTTTAAAAAGCTTATGATTCGGTGAAGTGAGAGTTCTCGATCTAACATTATGACAAAAATGGTTTTCCATGCCAAATGGTGCTCTTGGACAAGAGAATGCCTCATAACAGCATCAATATCTAAGATAGATATTATTCATCTTGTTTTTTTCTCAAGTTTAGTATGTTCTTTCCAATTGGTTTGGTATTAGCTCGGTGTTACATTGCGAGTTGTTTCAAACATGGAGGCTTTCGTTGGTATATTGGGAAACGGAAAGTCGCTCTCAAATCAAATGTTCTTTGTGTGGAGTGCTTGCTTTTGGTCTCTATGGAAAACAAAGAATGCAAAGATTTTCCAACAAAAAGTAGAGATTTCTAAATTAATAAATGAAGTTAAAAAATTCTGTCTTAGAGGTGGATTAAAAACAAGTCAAAGGGGTTCAGGAACTCACTAACGCAGTAGTTAAATCAACCTAGATTTTGTGTAACTGGAGATGTTGAATTTGTTATATCCATATTTGTTGTTCTGCTAGCTAGATCAAAGGCTTTTTCAGATTGTTTTAGGCATGGAGTAGTTTGCATTCACAGCTTGGTGCGCAAAACTAAATCAAATGTTTGTGTCATGGTTGTTAAAATATCCTTGTTTCATCTTATTATTATTAAGGTAACTTTTTTTTTTTCCTAATACTCTTCAAATTGGTTAATTTGGAGATATTTATTGGTCAAAATATATTTTTAAATTGACCGATCAGAGGTGTTTTTTGATCAAAATATATCTCTAAATTGATCGTTTTATAGATGTATTTTGGAGACTTTCAATAATACAGAAGTGTGGGGAAAAAAACTACCTATTACTATTGTTATCGTTATTGTAAATGTCATTGATGTATTAGGCGGGCTCGGTATACTTTGCTTGAATGCATGAGTTGTGCATTGGGCTTAGAATTCATTTTGTAGGACTATATTTGGCCCACTGGATGATGACTTGGGAAAGATGGATTGCGTACCCTCCAACTAAACTTATAACCTCCATTTAAAAAATTTATACTTGAATTTCCTAAAATATTCTTAACTTTACTTGTAAAAACAAAACAAAATTGATTGTACTGCCACAATCTAAATTTTCTGGAACAAGTAAATTTTTTTCTCATAAAATCTCTTATCGGAAATTTCAGAAACGAAATTTTCGGTAGCTATTTTTCAATACCTGAAATTTAAATTTTCTGGTAGTTGTTTTTCAATATCGAAAATTGGTTGAAACTCCCAGAAATTTCAAATTTTCGGTAGTGTTTTTTTTAGTTTTTAATTTTTTATTTTTAGTGAGAATCAAAGGAGCAAAAAACCCCGTGAATATTCTCGAGTTCGATCTCCTACACAATCTTATAGGAGAGCTGTCGTTGAGAAAAGGAGAAAGAGAAACGAATAGATCAAACATGAGGATTATAATATTCAGCTTGAGTTTGAGCAACAGGATATTGCATTTGATGATCAACAGAATCAACAACACCAGGGTGTACCATACTAGCTGATAAAAGTTTTACCTTTGCAATGAGCATATTCAACCTTAATATTCAAACATAAAAAAGGTATGATATTATTTCTATCATGCATGTTTAATCCTATATAAGTATAAACATAAAACAAAATGCAAAATTTTAATGACATACCTATTAGTCGTAGTATTTCCTAGATGCAATACTCGATTGATCTATGCTTCAACAAATCTTTCCTTGTGAGAGTCAATCATGTGTCTCTAATGTAGTCAAAGAAAATAATATTATCGACATATGTTTGCTCAAACATTTGCAAAAGTTCCTCGTACTCTTTCTCTTTAGAACAATAAACAATTTTCCTCCACAACTCAATAATGAGTTCCTACATATCTTTCTTAAATATATATTATTTGCATTTGACTCCAATATTTTTGTTAATATGAAGTTGACAAAGTAAATTTGTTGAAGATGAAAATACAACTTCAATTGCATTCATTAAAGCAAGTTATTTGTCAATCACGATTACATGAGGAAATGAGGTATTTGAAAAAAAAAACAACTCTTTTAACTTCTTCAATGTCCAACAAAAGTTTTCTTAACGCTCACAATCCATTTAAGCAAATGCAACGTTGAATGTCAACCCAGTTGAAGTTACACCAACAATTTCAAACAATGGTAACCTATACTTGTTGGTTTTGTAGGTGCTATCCATGATCAATACAAGAGGGAACATGTTCAACAAAGTTATGGAATCTAGGTGCGTCCAAAACATGTCCCTCACAACGTTGGAGTCTCCATGAGTCCTACTCCAACAAGTATATTTCTCAACTTCAAGTAACTTCAACAGATATTGCATATCAGTTCTAGGTCCTTTCAAATTCTTCCTTTATGTGCTTCGTCGCTTAAAAATTTGAGAGATATTAGTCACATTCTCCTTATCTTAATCTCTCCAATATGACAAGATGTGTCTCGGTGCAACGTGATACTTTGTTAGCTCGTCAACATGTTTCTTATCTTCTTCTTTTAAGTGTCCCATAAATGCATTATTATCAAAAGTAGCCACTAACTCATGGTTGTGAAGTCCACACATTAAACTATTAATCAATCCCTCAACATTTTTCAATTGTCTCAATCTAAGTTTAAACGGACAACCACACCTTTTAGTTGAAGTCTCTGAGTTACTTTTATTTGACGTATATTTTCCACCTCTATCACAACCAAAAATTAATTTTGACTTCATTCCTCTCTTTCCGATCTCTATGTCAAAGCGAGTAATGATAACAACTACTCAATTTTGTCGGTCAACCTCTCTTGCCCATGATATGATAGCTTCTCGTGACTCAAAAATTTGATCAGTTATAAATGTTTCAGTCAAATTTATACATAATGGTGGTGTTTTTTCCATTCATACTTTGAAATTTCTAGTAGAATAAAATTAACTACTAGAAATTTCAAAGCACAAAATTTCTTGTAGTACCGTAGTATAAATAATGTACCAGAAATGTTGTTGGTGAAATTTCTAATAAATAATTTATACTACCGAAAATTTTATGCCTCGAAATTTCTAGTAAACAAATTGTACCATTGAAAATTGTAAAAAATAAATTTTCAATAGTTATAAATTGTATAGCGGATTTTTAGAGAAAAAATATTACTTACCAAAAATTTTGATGAAGAATAAGATTTTAGAGTAATTTTTTTATTATTAATTGAATAAAAATTAAAAAATAAATTTAATTTTTTAACATTTTAGAGGTATAAATCCAATTATAGAATACAAAATCCATCTTCCATGAATTGAATATATTGTTTTGTTCGCCTAACTCTCGTACATCTTGTGCCTGAGTTAGTTTTTAATATTATTATTTTGCATCTTTAAAAGAAGAACTATACATGTGAAAGGTCTAGAAGAAATTCATCTTTTTTTTTTTTGGTCTTCTTTCTATACATAACACAAGTGATATCTACCGTTTAAAAAAAACAGGAGTGATATTTACAACCTTTCAACGTTAATATTCGTCCCTTTTGTTCACTTTAGTAACAAAAAACTTCTGTTCACCTACACAATTTAATTAAAAGAGATACCAATCATGCCATAAATGTTCTTCTGTAATTATTGCTGAATTAAAAAATATACTTGAATTAGATTTCAAGTAAATGGTTCGCTTTTTATTTTAAATATAAGGAAAAATACTAAATGCATTCGATCAAAATATATATTAGTTTTATACAACTTTTTTTATAGTCTATTTAACTATTTTTATACTATTTTGTTTTGTTAAAAAAACTAAGTCGGTTTATATTTTATTTTAGAAAAGATTCATTTCTCCAAAAGTTTTATATATAGATGCTTCCAAATTAATATTGTTACCGTCGGTGGTGCTTCTCAGTTGTCGGCAAGTTTATATCCATCCACGTGTTTTGACTTTTGATAGAATTTGTTCATTACAACAATTAGATAAATAAAAATTAATGAGATTTTTTTTTTTGAAATAAATAAAATTGTGGAAGAAAAAATTATTAATAATTAAAAGGACGTTGATAATATTTTATAATTGTTTAATTTTATAAATCTTTTATCACCAGTAAATAATATGCACAGTTTAATTAAGTAAATTGACAATAATAATAATTTTATAATTTAATAAAATTTGAATTTTTCCATAAAGCTAAATTTTTACTTTTGAGCACTAAAATAATTTACGTAAGAATGATAATGGATTAGTTAAACCACTGGATAAGAGATAGAATGCAATAATGCATAGGTTAGATATATAATTTTATATTTGCATGATTAATAAATATATACGATTACATGTCATGTCATAAAGGGTCAAACGACAAAATCAAGAGTTTTAGGTCAAAAAGATATCTATTTGATAAATAAAAAAATTCTCTAAATTGATATTATTAATTATATTGTAAATTTAACTATTATAGTTAAATGTTAGTTTAATAATTTTTTTATTTTTTATTTTTTATTTTTAATTTAAATTTATATTATATTATTATTTTTGTTTTTTAGTATATATTTTAAAAATCACAAATAACATCTCCATTAAATTTTATTTATAAGAAAACCTAAAAAAGAATGAGTATTGTGTTGATCTTTTGTCAATATAAATGTAGAATATTTGTCTTCATTGATAAATCTAATTTCGTACGGAATAATATCTAGTAAAAATTCTGACTATTTATTATTTTTCTAAGAAAAAAATAATTTTATTCTCTATTTATGAATCTTCACTCTAAATTAAAATTATTAGAAAGCATTATGTCGGTAACGAGATTTTCATATTTTCTACTTTATTGTTTTCCGAAAGATAAGGAAAGTGGGCCCTGTCAAAGCCTTTAATGGCCCGTACTTATCCATCATTACTACGTTTGTGGCCCATAATGAGGTCGGTGTCGCCTTGCTACATTTTCTAGAACGAGTGATGAGTATTACTCTGTCCACTATATACGTTATATAATAATTGAAATAATAAATAATTGATATTTTTAATTTTTAATGTTCATATTTTTTTTATTATATACTTTAATTAATATTATTTATATAATTCTGAATGTGATATTTTCTTATAATATATTTATGATATCGATATTGAACTATAATTTGATAAAAATAGTATACATTTGTATGAAATATCACAACTATTTTAGAGACAAAAGTACTTAAATTCACACATAATTTTGGAATATTGAGTTGAAATTTAAGACTAAATATTTTAGTATATCAATATCAATATTTATTTGTTGAATTAGCTTTTGTGAAATTTTAAATTTAAATTTGGAACAATTTTAATTATATTAATATTTGTTATTTGAGTTAAGTTTTAAGTTTAATTGTACTTTTAGTCTCTTATTTTAATTGAATCACAAAAATAGTCCCTCTATTTTATTTGTTTTCAGTTTTGATCTCCAAAGAGAATTTTGGTTCAAAATTTGATAAAATGTCATTTTTTAATTATATGTAAAAAAAATGATGTGAAAGAGTCTATGTGGATTAATTATATTTTAATATTATTCTAAATTTGTAAGAACATTTTCTATTTTTAAAAACACATTCTCTATTTTATTACATCATTTAATAACAACAACATAAAAAATAAAAAAATAAAAAAATAAAAAAACTTCTTCTTTTTTTTCTTCTTCTTCTTCTTCGTCGTTGGTGGCTTGTTCTTCTTTGTCGCCTTCTTCTTCGTTCATCTTTGTAGACGATTTTGCTTTGTTTCTTGTTGTGCATCGATAGTGGAAACAACATGAATTCGCGTTTGCCTCGCATTCGCTTTATGATGAATTCGCGTTTGAAAGGCTGAAATGAAATTAGGGATTTTTTTTATATGTTTTTGTAATTAAATAATGTAATAAAATAGAAAATGTGTTTTATAAATTTGAAATAATATTAAAGTGCAATTAATCCACATAGACTCTTCCACATCATCTTTTTTTTATACATCATTGAAAGAATGACATTTCATCAAGTTTTGAAATAAAGTTCTATTTTGGACCAAAACTGAAGACAAGTAAAATGAAAGAGTTATCTTCGTGATTCAACTAAAATAAAGAGACCAAAAGTGCAATTAAAGTTTTACAACGTACTATATTTTTTTATAATACTATTATTTATTAAAAATTAATGTTTAAAAGTATGAAATATTCGCTAATCTCCACTAAAAAAATCTATTGAATATAACCACATATCTAAGATTCATTTTGAAACTTTTTGATATATATATATATATATATATATATATATATATATATATATAATATCTTTATATTTTTTAATGCAAAAATGATTATATTGCACTATCTTATACTCCCTATCTTTATTTTCTTTGTAATATGAAGGAACTAAAATTAAAATATCAAATAAGAAAGTGTATTTCGCTTTTTGACAAAATCATGTCTTGATACATTCCCGGTTTCCAATTTGTTATTCTTTTTCACTTTAGTTAGAAATCATAGTGTTTTTACTTTTTCCAATCCTTTTGAAATTATGAAAGAAGTTAAACAAAAATTACTAGTGAAGAAAATGAAATACTTTCAAAGTAGAAATCACACTACTGTATTATTTTGAAGTCTAGAATACAGAACATTAATTTCCACAATCAATGCAATTTTTATCCGAATAATGAACCTAACACTGTGGACATATACTTTGATGATCTGGTTAATTCATGTCCATATTTCGATTTAGAAACTTTATCTTTGCACTTATGAACGTCATCTTTTATAATAGCTTTTACACAATTAATAACTACTAAACTTTAGGCTCCAAATATAGTGCCAAGTTTAATTTTAACAACTTAATTGTCTAAGCCTTATCCTCTTGGCACCTGTTCGGTTCCACTTTCTAAAGTAATCCAATATTCATGTTAAATTAGAACTAATTTAAACCAATACTCTCAGAATTTGAGTTGAGCTCCATACTATCTCACATAATTGTTTTGTAGAATAAATCATTTAACGTGAAACTCTTAATATATTTATCTCATATTTAAAATTGAACATTTAAATACAGTCATGTTTTTATTAAAAACATCAAAAATGTTATAAGAAAAATGATGTAGGAAGGTTGGCGGCTAAGATTAAGAAAGAAACGGCTTTGTGGACAAACGTGGCGGGAAATGCGGAAAACGATCGTCCGATGTCAGATTGCCTATTATTATACCTTTCTGGATAGGGAATCACGTCACGGTCACAAATCATCGCTTTGCTATGTGATATGGGCTCTAGATCCATTTTGGGCTCGTCTTGGGCCTCAAAATAACATTTTAAGTTTTTCCTGTAATTTCAGACTTTTCTTGTTTTGCCTAATTTTCGCGCTAGAGTTTCGATTAGGTATTTAAAGACTTTCTATGTTGTAACCGAGGGAAAAACCTTTTTTTTAATTGAATATTCGATTTCGAGAGTTTTCTCTCTTCTGGTGGATCCAGAGCTTTATCGGATTTAGCACTTGCTAATCTTTTGTGATTCCGACTGCGTCAAAAAAGTATACATCAATGATTGTTAACAATGTTATATTATCTTTTATAAAAATATGAGATATATTTTAATTGGAATTTATATAAATTAGAATGATAGAAATATATGATATTTGTTTAAGGAAAATTTTAATTTTAGTGTTGCGTTTGTTAGAACTTTAGAAGTTCACATTTGATGAAATAAGGTATCACAAAATGTTTATAAGATTTTGTGGGAGTTGTGTAGGTTTAATCTAAATTCTAAGACAATATTATAGTATGTACAAAATTCATTATATCACTTTCTATCCGGTTAATGCTATCAGACCATCCTATTAAGTTATATTTTGTTAATAATTGTGTTTATTATACTTTATTTTTCTTTCATTACGGTTGTATATCCTTTAAGTATTCTTAATAAGGTTTTAATGACACAATAATTTGTATTCATGAGAATTATTTTCTTGTGTTTTAATTTAATCCTCCAAGTATCTTATAATTTCTTTTTATTTTTACTTTTAATAATATTTTAAAATACATAAATAATAAGTGATTAATTTGAAGTGACAACATAATGTGGTGCTTTTGTACTTTATTTGTGGATAAAAAAAACATAGTTATTTCATAAAATTTTCAACAATAAGTTTGTTAGTTAAATTATATATGATATCTATTTTGAGTGAAACAGTTTTTTTTCAAATTAAAAAAATCAAATAATTACACGTATAGAGTACACGTCCATGGTTAATCTAGTAATTTCCACATAAATATTAGTGGATAACATTATTTTATGCATTTCTATTTTATCCTTTGCCCCTAAAGTTCTGTGCCTATAAATAGCATTGATCATCCCCTTAGAACAAATATCAAATCAAAAACAGAACAAAGAAGAAACACATTCTTCATATTCATACACAAAAACATATTACAATGTCAGGAATCATTAACAAAATTGGTGAGACCCTTCACATAGGAGGGGACAAGAAAGAAGGTGAACACAAAGGGGAGAGTCATGTTGAACAACAACAACAACATGGGTATGGTGGAGAGTACAAAGGAGAACAACATGGTGGGTATGGTCATGGAGGAGAACACAAGCCAGAACAACAGCATGGAGAACAGCAAAAGGAAGGATTTTTAGAGAAGATAAAGGACAAGGTCCATGGTGAAGGTGGAGAGGGTGAAAAGATCAAAAAGAAGAAGGATAAGAAGAAACGTGGTGAACATGGTGATGAACATGGCCATGACAGCAGCAGCAGTGATAGTGATTAGAGGTAATTAATTAATTAATTAAATTTTTTTTTTTGATTTATGATCCTTTTATCAATATTGTACATGATTGTTATTACTAATCTTTGTACATGGATCATCATGACTTATATGATTTTATTTTCTTTATTCTTTATTCTTAGTACATAAATGAATTACTAAAACTGAATTAATTTTTTTCTGACTTTTGAGCTAAACATTGGGAATAGACTTTGACCATACTAATTTGGGTGTTGATGACGTGTTGAGATCTTAGTTTTAGCCTACAAAGACTCCTAGTTTTTTTCTCCTCAATTTGACACCATGAAAATAAATCATAAATTCTACACTAATATTAGGTCACAAAATTAATGAAATTTCAAGATTTTAAGAAAAATTAAAATCATCTATTCATCTTGATCAAATTATCCTGAAATTATTTATTTGTTGCCATATATCTCATGATTTTTTTTCTTCTTTTGGCGATTGCAGGTGTATGGAACCATAAGTGACGGCTATGTCCTCCTATGTTTTAATTTCTTCATCTTGATATATATATATATATATATATATATATATATATATATATTATGTGAGTGAAAGGAAAAAAAAAAGTGTGTTTCTAGTTGCTAAATCGAGTGCTTGTAATAATATGCTGTTAGATTGGTTTGTAAAACCCTACTGCTTTAGTTAATTATGTTTGGATGTCATCAAAAAGAAATTATAAGGATTTCTATTATTACTAATTATTATTAATATTGTGCTGCTTTTTCTTTTTAACATGAATCAAGCAACTTCGAGGTTGAAAACCCCAATTAATTAACTTTGATCAAGTCTTTTTAACCAAGTATTTGCTTCAAAACAGCCACATAAACAATTTTTTAATTTATGAAGTTAAATACAAGCTCAAAGAAAAGGATAACATCATGTATATTTCGTGACTTAAAAGAATTTATGTGAGACAAAAAAAATTAAGAGTTAAAATTAAATAACTTAAAAGATTACAAATTATATTTTACCTAATTTAAAATTTATATCAGGTCTTCCAAACTCCAACTCTCTTAATCATAAACTAACAAACACTTATGATTTGAAAAGACAATATTATAAAGTAATTTTGTAATATTAAAAAATTTAATGATATAAAATAGACTTAAAATCTTCACCAGAACAATAAAAAATATAATTTTAAATGTTCGACTTCTTTTTTTAAAGATGGTGTATTTGTAAGCAATATAAGTTTAAGCAAATATTTGAGTGAATAAAATGAGAGGTATTGAAATGAATCTATACCTTAATTGACTGGAGGTGCTCTTTTTATAAAAGGAATTAAGTTAAATTTAATGAAGGAATCTTAGTGAGATCCTCCATGTTGGTGTTAATGACACTTTAATCTGTTATCGAAAAAGGACTCAAAGCCGTTGAGAGGAGGAATATGTGGGCTGTGGCCTTGATCAGGTGGGCCAACGCCCAAGTGTCATAAGGGATTTGATGGCAATGGGCTTAGGCCCATCTTAGAACACTTAGAAAACATTATCGACCAGCAGTAGACTTGATAAAAAGTGTTTGATTGAGTGATTGTTTTGTTTGAAAGTGAAATTTTGATGGTATAATAAAAAGTCGGTGAAGTGACTAGATTAACGATTTATATTATATTTATAAATAATAATAATTTATTTAATTAATTAATGATCACTTTATTCTTTAAAATTTATTGTTTATCTTAAAAAATCCAAATACTAGAAAGTATGATGGGAGAAAAAAAGAATAAGTTGCTAATTAACAACAAAAAAGTACTTAAGTCGGTAAAGTGGTAAACGCGCTTTGGGCGAATAAAAACCACGGTCTCTAAACGCGGTTTTCAGTTTGCTCCCTACGTCTTCTTTTTATGTTCTATCTCTCTATAGCTCTCTCCCTTATTAAGAACTTACAAAATTTATAAATACTAAAAAAAAAATAGTTGCAGCATTAAATTTAAAATCGTTAAAAATGTGTTATTTTTTTCATAATTACTCTTACAATTATTGATATAATCTATTATAACTATAAAAAATATTATAAACCAATAGCACTAAAAATAGTTTCATAAATATTATCTCTTCGGTAAATGCTTTCTCTAATTCTATTTATAAATAAAATTTAATAAAAATTAATATATTTAATTTAAAAATTTAAATTAGATATATAAAAAAAATTATGCACTTTTACTTATAAATAACGACAAGTAAGTCTTTACTCTTTACAAAAAACTTGTTTATATTTATATTTATTGAATTAAATTTTAATTAATGATTCAAATTTTTTTGGTGTGCACACAAGTATAATAAAGAAAAAGAGTCTTTCAACTGATTCTTTCTTTTTTTTTCTTTATTAAAAACCATTATATTAAGAGAGAGAGTTTTTTTTTTTATGACTAAAATTACAATTTGAAAAAAAAAAAATTGAACAAAAAAGTTTTAGCCTGCTTAATAGCATCAAACCATCAACGATACTCCCCTCAGATTCAAAGTTTACCTATCGAATGCAGCGGTCGCTAGTAAAAGTCTAAAAATAACGAACATAAATACAATATTTTGACTAGAAATAAAATATATCCTCCATTATATAATATATAGTATTGTATTTATATTCCACGTCAAATTTTATATTATAATAACATTATTAAAAAATAATGCCATTTAGTCAGCTGGCCAACTTTTGGCAAACTAAATATATTGACGAAACGTTAACAAACTATATATGCTGATAAATAAATAAATAAGTAAATTGGATGCATTTCTTTAAATGTTTTTCACGTTGTTTTACGATAATTCTGTTTCCATTGTTATAACAAATTTTGAAAAGTATGTATTTAAGGAATTGTGAGTGCGTATTCTAAATTAAGAATAGTATGAAAAGTATAAAAAATTTCTTAATAAAATATTAGTACTAAATTCGTAGAGAAAGTACACAGAATACAAGTTGCAAGAAACAGACATAGAGAAAATCAGCGGCGACAGAAACAACATAATATATACCACCGTTTCTGTTAATACCACTTTTATGCAAATTGTCACAGCTAGCAGAAAAACTCAAAATCTGTGACCTCTAATTAACTCATATTCTTTTCATTCACTTTCTCTATATATAACTTTAGTCAATTTTTCTTCTCAATCATCAACTTCAACTTCTGCTTCATCGATCATACAATTGAAATTGCAATGGCTTCGCTGATACTTCTGTTTTCAGAACTTGTTTGGAACCAAGAGTGGGATTCTACAGCTCTATTAGCCGCATACAATAGTAACATTAATGCTACTGCTACATTGAAACATCGTGTGTTTGACATTCAAAAGCAGAAAAGTTCTCTAGAAGCGGTTATCATCGGTGATAATCCATTGGAATCCAGGGTGTGTGTCGATTTTGTTTGGCCTTGATGATTAATTCAACTTCTATATATGTATCAAATTCTCGATCGCTTGTAAATTATATTAGTTTTATTTTCCTTTTCTTCAGACCTCTTTTTCCTTATATTATTATCTTCCTTTTACTACATTCGATTGTATTATAACTCAGATCTTAGAGTATTTTTACTCCTCCGATACTTAGGATTAATGTAGAAATGTTCATTATTATTTTAGTGGAGTTTTCAAATACTGCTTCGAACACGCCAAAGATGACGAGTTTCACAAGATAAGTCTTACATGGACAAAACCCTAAATGAAAAAGAGAATAAAAATAATTGTACATTATCATTCAAAAATTTTTCAAGTTTTTTTATAAATTAAAAAAGACATTGTGATTTTCTTTTTTAATTTTTTATTTATTTGTGTGTGCAGCTAAACATTTTTCATTTGGGATTTTTTTCAAATAAGTATTGCCCGATTCACAAAATTAGAGTAATATAGTAATTTTGTTGTGATTCCATTGAAGCTACAAAATATAGTTTTTGTTAAAATTATAAGTTTTTAATGTGATTCAATTTCAAATAAAATTATAAGTTTTCTTCATCCAATTATGCATCTTTTCATCTTTTTATTGAATTTTAACTTTAAATAATAAAAATACATTATAAAATCTTAACTTTAAATAATACATTTAGAGGAAGAAAAACAAAAACCGAAACGAAAGAGCATTCACGATGATTGATGGGCTGCCAAATGACGGCAGCCACACAAACTATTTTGGGCTTATGGACTTTCTCGAAAATTCACGGCCCGTAGCTAACTTAGTTTTAAATTTCAATGCATATATTAGTTTTTGTTTGGCAAAAAATAGTTTTTTCATTAAAATATGTGAGCTTTTTGGACCAAATAAATATGTTAGTATTTTGTTTAAATATATTTCTGGCATATGAAATTTAAAAAAATTTATTTTCAGTCTTTGAATTTTTTTCTACATTTTAGTTTCCACAATATTTTTAATTAATAGTTTTCCAAGTCAACTTATATGTATCTTTTATATTTTTAAATTATTTTTTGAAAGACATATTTAAAGCATTGTCGACATATCCCACAAACATATAGGAAATTTTAATAAAATATGAATTTTTAAACTTACAAATTCTCAAGAAAACAAAATATCAAAATTCTAAGTCTAAAAATTAAATTTGGAATCAAGAGACACCTATCATAACATTTTTTTTCTTCAATTTAAAAACCAATGGCAAATAATTTTGGTACAGACTAAAAGTTGAGTTTTATTTTATAAAAATGAAAATTCAAAATTTTATAAAAACTAAAAATATATTTCAACCTTAGTGTTTTTCAAGCATTATTCCATTCTACTTGTTGATTAAAATAATAACCAGATATAAAACACATTTGCGTGTTTAATTATTCTATTCTACTACTTGTAGTCTAGACAAATTTAATTTAGACCAAGAGAGTTATTTAATACAATAATTTGTTGTCTGATATTTTTCTCCCTTCATTCTCTTTTGTTCTCCGGGTGTCAATTATATACCTATCATCACATCCCTAACTATATCAATTTTAAAATAAAGTACGGTCAAATGTTCAAATATATCAATTTGTAATGTATTGGAAAGAGGTGTAACATGAAGAGGACTTTTTGACGTTTGGTTTGTAGTAGTAAAACGTAACAATCAGTGGTTGGTGAAAAACATTGGGTTGGTGGCTTTAGCTACTACTAATATATAGTAATGTATATGGCATGTAAACCAACACTTCCAAATTACCCATGTCTCGTGAGCTAGTTCACCTACTACCGGTCACCAATTTGAACTCGATTTCCAAATCAAACCCAACAACAAACAACACTCAATGGCTTACTCAATGTGTGTGCGGTCTGTGTTTTCCTTTATTTTTTAGGAAACTCAATGTGTGCTAATGGTTGGTTAAGTGTGACATTTGCCTTCAGCCTATTATAGTATTAATATTTGCTTTCTTGCCTACTTTCCTTTTGACTCAATAATGTTATCAAAACCACTATACATTGGATAAATGTCATTTTGACCAAGTTTGAGTGATTTCCACTCAAGTACAACATTTTTTTTTTTATTAACAAAAGTTTAGATGAGTTGGATTCCTAAGAATTAGAACATGCCTTCAAACTTAAAAAGCGTTGATAGAGATACTTACAGATTATCTATTAAAAAGGTCATTACATGTTTCATAAAAAATATTATTATGAGTACCCTAAAAATAATTTGATAGGAATAATACAAAAATTTAAAATTCTTTAATAAAAAAAAAGAAGCTTTAGCATATAAAGTTGAAAATAGTATAGTATTTATAATAATAATAATAATAATAATAATAATAATAATAATAATAATAAAGTATAATTGTAAAACATTGCATATACTTTTCTTTCTTCAAATTAAACTTACATCAGAGTTGGAGTTCGATCAAGTATCCCACTCAAACTTCTAAACAAGGTAACACATTTCACCATTAGTTTGTTCCAATATATTATTGCTTCAAGTAAATGCATGGATATTTAATTTCTCCTCCACAAACAAGTAAGTTGCAGACTATTTTCCATATTTAAACCTATTTTCCTCATCCAAGTTTGGTTAAGAAAATGCATACTTTCCATATAAAAATATTATTTGAGAATTTGTTGAACATTCATTTTCTAGGTTTGGTTCTCAGTTTCCATAAGAAATTAAAATGATTTGAGGATTTTTGCTGCCTAATTAGTATTGCTAGTATAAAAGATAAGAGATTCTTAAACGATAAGAGTAAAAGAATCTCCAGCTTCAATATTATGATTGTTAAAGTAACTGATTATAAACTACTTGACAAAGTAAAACAAATTACATACATATACACTTCATATAAATAATATTACTATTATGTATGAATTTATCTTTATGTTAAAAATGTGCTCTTGAGTAGAAATATGGTGATAACTTAAAATAAACTAATTGGAGTTGGAATCCCTGCCTTGGTATTGATTCTCGGTCAGATATATATACATCAACGTTATGAGTTATTTCCTAAAATTACAAACTAAAATCACACTAATTACAATTAATTTGTAACATACACAATTGACCGAATATTCTAAATTAAATATTAACTCACGCGTTGCACGATAGAATTTAATATATTATTGAACATAAAATATTAATATGTAAATTAAAAGTAACATTGTTTTTATTTTAGAGTAGAATATACTAAAACACTCATGTGCTAAGATGTAAATATACTTTTAAATAATTATATATAGGCTAATTTTGCTTTATTTTAAAGGGAATGGTAAAACCTTGTTGATTAATACAATTCATGCAACATATATTAAAATGACACTATTGATAAGATTTTGTAACTTTAACGATGCAAACTTTCTCTTGAACTTTTTTTCTACTTAGAATTGGTTTATTCAAACTTTGTGTTATCTTTAAAGTGTTTCTTCCAATGATATATTTGTTAAAGTTCAATATTTATTTACCGTAAAAGTTGTATATTTAACTATAATATGTTTTTCATTTTATATGATTTACATTAGTTTGGAAACATTATATTTTTTAAATTTATGTACTTTTTGATATTTTCAATCTAACAATTAATCATGGAAATTATGTTATCTAAAAAATTGGTTAAGATCAAACTAATCATGTGTATAGTTAAATAAGATAGTTCATTTCAATGAAAATGTGAATACAAATTCATAAAGGTTCACAAAGATGTGTATAACATGAATCAGTAGTTGGATCTGAGTATATACCAAATACTTCTTAGGATAAAGATTACACTCCCTAAGTTTTAGTCAAGCAATAATTAATGTCGTCTTACTCAAATTAATTGACAATACAGTATAACTATATATAAACCAACCCGAAAGTGAATTGCTCAGCTTGGAAGTAAAAAATGAATAACATCGTATGTCCCTCAAAATTTTCTTTATATACTCTAAGAGTTTATAATAATTTGGACACAAACATAAAAGAAAAAAAGTAGAAAAATAATAATTAAATAATGTATAATTTTAAAATAATTAAAAGAAATATAATTTTGTGTGTGTGTGACCAAATAGTGTGTCTAAATTCTTGTGTATACACAAGAATTACTTTTTAATAGAACGGTTTGTCATCATGACTCAAAAAATTAAAAAATTTAAGTATGTAAAGATGGAGAAATTTTAGTAAAGAAAATTTTGTCGATAAATTATAAGTTGTAAAAATGAATTGTAAACTTTTGAAGAACTAATATTGTGTATAAGTGTATGTTTGAACTGGTTGAAAATTCACCATAATTTTGCTTAATCTTTAAAGAGTAGCTTTTGTTAAAATCTATGTAGCTCTTTAATTTTGTCTATTCAAACATATATTAAATGATAATGTGTACTATATCATTCATTCTTGAGTAATAGTTTGTTAAAAACAATGTTTATAATAGTATTCAAAACATTACAACAATTTTCCGCGTATGCAAATATAGCTGATAGATATATATAGAAAAAAAACTACAACGCAAAATAAAAATTTCTTGAGGTTCAAAAGTCTTAAATAATAATAATAATAATATCTTTTAGATAGAAAAAATGATATTTAAATAAAATTCTCAAGCCAAATAAAAATTTGATACAAAACTATAGTTGATGTGAAATTTATATTAAACTTCAAGTTAATACTATAACTGCAAACCAATTCTATATCTAGTCTTTTGGATATAGAGCAATTTCAATTACATTAACTATTATCTCATCTAAATAATTAGAATATGAAATGAAATTTTCAAATACTTATTTTGTCATGGTCAAGAAATATCAAGAGTGGGTTATAAAAAATTATAAGCAAGAAGAGTTTGTTGATGTTTAAGACATAGGAAATTTGGAGTAGTGAAATGGTTAGATGTTATTCATTTCCAAACAAACTATCTTTAGTATTCTTCATATTTAATTTATTTTAATTATCATGAGTGTTTGTTTAATTATAAAAAAAAAAATGCTACAAAAGACACATGCAATAGCTTAAGAAAATACTCGCTTCCTATATATGGTCTTACACGTTGAAATTGGTATGACTTTGTTGCATTTTATAATGTCTTTATTCATTGGTAAGTGACTTGAACCAAATGCAAGAGAGTGATTGAAAATCAATGAATAGATTTTTATGTGTGATAAACAATGCATTGAAGATAATGAGTGAATTGTTCTTTTTTGTATGAGTTATTGAAATGAAAAATTTGATAAGTGATCAAAGTGTAACGCCCCGGATTTTTTGGTCCAAAACGTTACTAAAAAAAATATTTTTATAAAATTTTACGATAATTTTTTTTGGGTAAGAATATCTACATTTATACTTTTAAATAATCAATAACAATCACATTTATGCTTTCAAATAATTAGTAACAATCACATTTATTTAATATTATAAAAAAGATTTATTCAAGTTAAAATAAAGGGAAAATCAATTATTCCTAACGAAAGAAAAACCCACATCCGTATTTATAGAATTCGAATGCATTTAAAAGTTTAGTGACAAAAATTAAAAAAAATAAATAAACATAGAAATGTTGCGGCAATACTTATTATTACAAAATTGTCTTGAAAACCCCATTTTTACCCCACGTTCGCCGCACGTTAATACTCATCAATTACTCTTGAATCTCCTCGAACTCATTAGTACCTAAAATGTTGTTGTAAGGGTCAATTTTTTTCCATCATCCACATCAAACCAAAGCTAAACATATAGAAGAATAACACAAAACACATAAAGGTAAAAACTTCTAATTTAAAAGAAAAAAAATGCGCAAACGGCAAATCGTATAAAAAAAATATGTATAATGCATGCTCTTAAAACTATATGATCCGGATATAAACCTGCCACTAAGGCAATTTCCACACAGAAAAATCACCCATACCAATGGGGAAATAAACCTGCCACTAAGGCAACTCCCACGAAGATGCATATGCCATGACATGACCATATATTATCAAAACTATAATCGCACACAGCCCACTAAGAATCATGTCATATACTTTCAACAAAAAAAAATCATATTTTTATAACCATCATCGTATTCACATATCACAAAGATCATATCACACATCCTTATCATGAGAATCATATATTCATAGACCAATAATCATTAAATAATAATTTTCACCATGTACGCATAAAAATCGGGACTTGACTTCATTTACACCATAAAGATTAAAACTTTATATATAACAAGAAACTTCAAACTCCAACTCAAAATACATCTTCAAAATCAAAACTTTATCATATATATAACATAAGAAAAATCATATTTTACTTCTTAAAAAGACATACATTACATGTCGAACTCAACGTAAAGAATTTCAGATTCCATTATATTATTTTATTAGTCTACATTTATTTCTTTCAAAAGCAAGCAATTACAATTAATAGTTCCATGTCATCCAACTAACTGTCTAACTCAAATTTGTGTGGGGAAAAGCCCTTACCTTGGCCGCTTTTCTTCCTAGTACGAATCTCTAAGCCCCTACGAAGTTGTTCACACGAAAAGTTTGCTGCACGAAGGAGATGAGGTGTGAAGGGGATGACGGCTAGGGTTTCGGTATTTTTTTCAGTATGGAAATATTGTGGACTTTAGGGAAAATTTAAAGTGGAGATTATTGGGTAGATAGTGTTGGGCCCAAATAAAGAATAGAAGAGAGAAAATATTATTTTATTTATTTATTATTTATTTATTTTTAACCTTGATCATACAAAAACTAAGCCACCAACTCCAAGCCCATATTTCTATTACGGGTTGGATCACACCTAGCTACAAACCCTTAGCTCAAATTCTTTTTGTACTAAAAAAAACATATATATATATATATATAATTATATAAAACTTCTCCAATGATTAAATAATTCTTACTAATGATTTTATCAACTACAATAAGTCGAACAAGGCAAATAATTATCACACCTAAATTAATAATGAAATATATATATATATATATATATATATATATATATATTTATAAGTCTTAATTATTTTAAATAATAAATTTAGAGGATGTTACACAAAGCATTTAAGTGTGCTTATTAGAGTTAAAGTTGCTAAATATATGAAATAATAAAATATTGGTGAAACAAAATATAATTGAAGCAAAATATGGAAGAAATAGTGTGATTTGTGAGGCGCACATAAGAATTTTTTGTGAGCTGACAAATTTTGTAATATGTAGCATAGATATAGATAAGTTGTTGCCGATAGAATTCAGAATTATGTTTTAGACTAAATAGCACTTGTGGTTTCTTAACTTAATTTCAATTAACGTTTTAGTCCTTTATCTTTTTTTTCTTCTCGATTTGGTCCTTTATTTTAATTTTAAGTGACAATTTGATCTTTTATATTTTAAAATGTCAATAATATTATCCTTTTATTTACAAAAATTCAAAAAAATTATCAAAATTTTCAACCAAAACCCATAAAAATTAATTATATTCTTTAATATAATACAAATTTCATCAAATTCGTAACTCAAATATTCAAATAAACTCATATTTTCATTCTTTATTTTATGTTATTAAATATGAAAATATGAGTTTATTTGAAGATTTGAATTTCGAATTTGATTAAATTTGTATTATATTGAAGAATATAATTAATTTTACAGGTTTTGGTTGAAAATTTTGATGATTTTTTTGAATTTTTGTAAAAAAAAAGGATAATATTGTTGACATTTTAAAATATAAAAAATCAAATTGTCACTTAAAATTAAAATAAAAGACCAATTCAAAAAAAAAAAAGATAAAAAACTAAAACTGAAATTAAATTAAAGAGTCTCTAATGCTATTTAGCCTATATTTTAATACATTATAATAGATTGGAGTGAGATCAAGGAATAATCACGCGTGAGATGCAACGCCCAATATAAATTCTTAGAGTATGTGTTCAGCTTTGTTTTTTCGACTCACATGAATATAGGAGTCATCAATTTCAAAACTTTAACTCTATATTCATCCTTTCCTTCTATTTATCCATTCATTTAAAGTTTCTAGGAAAATCATCAAATATTCAATACATGAGGTTGATTCACTTAATAAAAAAATGCACGAGGTTGATGATCGATAGGTTGCAGCAACAACAAGTGACTGTCCCAAGTTAGACGAAGTTACATTGTAATGTATGGTTGAAAAATTAATTATGATTTACTTTTATTTCAAACTATAAAACTAACATAACAAAGTGGTTATTTAGGTGATTTGGTTGGATAAATATATAAGAAAAGTTTCGCACTCTATTTACACAATTTTGTAATTTTTCTGTCATATTAACTTAAATTTTTATTTTAAAAGAAATTATTTTAATAAATATTTAATTATTATTTTTAAATTAATTTAAATAAATATTTTGCATAACAAAAATCATACTTTTATCAAGTACTAGTATTATAAAGATAAAATATATAATGCAGTTCTTTAAGATACACAAAAATATCAAATTGATAATTAAATTTGTTTTATATTAAATTAGTTTTTTATATTTATAAAAATTACTGACCTATTTTGAGTGTTAACCTCATTTTAATACTATGAGTTTTGTTATCAATGATATAAAAAACAACATAATATATTTTCATGAGATTTTATAACATAGATCGAGAAAATTATGCGTTTTAATTTCAAAAACCATAAAATCTATCTTATTCGAATACTCACTTAAAAATTATACAAATTTATTAGGAAAAATTGAAAAAAATTTAGATTTTAATTTTATTAATTTAAATTAAAATTATTATTATAAATATTTACAAATATAAATAAAGAAATTAACACTATTAAAAAAATGACTAACTTATTAGAAAAATAAATAATTAATATATTAATTTCGAATAATCTAAAAGATTACAAAATGTATTTGCATAGAATGTATTTTGCGTATTATAAACTATTTAATACTATCACCATCGATAGTTGGGCCAACATCACGTGCGTTGATCACCTCAAAACACCGAGATACCACCGACAGTTATCGTGGTGCCGACAATACATGAATACTAAAACCCAACTGAATCTAGTCACTTATGCACCCTTGTTCAACTCATTTCTAATCAACGTAATTAATTAGTATCTCGACACAATGGCACTTTTGTCCCTGTCACAAATATTATAAGTGACAGTTTTTTTTTTACTGGTATGAATCACATATAAAATATAACGTTGTTTGTTAGATCGTGACGATATTGGGTTGAGTCAGAACAAAATAATGTCTTTTAGTAAAGAAAAAATGGTAATTTAGAAACTTATATTTTAGGAGATTACAAGTTCTCACTTTATTGTATGATTTTTTCTGTTCTATAAAGGTTTATTTAAAAATTTATAAAAAAAACTTTAAAAAAATTTTATCAAAAGAAAAGACATTTTAAAAGTAATATTTATCTTCATATTAAGTGAACAGATCTATATTTACTTAGATTAATTATATAATTTTGTCCCTCTATAGCCGTTTAGCTATCTTGTCAAAAACAAATAAAAATTAGCCATTGTTCGACTTTGTCCCTTCGTAACTTTTTTGACTGACTTTGGTGTCTCACAATTTAATTGATACAACTTAGTTTATTAGTATTTTTTATTTATAACTCTCAAAATCTTGTAATTTATCATTAATATTCAATTATTTCAAATATTATTTTACTTAAAATTCAATATTAATTTAGAATGAAAATCCCAAATTTTTCTTGTTGAAAACTCTAATTTGAAAAAAAAAAGTTTCTGTTTATACTTATTTATTCATTTCATATATTTCAAATATTTTAATTAAAAAACAAGATTTTAAGTGAAGGTGTAGGACTTGTTGGAAAAATAACATAGAGAAATTAATATAATAATAACATAAAAATATAATGTAAAAAGTTTAAATATAGAGTTTTTCTTTTACATTATATAGATCTATGGTATACTCATATAAGAGACAGTCTTCATACCTAAACATTAGAGATAATCTTCGTAACCTTCAGAGGTACATTATTTTCAGAGGCATACATGTATATTTTTGTGTTTCTCTAATCTCATCATCTGGTACTTTCCTCTGATTTTCTTGTTCTAATTGATGCACACTTAATAAAGTCATTAGTCCAAATAAATTGTTCTCGTAAAATACATTTGTTAATATCAAAATCACAATAGAAAAACTAATTTGGTTCTAACACAACAAAATTCAATTCAACGTATGATAAATTTTTTAAAATACACATAAAATAAAGGTTTATTTGGGATGTAGTTTTTGGAGGAAAGGAGAGGAGAAGACTCTTTTTTAAACAAAAAAATTTTAACAAATTGTAAAATATTTATAAGAATGATTAAACTGTGAGCGAAATATATCATCATAAATTGTTTATTTATTTTTATTTCTTAAAAATATTAAATATATATTAAAATATAGAATTAATTTTTTAAATTTGGCTCGTTTTTCAATATATCTCCCGTTTAAACAAAATTCTTCATTATATACTATATTGAAATTTATATACAAAAATGTTCTAATTTCTTTTACCTCTAGAAGGTCGTAAGGCGGGATGCGGCCACATGAAGTAAAAATAAGATGGAGTTGTTAAATAAAAATATTAAAATGTGATGTATTTTTTTTTATTTGATATTATTAATATAATTTTATTTTTAATTATTTTTTATTTATTAATTTAATAATTCTTCATTTATTTAAAAAATAAAATAAGATAATATGTGACCGGAATGCAACCTTATATAAAAAGAAAATTTTTTTTCTTACTATATTTATCCACATCTCTCCCACAAACCCCTAAAGACAAAAAAAAAATTTTGTATATAAATTTTAATATAAGATATACCACATAGGATATATTGAAAAATTTACGTAGATAAAGAAAAAAATTAAAAAAATATCCTTAAAACTTTTATCCCTAAAATCCTCCTACCCAATAGAAAAATAGAAAAATGTGAATGTTTGGATAGCAACATATAAACCCTTTTTCATTGATGATGTCACATAGGGACTGGGAAATGACTCTTTTTCCAATCATTTATTTCTAACTTCAGCGATTAAAGATTAAATAATGCACCTTTCTTAAGGGGAAAATTTAATATAGCTCACCTAGTTTAGTTCTCTTCAATATTTTACGCATAACAAAACTTTTGTTTTTATTCTTGTAAAAAAAATAATGTTTTCATTAATTTCCGTTGTTTTTTTTTACGGCGTTTCTATTCAATCAAACGAAAAATAAAACTTAGTATTTGTAAAAAGAAAACGAATAAATGAAGCTTGAAATGAATGAGAATGAGGGATATGATAGCAAGTTAATTTTGTATTCCATTTCCTGGTACAAGAACTTTTTACCTCGTTTTAAACAACGCTTACCAACTCGTCTTTTTATTCTTGGAAAAGGGTAGCTAGGCCTAGGATCCCTTTATCTCAACGTCAGCTTGGTGCTCTTCTAAATTACTAACTATCCGAGTCTTTTTCACACCCATGATTAGTTGGAAAGCTGCTATTAAATTAAAATCTAGTAAACATATATTACGAGAAAAAATGGCCAGAAATATACTTGCGAAATTTTGTATAGGTAAAATATAAGTTGAAAATCCTATATATGCAACTGCAAGGTGAGCAAAAAGACAAATATATACCCAAAATACTCAGAAAAAAAAATTATAGAGCTAGAAAAAGTGATCAAATGGTAGGATTAAAATTGTAACATCTTAAAGCAATATTTACATTGTTTAATATAGTAAAGAAAATGTCACGTAAGAATATATATATATATATATATATTAAGTATAATTTAAAATTTAAAATTATTTAAATAAGTCATAATATCAACTGAAAAATTTAGAATTATATTAAATGTAGAAAATATCTAGAAATATGTATTAATTAAGAAAATTCTAGAAGTAAGTCTAGAATTCTTTAGTTGTACTTATAAATACTTCTTTATACTCAACATTTAATTAAAATCATGCAAGTTGTGAATTTTTTATTAAAAACATTTTCCTTCTTTTAACAAGGTTATCTAGAGCCTAGTTGAGAGAGTTGTTGTATGAATAAAGTTGATAGATGGCAAATCATATCAACACTACTTTTTAATTTTCTCTTCTTACAAAAGAGAATTATGAAAAATGACGTTTTCACATGAAAGTTTTGCTTGGCTCTCAAGGCGTATGAGAGATTAAGGAGAAAAGTTATGAGAAACCGTAAGATGAAAAAAATGTCTCAAAATGAGAAGGAAGCATTGTTAAAGACAAAGATAAACGATCAACTTGCTCTCACCTTCATCTATCAATGTTTAGATGATTCTATGTTTGACAAGATTGTCGATGCTACTACCTCAAAAGAAGCTTGAGAGATTTTGGAGAAATCATTTCAAGCCATTGACATATTGAAGAAGATAATGCTTCGATCTCTTAAGGGATATTTTGGCGCTTTGAAAATGAATGATTTTGAACCAATTTTGGATTTATTGCTCAAGAGTGAAGACAATTGTTAATAAAATGAAGAAATATAGAGACAAAATAGAAAATGTTAGTGTGATGGAGAAAATTCTCCGATTGTTGACTACTAAGTTTGATTATGTGGTGTGTGTTATTGAGAATTTAAAAGATCTTGACTCAATATCTATTGAAGAATTAGAAGATTTTTTTGCAAGCTCAGGAAGAAAGAATAACGAAAAGACAAGAAGAGCCGTTAGAGCAAGTTCTCAAGACTAAAGCTTCATTGAAGGATGTTGGTGGAAAGGAAGAGATTGTGGCTATAATCAAATTAAAATGAGATATGACAAATTTAAAGTTGAATGTGAAGGTGCAAACACGAGAAAGGGGTTGAATTGTGTTTGACTAACTTGAATACTTTTCCTGTTTTTACACTTTTAAAACAAAACTTGATGTATGAATAAAAACAGAGTTAGCAACGAATATAAAGTAAAAATAAAACACAAAATTTTTATACTGGTTCACCGTTAATGAGGCTACGTCCAGTCCCTTCACCTTGAAGGATTTCACTAATTCAAACATTGAATTACAACAGTTCCATTGACCCTCCAAGTTAGTCTTCTCAAACAGTCTAACAATCCTAGACTCTTGAGGAATACAGCACCTTGACTTCCTAAGTCAAGTATTCTCCTGCCAATCTGACAACCCCAAATTGTAGAAGGAATTACAATGCCTTAAATCTAATTGCCAAGTAATCTGCTACCCCTTCTGACTCCCTCAGATTGTAGACTCTACTTCAACAACTTAGATCTAACACAAGGGAAAGAAAATAACACGAGTGCTTGCTTCTTGAAAGCTGGAACTCACAATTAACCTCACTGAAAACTTGAGTGTTTGCTTTGGAAGTGTATGACTCTTTTGTGATTTTCGATGCTAAGTATTCTGCCTTGAGCATCATTTTATAGATGCAGATTAGGGCCTCTTCCAAGCTAAATCTTGCTGGATTCTCTTGCGAAAATATCTTGACCAATTGGGCTTCATTTAAATAAAAAACATATCTTTTTTAAGCTTCAGATTATCTTTAAAAAATAACTCGCCAGTCATGTCTTTAGTTTCTTCCCGCCAACAGCTCCTGAATTCCACAATACTTCACTTTGTTTTTGTAACAAATCTTTTTAATACTTTGATCAAAATAAATTAAAATCTCCACCGTCAATCCTCATGACTAAATCTGGACCGTTTGATCTTCTGCTCTCATCCACATCTCGACCATACTAAGTGATCTGCTGTGATCCTCTGATTTCGGCCAACCCTGGACCACACCTTCTGATCTTCTGATCTCGACCAACCTGGTCCAGCAAACTGATCTATTGTGATCCTCTGATCTCGGCCACTGCTTGACCACACTTTCTGACCTTCTGATTTCGGCCAACACTGGGCCAAATGCTTAAATCCTAACCATTGATCTAAAAATCTCCCCTCTGATCTGGACCAATTCTGGACTTGGTCTGGATTAAACTGAAATTAAATCTGGACAAATAATATTTCAGTCTGGACATTTTACCTTCTGTTTTGGATCAGCTATGGATCAATTCTAGCAATCATTTCTTCTGATATGGACTTGGTTTCATACCCTGATTCATGCTATCTTCTTGTCTGGGTCAAATATGGATTGATTCTCTTGTTCTAGACCCTTTAACTTATCCTCTGATTAAGTCTGGATCAAGTCTGGACTGTTTATCATTTCACTGTCAGGCCATCTTCTGGTCAAAATAACTTATGGAATAAATCTGACATTTGATTCCTTCTGGTCTGGATCAAGTCTCCCTCTGGCAGGCTTCCTTCTGGTTTGGTCTAGGTCTCCTTCTGACTTTGCTTCCTTCTGATATGGGCCAGCAAAGATATCCTCTAGTGGTGTTTTGACATCCTGGTGTATCATCTGGTAATTCCAGGATGCATTCTGGATGCATTTTCTGCCTCTGATAACTTCATCTTCTGGTGGTATTTAATATAGTAATTCAAGGTACAAAATAAGATTACATGGAGTTCTTTTGTAAACATCAAAATCCTAAGTACTTAGAACCAACTTGGTTCCAACAGAATGTTATAATCGTCATAAATTTGGTCATTTTTCTTGGGAATGTCGTACTACCTCTAATAAAAAAGAAGCGGCTAATTTTGTTCATAAAGATGAAAAGTTTACTTTGTTGCCAACTCTCAAAGAAGAAGAGCGGGATATTAATAGTTCGTGGTATTTGGACAACAATGTAAGTAATCATATGTGTAGTTGCAAGGAGAATTTTGTGGAGCTCAATGAGAAAGTGAATGAAAATGTGTCAATTGAAGACTCACCAAAAGTGAAAATTGAAGGGAAAAAAAAGACCAAAAGACTGACATTCATTCAAGATGCAACTCCACCACCTCTTTCACCTACTTTACAAGAAGAAAATTCAAGTGAAAGACCAAGGAAGATGAAAGACACGAATGACATTTATGAAAGGGCTAATGAAGTTACTCTTAACTCTAAAGAGTTATATTACCATTGGGTAGACTGTGAACCATCAAATTTTGATGAAGCTATAAAAGGTAAAAGACGACAGGCTATGAATGAAGAGATCGAATCAATTGTGAAGAACAACATTATGAAATTACCAATTATACCCAAGGCTAAAAAGAATACTAATTTGAGTGGTGGAAAAATCCAAAGCATGATTCGTCGCCAAAGGATACAAAAAAAATATAGTTGACTATGAAGATTTTTACATGAATACAATTCAGGAAACTCAAATAAAATGAAAAATATATCAACTTGATGTGAAGTCATAATTTCTAAATGGTTATCGTGAAAAAGAGGTGTACATTGAGCAATTATTAGACTATATCGTCAAATGAGATTGGGAGAAAATTTTAACACTGAAGAAAGATTAGCAAGGATTGAGAGCAAGACCACATGTGAAGAAGAAAATTTCAAATTAAGGGAGAGTTATGTTAAGTGTAATTTAAAATTTAGAATAATCTAAAATTATTTAGATAAGTCATAATATCTATTAAAAAAATTTAGACCTATATTAAATATAAAAAACTGTAAAAAAAATATATTAATTAGGAAAATCCTAAAAATAAATTTAGAATTATCTAATTGTACCTGTAAATACCTCCTTGTACTCCATATTTGAAATAAAATAAATTGTTAGTTTTCTATTAAAAACAGTCTCTATGTATATAATGACTCTAATAACTGACTTTTTCTTTTACTTATACTCTTTATATATGTAAGTGTTGTGAAGTCTAAAAGAAAGTTTTTAATTTGGAGAAACACGAATAAGAAAAAAAAAATCATAAGAAAAAGACATTCGTGTAGAATATTTGTTACCCCATTCATATAACAAACAAGTGTGCATTTTTGAAACAGATGTGTTAAATAGGTAACATTATAAACGGATTATGACAAAAAGATTTATGTGAGAAACTAAATAATTAATCTTAAATAGTTAATAAACTTTAATTAATAATAAATCATTCATAATCTTATTTTATTTGCCTTTGATCGAACTTTGAATTACCAAATGTATTTACTTAGAAATTGGGAAGTTAAAATAAAAAATATTTAAGACAAAAAAAATAATACTTCAAAGATCAATTTAATTTGATTAAGATTAAATTACACATTTTGTCCTTTAATTTATTTTGTTGTTTTATTTTTGTCTCATAATTTTTTTTAGTCAAAGTTAATATTTTCCGTTATTAACTTTGCCTACATGTCATTAGTTAAACGTGATTAGCATTTCTGCAATTCTTAATTTTCGCCTTCTTCTCCAAATTAAGTTTCTACTCTAACGCTTCATCTTCTCCTTCTTTGCATTTTTTCTCCATTGTCACCTTAATGTAATAGTTGGAGTTTTGTTTCTCAAAATATAGTTTACGTAATCTCTTCTAAGTTTCTCTCTTTTTACTAAGTCTAATTTTTGGAACATTGTGTCATAAACTAATAGACATAAGCAATTGAAAATTGGATGATGGAAACCCTCGGGAACAAAAGCTCTAGAATGCAACAAAGACCTTATGGTGATATTGAGATTGGCAAAAAAATTTAGGAGGAAAATTTTATCATCCCAACCCACCAAAAGTGCAATGTTGTTCTCAAACATGTTGCCGTTCGTATTGCTTCTTTCATTGAAATATTTGATTGTAATGTTGTAAGCAAAGGTGATTATGGAGAATAAATGGGAAGAAAGATGATGAATAGATATGAGAAAGAAGGAGATAAATATCATTGTAGAATCCTTATTTAGAGAACCCCATCTAATACTCTCTCCCGCGATCAATGACATATATACCAAGTTAATATAGATTTGCATAAATTTGAGAAAAAAATATAATTTGACTAACAAAGTAAAATTTAGTAAATTAAAATCCAAATAAAAAAGTTATGAAACAAAAGTGAAATAATATAAAATAAATTAAATATTAAATGTATAATTTTTTATGTTCTTAGTTAGTCTCCGTTTAAATTAATCATATTTAAAATGTGTCTGTGATAAAAATATATCTCCAACATATCGGAGAATTCTAACCCAATTTATGTTGGTATAACGTAATTTAATCTTTAATAAAATAAGAGATAGCATAATATGTTTTGTAAAAAGATTCCACCTACTCCTTCACGTGTGCACGAAAAAACAAAGGCACCTTACGCCACCTACCAAGCAGCCATTTATACAATAAAATGAGGGTATTATGGATATTGGAGTATAGTTAATTATTTTATTGTTTCATGGGATAATTAAGTTAATTAAGTAAATGATAGATTTTTTTGACTAAAATTAAATGGTAGATTTACAATAGAAAAATAATCGATCAAAAAACATCGTGCAAACAATTTTGGACTAAGGGGCCCACCACCAATTCTCCACCAACTCCCATAACCAACCCCCAATCCCCATGACCCCACCTACTTCCCAAAAACTCGCATTCACTTAACATAAGTTTCAGCTTCAGTCTCCGCTACACAATTTTGATTATTGTGTGTAAGAAGCGTTGTTTATAATTTATATGGCGCGTGTCCGCTTGTGCGTACCATTACGATGGTTTTTTTGTGAACGTGTTATGCTGACATGTAATTGTTTTTTGTTGGACCACCTATTCGTGTCTTGTTTTGGAGTAAAATGGAGGAGTGTATTTGAGTGTGGGGAATAATACATGGCATGGTAGCGGATGAAGCAAGAAAGACTCTTTTATTTTTATTTTTTACAAAAAAAGAAGAAACGTGATATACTTGAGGTTTTATGGGGTTGAACCATAATGCCATATTAGAGAGGTTTTGCTTTTGATATACTTGAATACCAGAAAAAATATTGCTTATTAATTGTTATGCTTTTTTTTTTGGGCTTTTAAATAAAAAGAAAATAATATATAAAAATAGAGAGTTTGACCAATGATTTTATTGGGAATACTATTACCGAGATTTTTGTGTTAAGTAATTAATGAGAATATTATGTTGATTATTTTATTTATTATAGACTTGTATAGTCAAATTAATTTTTGTGCATTACTCAGATTAATTAGATATCAAAATATTGAAATGTGATGTTATTGATAGTCTCAATTATGTGATGGCTATTATTATTGAATTTAATTAGAATTATTGTTTATATTAAACACTTCTAGTAGTGGTTGAAATGTGGAAGATTTTATTATGACTTAAAATAATAGGTAAGTTAGTTCATCAAATATATATATATATATATATATATATATATATATATATATATTTTAATAGAATAAAGATAATTTCTCTCTTTACACACATTTGCAGACTTTAAAGAGTAAAAATAATCATTGTCGTCTATATATTTAAATAATAATAAAATATTTAATTCCTATTATTAGAATTATTGATTTGTTCATGTTCTATAATTAGAATTAGAAATTATTTCAATTAAGATTATTAGTTTTTTCTTCATATCACTGACATATTCTTTTTTTAAATAT
Source organism: Cicer cuneatum (assembly GCA_037974295.1). Lineage (NCBI taxonomy): Eukaryota > Viridiplantae > Streptophyta > Magnoliopsida > Fabales > Fabaceae > Cicer > Cicer cuneatum. Next base: position 1,493,829 of record JBBPBO010001986.1, read on the forward strand.
AAAAAATAAATAGAGAAAGTAGGTAGTCGTTGGTGGTTATTTTTATTATCACGAGAATACAAAAATTCTACCTCTAGTTTGAGAATATGAAATTGAAAATTCATCTGTAAATTTTATAGAATACAACTATATGATGGTGCACTTTTTTTTTTTTTCTCTTGTGAGAATAAATAATATATCTGAATTATGATTTTAAACATGTACTAAAAATGTGAATGTTACGTTCCCAACCCACATTTCCAGAAACATTTGTGGCAATGTTAAAACAAATACACCCTTACTTTTTGTTTAAATTGTTAGCCACGAAAATTATGGTATTTCTCCATTTGGAAAGAGAAACAAAAGGCAGATACTAGATAGTATATTAACTGTTTTCACCATGAATCATTTTTTTCTTCTCTTTTGCATCTTTCTCTAACCAAATAGAACGCTCGTTTTTTCTTTATGACTTTTTAGTTAATATATAGTATATACAGTTAAATTATATCTATCTCCTAATTAACAATTTTACGAAATCAACAATATGAGAGTACATGCCGCTAGTATAATAATAGCTGTAATTAGTATAAGACAGCTACACATATTTTATATTAAGTCCTACCATTTTAAAAAAGCTAGTGTAAAGCTGCAAATATTTTATATTCCTGTTTGGTTAATTTTAAAAAAAAAAATTAGAAAGAGTGAAATTATTATTAAATAAATTAACACTGATATCAATTTTTATAATCCTCTTCAACGAGTTTTGAACCGAGCTAACACCTAATGCAAGTAATTGTTAGTCCACAGTGTGTGAGTATTATGAATTTCGAGGCATTGAGTTTAATTATACTGATTAAAAAAAATCAAAAGATTAAATCAATAGTGTAAATGACCTTTTATAATAGAATCGATCGACACACTATACGAATTAGCCTAAGATATTTTTAGCGATGGTACTGTAGGTATAGGTGACATATATTTTTAGATTTGCCATGAAATTGGGTATAGGTAATTGGACATTAAATTAAATAGATAAAAATTTGTTGCAACTTAATCCTATTTTTCATGAACATTTCATTAACTTTTTGTTCTTAAATCTCCTATTCTTATGGAAAATAAGTCACGACAATCTAAAGATTGAGTACAAGTTTTTTAATCATTAAATATTAGTAAAAAATTAATTTATAAGATTAATTAACACACACTATTAACTATTAATGTAAAATATTTTATATTATCGATACTTTACAATCGATTTTATGGACAATTTGATAAATAATCTAAAGATTATAATCAACTATCGAACATAAAAAATCTTTACACTTGTATATAAATTATAATTCTTAATTTATTTATACTAACAATTTATGTCTATTAAACAAAACTATTATGCCTTAGTTTTTATTTATTTATGTTTTTCCTCGTGGTTTCGTTCATGAGTGTGTCGGAAACTAAACAGAGATAACACTCCCAATAAAAATTCAAATATTTAAGTTTATCACGTCGTAAAAGTATAACAATTTTCTTTAGACTTTCGAAATTTTTTAATAAAACTATTTGCATTGATAGACTCAAGAATATAAAACTATTTCCATTGATACACTCAATAATATGATCAAGTTCCAAGTTTTTTGTATAACGTTGGGTGGAGTCCTATCATAATAATCATCAATAGCACATGTCAAGGGAATGGTCCCAACTTCATTGATTTTTAGAATTAATTATTTGCATAGAAAGTAAATCTAAAAAATTTACAAAAGTAAAAGTGACGGTAAAGAAGAATATTTTATTTAAATGGAAAATAATTATCAAAATATTCCGAGCTAGGTTATAAAAAAGTTAAATAAAACGCAAATGAAAAAATGTGACAATTGGATTTAAGGTTTCATTGACATAGATATAGTTAAATCACATATATATAGAGTTGAGAAATATTAGTTGAACTTCTGAAAATCGTTCACTATCGCAATAATCTTAAATTATTATGTAAATTCGAAACACTATATATTTTATTTGGAAACTACCATCACGAACCATAAAAGCGCGCAGAAATAAAACCCTCCAAATATCTCATATTTTATTTTTCTAGGAATTTGTCATAAATTAATCACTATGCGTAATTCACTTTTATTTTTATACATTACCGATTAACCAATAAAAAAGTAATAAACTATCATTATAAATAATTAAATACTCCATAGATCTCAAATATAAGAAAAAATATGTAAATAAAAAAAAATATTTTATCCAAATTTTGTTGACTATGTGCTCTTTTATTTCAAAATTAAATGACCATCTGTTTCATATATAACTAAAACTGAATAAAAAAGTGAATGTTGGTAGTCCAAATTTAATAGTATATACATCTAATTTCTTTAATATATTTTTACTTATATTACGAGACAAGATAAAAAGAACGTTATTCATGAGCATGTCTTTAGAGTAATTATGATAAAAAAAAAATATTTGACGATCTAACAATTGTAATTAAACGACAATGCCAAAATTTTGTACACTACAATATATATGAATTAAATTATTTATTATTTTAGATAAAATTGTTTATTTTTTAGTAAAAAAAATAAAATATTATTTTTTTATAAAACTCTTAACCATTTATTATCTCATTTAATCTATCTTATTATATACAGTAAATAATTAAAATATTATTAATAAAATAATAATTAATATTACATTACACTTTGAAAATGATAAATAAAATAGAACCACATTTTTTCTATAAATTCGAAAACTAAAATAGAATTGATGGAGCATATTATAAAATAAAGAAATTAATTAATTCCAATATTATTTTATTTCATTTTGCAAAAAAGAGTTATTCTATTTCTATTTTTTTGGTTTTAATAAAAATAAATTCCAATAAATGTTTTAATAAAAATAAATATTTAAGAAGGAAAAGCGACAAAAAATGGGGGAGGGTGGGATTGTGTTAAATCTGTCACTCAGATCTGAGAGAAAACGGCTATAAATAACACGAAAGCCATTCCATATTGCTCGCACTCTGTTCTCTGCTTCAATCATCTCCTTAAGAAGAATCAGAGAACTAGTCTCCTACACTAAACCGAAAGGTACGAGACTCATTTCTATCTCCCTCTTTTACTTTCTTCTATTTTCCTCTTTATGTATATAGTCGTCATGCTGAATTTTTCATTTTCCGTCTCTCCATTTTCCTTCCCCCCTAATAACCGTCAATTCAACTTCATTTTCTACTCTAGATCCACTGTTAAACTCAACGTTCAACTTCCATCAACACTTTTAGTTCTAGATCTGTTTCATAACGTGTAGATCCATCGGATCTGAAACTTCTAATCTGGTAGTTCATCAAATCGTAGTTCCAAAAACCGTGATTTTCGTTAATTGACTTAATTCACATTTAGATCCAAGGTTTTAACTGTCTTTATACTAATTTGAACTCACTTAGTTGCTTACTTTTCCATGCTTTTAGTTTATGCTAATCAATTTCCACTTCAATTAATTTCTCGCTTATTTTTCGCGTGTTTTTAACTGTCGAGTAGCTTAGAATTAAATCTTGTTTTATCATCAAATAATTGTTACAAAACATTAATTTTTGTTTAATTCACACTATATATTCGAGATCGAGTGCTTTTGAACTAATCTAGTTGCTTATTCTACAATCCTCTAACTAATTAATTTCAACTTCAATTAGTTCCGTTTGATTTGTGCTTTTAACAGTTAATAAATAGCTTGGAATCTGAATCTTATAACCTAAGAATTAAAATATTATTTTCCTATTGTTTTTTAAATCTGGAGTTGATTTGATTTACAGAAAAATGGGATCTCATATTGTTGGATACCCTCGTATGGGTCCCAAGAGAGAGTTGAAGTTTGCTTTGGAATCATTTTGGGATGGTAAGAGCAGCGCCGAGGATTTGAAGAAGGTGTCTGCTGATCTAAGGGCATCAATCTGGAAACAAATGAGTGATGCTGGGATCAAGTATATCCCAAGCAACACCTTCTCTTACTATGATCAGGTGCTTGATGCTACAGCCACCCTCGGCGCTGTTCCCCCAAGGTACGGTTGGACCGGTGGTGAGGTTGGGTTTGACACTTACTTCTCGATGGCCAGAGGTAATGCTACCATCCCTGCTATGGAGATGACCAAGTGGTTCGACACCAACTAGTAAGTGATATGGTGATGCAGACTTGTATTGTTTGATAAGTTGGTTGTGTTGTGTTGATCTGGTTACTGAACTGTTTGTTGTTTGTGTTGTGTGCGATTGTTGATGCAGCCACTTTATTGTCCCTGAATTGGGTCCTGATGTAAACTTCGCATATTCTTCTCACAAGGCTGTTGAAGAATACAAGGAGGCCAAGGCGGTATGTGTTATTTATTTATTTATTTTGTTGCATATGAAGTAAATAAATTTGCATTGTTAGCTTAGTTTATAGTGTTTAATGTCATTGAGAAGTATTGCAGTGTGTGACATTTTTAATTAGATCTGGGTTCGAGTTTGAAAGATCTTAGAGTAATGGGTGGACGTTAGAAATTATTGTTAGTTTCTTGTTTACTGTGGTCAAGCTGAGTGCTTGGCAGAGTAGTGTTCTGTTCACATGTGTGGGTCATTATGGTAAAAGTTCAATTCTTAACCTTTTTCATATGTTCTATAGATATTGTCATTGAATATTTGATTTTTCTTGCAGCTTGGAGTAGACACTGTTCCTGTCCTCATTGGACCAGTATCATACTTGTTGCTCTCAAAACCCGCCAAGGGAGTTGACAAATCCTTTTCTCTCCTCTCTCTGCTTCCCAAAGTCCTTGCTGTCTACAAGTAAGAAGTTTATATTGTTGTGGTGCATTGTTGTTTTCTCAGCATGTCATCGTGTTATTTTACTAACTTGCTTTTAACTATGAATGCAGGGAGGTTATTGCTGATCTCAAGGCAGCTGGTGCTCTATTTATTCAATTTGATGAACCCACCCTTGTCTTGGATCTTGAATCTCACAAGTTGCAAGCATTTACTGATGCATATGCAGAACTTGCACCTTTTTTCTCTGGTCTGCATGTCCTTGTTGAGACCTACTTTGCTGATGTTCCTGCCGAGGCATACAAGACCCTCACATCTTTGAGTGGTGTCGCTGCATATGGATTTGATTTAGTCCGTGGAACTAAGACTCTTGAATTGATCAAGGCTGGATTTCCCAGTGGCAAATGGATCTTTGCTGGAGTGGTCGATGGAAGGAACATTTGGGCAAATGATCTTGCTGCTTCTCTCAGTACATTAGAGACTCTTGCCAGCATTGTGGGCAAAGGTATTCATTGAGCATTCATTACATAGGAAATTTTGGGAGTCTGATGTTAATATTTTCATTTGATGTACCTAATTTTCAAAACATATATGCAGAGAGAATTGTTGTGTCCACCTCCAGCTCACTTCTTCACACTGCTGTGGATCTTGTCAACGAGACCAAGTTGGATGATGAAATTAAGTCATGGCTAGCTTTTGCTGCACAAAAACTTGTTGAAGTGAATGCATTGGCTAATGCATTCTCTGGCAACAAGGATGAGGTAATATCCACTTCTTTCATTTCATGTTACAGTTGATTGTATTTATTACCTACAAACATTGTGGTATTTTATCTAATAATAAAATATAACTATACACAATAAAGGAAATCATAAGAGAATTATTGATTTTTCATTTAATCATTTAGCAATAGGATTTTCTTTTTATTAAAGAACTGAAAAGGGGAAATTGTGTAGTGAAAAATGAACAAAGAAATAATGGGAAATAAGTGAACAAGAGAAATAAAGAAGTATATTGAGAGAATCAGAATTAAGGGAATTCAATTGTTGGGTGCCTAAAATATTAGTAACAAGTGTTAATAGAAAACATCAGTCAATTATAAGCAGTGGTTAGCAATATATGCATGGATTTGGCTAATGTTTATATGGTTTCATTTTCAGGCCTTCTTCTCTGCTAATGCTGCAGCTCAGGCTTCAAGAAAGTCCTCTCCAAGAGTGAACAACGAGGCTGTTCAGAAGGCTGTGAGTGCTTATTTGTTGTTCTCTATGTTCAACTACTCATTTTGTTAATTTAGATTTGTGGAGATATTAATTATACCCTTTCTATTCAATTCTCAGGCTTCTGCATTGAAGGGTTCTGATCATCGCCGTGCTACTAATGTCAGTGCGAGGTTGGATGCTCAACAAAAGAAGCTTAATCTTCCAATCCTCCCAACCACCACTATTGGATCATTCCCTCAGACTGTAGAATTGAGGAGAGTGCGCCGTGAATTCAAGGCTAAGAAGTAAGATAATGCTGAGATTGTTTATCCCTGCCTTGTTTACTTGATAGCGTGCCTTTATTGACTCTGTTGGTGTTTTATTCAGGATCACTGAGGAAGAATACATTAAGGCAATCAAGGAGGAAATCCGCAAAGTTGTTGAACTTCAGGAAGAGCTTGATATTGATGTCCTAGTACACGGAGAGCCTGAGGTCAGCTTCTTAATCTCGTTTGCTCTGAAGAGCAACTGCTCTTGTGATATTTTATGCCCTTGTCGTGAGACTGCTGATTCTAATATTTTACCAACTAATTGTGGATGCTTTTTGTTTCAGAGGAACGACATGGTTGAGTACTTTGGTGAGCAGTTGTCAGGATTTGCCTTTACTGCTAATGGGTGGGTGCAATCCTATGGATCTCGTTGCGTCAAGCCCCCAATCATCTACGGTGATGTGAGCCGCCCAAAGCCAATGACTGTCTTCTGGTCATCTCTTGCTCAGAGCTTTACCAAGCGTCCAATGAAGGGAATGCTTACTGGCCCTGTCACCATTCTCAACTGGTCCTTCGTTAGAGTTGACCAGCCTAGGTATAAACTTAACCCCTTACAATGTCACAGGAGAAGCTAAATAAGAGAGATGATCAGCATTCACTGTATTGTATTTGGCATTTCTAACCTGGCGTTTGTGAATCTATTTGCAGATCTGAAACCTGCTATCAAATTGCTTTGGCTATCAAGGATGAAGTAGAAGACCTTGAGAAGGGTGGTATTGGTGTTATCCAAATTGATGAGGCTGCTTTGAGAGAGGGGCTACCACTAAGGAAGTCAGAGCATGCTCACTACTTGGACTGGGCTGTTCACTCCTTCAGAATCACCAATGTTGGTGTTCAGGATTCCACTCAGGTATATTTTTTGATTACAGATCATCTGTTACAATTTTTTCCTTCTTTATTCGCCTTCATGTTATAATAAATTTTTATATTGACAGATCCACACTCACATGTGCTACTCTAACTTCAACGACATCATTCATTCCATCATTGACATGGATGCCGATGTTATCACTATTGAGAACTCCCGTTCCGATGAAAAACTTCTGTCAGTCTTCCGCGAAGGAGTGAAGTATGGTGCTGGAATTGGCCCTGGTGTGTATGACATCCACTCCCCAAGAATACCACCTACTGAAGAAATTGCCGACAGGATCAACAAGATGCTTGCAGTGCTTGAGAAGAACATTTTGTGGGTTAACCCTGATTGTGGGCTAAAAACCCGCAAGTACACAGAAGTCAGGCCTGCCCTCGAAAACATGGTTGCAGCAGCCAAACAAATCCGCAACGAGCTTGCCAAGTGAAGGTGTTAAGGAAAGAGAGTCTCAGCGGTCATATTGGCTCTGTTTGATTTACACAAAAGGAAAATTTTCTATTTTGGTTGTTTCAATAACTTGTGTGGAATACTTAGGTATTTAGTACGATGCTCTGTGAGCAATTAATCCCTCCCCTCTCAAAATTTCATTTTACCCCACAGTTATGCTTTCCCAAATGTCTGTATCCGTGGCTCCGCCACAATCCTTTTTAATATGCAATTTTACCATTTTTGTGCAAATAAACATCCGTGTTTTAATTCATAAAAAAACTTTAGTATTTTAATAGGCTATTTTTAAATGAGGCTATCTCTACCTGGCTCGGCGAATACTAAAACATAATTTCAACGAGGAAAGTGCTCGTGGTGTATTTTACACTAAAGGTAAAAATGAGCAAACAATGGATGTATGAGCAAACAATGGATGTAGGATAACATTTATCTAATTTCTAACGGGTTGGATAAGCATTCCGCATGAAAATTTATTTTGATTGGATGCAGAAATGAATTTAGAATATTGATATTTACTCCGAAACCTCCTCTGAATCTGTTTTTCTAGTAATATTGTTCATTTTTAATGTCTATATATATATATATTTAATATATAAAAAATTTTTAAATATAAAAAATTATAATTTTTTTAATATAAAAAATATAATTTTAATATTTTTTTATTGTATAATAAATATTATTTTATTATATTAATTATAATAAATATGACTTTTTAATTTATTATTTATATATATAAATGGGTGTGAGACGGAGAAATTCGAATCTAGTCGCAAAGACGGAGATTGAGACTTAAATTCTACACTCAATAAGAAACGAATGCCGATTTTTTCGGACTAATTAGATGCGGATGTGGGAGAAGTAAAATCTGCCTCTGCCCCATTCCGTTGACATGCCTAATTATTATTATCTCGAACCAAATTACTGATATAAAAGTGAAATTATATATATATATATACATACATATATATAAACACTTTTTATTTATTTAATTTTTTGTGTGTGTTGGCTGAATGATATAAAAATGATATTATCTATATATACACACGATGTTTTTTAGTTTTGGGTGTGTTTTGACATTTTACTGTGAGATTAACCCTATCTCTATCAGTTATGTAGGTGAAATCATTTGCATGTAAAGTATTTAATTTAATGAAATTAAATTAATTCTCAATTTAAGAATAATATTAGACCTCATTTAAAGTTGGCAGTCCACCATATATTAGACCTGGTTGACGTCCTCACAAAGTGCTTTTAGAACTTCTTACTAACCTACCAAACCCTTCACTCTCGGTTGCCATAATCCAAAATTACTAGGTTGACACCACTAAAGTCAATTTCTATTTGACACCGATTGCGGTAGAGTCTAAGGGAGAAACAAACTAATGATTAAAAACTATTGATTAAAAACTATCAGAAATTTTCTCTTTCTCTTGATTCTCAATTTTTTAAGAAAAAGAGATTCTAGTATTCCGAAGTTCGAATAGGAAATAAGTAAAATTGGACCAAAGATTTTTCGGTTAAAGTTTGAAGTTGGATATTTCTGATGGATTCAACATTCATTGAAGCTCATAAGAGATTAAAATACTATCTCCACTCAAAATCTGAAGGTATTGAATATATGGATCTCATCTCTTACACATAATTTATTTAGCTAATTTTTGTCTAATGTTTGACTAATCACTAACACTTAGATTTTCAAATTGCTCTTTCAAGTGTGAGTCTCCCATATCACCAAAGAATATATTAATTAATTTCACTACTAAGAACGTTTGATACAAAGATCCATCATAATAGATCCATTCCATTGACCCCACCAACAAAGTGGTATAAGAGTTATGATTCATTCTAATGGTATAGCGATATTGAATTCACGTGAAATAAATTTTTGAATCAAGTCTTCTTGGTGGTGGAGTTAGGCGACGCATTCTGTTATTTGAAAATAAAGTGTGTGAGATTAGTCGTACATTACATTTTTTTTAAAACTAGAGAAGAGATACATTTAGTTTTTATTTATCAAAGTGGCACTAATAGTCCAATAACAAAAAATGACATTAATGACTAATTTACAACTATTCTGAAGGAGATTTTGAACCCGGTACTTTTATACTCTTACAAGTGAATTAACACCTCAAGTATGATTGTCGTACGTTACATAAAAACAAGTAAAATAAATGATACATTAAACAGATGACTCAACTCATATAATAAATGACTTAGGTTTTAAGCGGAAAAGTGTCTTGATCTCTCATATGTCCTGCGCACATTACTGCCCACACAAAAATAGGAAATGAAACAGCTATGCACGGCAGGCCCTTAGGTGTTAACTTTTCAATAGACATATGTGGTCCTGAATAACTAACAATTGCAACCACTCGTGCCAATAATAGGAAAACAAAAATTAGGACAAACTCGTAATTGCAATTTTTAGAGCTATAGTTTCTTTTTACTACAGGAAAAAAAATTATTGTTTCTTTTTGCTGAAGAATTTTAGTTGCCTTTATTTTCTGGATTGGTTCAATGGGTGTAAAGAGGAAACATACGTTGAGCGCTTGTCTGAGCTATACACGTTTGAAGTCAAAAACAAAAAATCATTTTATAATTTTTGAAATTGTTTAGAAATTATTTTTTAATATCATCAATTAACTTTACAACTTTCAACCGACCCTCATGACCATTATTTGTTGAAGAAATTGTACCCCTGCCCTCATTTAAATTTAAAAGACACTTTAATTTTACATAATAAAAGAGGTCAAAATCTTTCACATAATTAAAATGGTGGTAAGAATGCAATTTATCCTACTACAAAATTGTTACCAAGACCTTTACCAAAGTAATTGTACCAAATTCCTAAGGCTCATAACTCACAAGGATGTCCATAAGAATGATATAAATAATTAAAAAATTGATACATGATGCTACAAAATTGGGTATTCTCCAAAATCTACTCTTGCATCAGGACTCCTTCTAAGTTATCAAGGGCTTTTTTTACCAACTTAAATTTTTGAGATACAGCTTTATTTGTTTTCACAATGTACTCCTTAACGAAAAACTCAATGCCATGTCTAAAACTTTCAAGTTCAGGGATCCCCGCTATACGTGTGAATATCTTCCACACTAAGGTATCAGGATATTCGAAAATGGCCTCAAACAGAATTCGGAAATGCATAATCCTTCTTGGGGTTAGCAAGCTGAGATCACTCAGATCCACAGTCTTCAAAGCTGCAAGGGAGAGAGTGAAAGAGGCAGCCATTTCAGCAACAAACTTTGCCAGGTGCATTGACCTCAAAAGAGGCATAGTCTCCAGTTCCTTAAAGTGGTCCCATAGACAAAACTGCAAATAAAAGTCACAAGTACATAATTGAAAAAGTGATACAATAAAAGATGTATTATCATAATAACATTAATTCAAATTCCACTTTCGAGCAATAGGAGGACTAGTTTGGCCATATTTAGTACTATTCAATGTGGGATCTTAACACATCCTCTGACACCTACGATTCGACATCTGAAATGTTGACAGATGCGGATGGCCAGCTCAATCATAGAGATCTCAACACCCCCTGGTACCCAGGAGGAGACATATGTAATGTGGACGAGTAGTTACGTATGAGTGATCCAATAACATCTATGATAGGTTTTGATATCATCTTAAAATTGAGACTAGGTTTAACTCAACCCAAAAAGTAAGATCAAGGGTGAGAGTTTTTCCAATCATACATTTATAAGCATTACTTTGGCCATTTTACTAGTTGATGTGGGATCTCATGCAGGATAAAAAAGCCAAGCACATTGTTTAGGACCAAGGTTTTCTTCAGATTCTCAGAATAATGTTCTTGCAATTCATCTTAAAGGTTTTATTGTTTTGACAGGAGGAAGCAAGCTGTGTTTTCATGAAAGGGCTTTGATACTTATGAATGAAGTGTAATATATCAATTTTTAATCAATATTTATTTCCACCCATATTTTCTTTTAGTACACAGCACGTGAAGCCACCTATCCATTTACAACTAAACAGTTATAACGCCTCCTATTTCTTGTAATAAGTGTTCTCCTTGTCGTATTTTTCCTCAATATAAGTAATATGAAAATGTAACCATTTTTTACTCAAGGTCAATATTACACAATTCTACTTCAAATTAGCTCCTCTTATCTCAGTCCTTTCTATTACAACAAGGAGAAGAAAAAAAATACCTGTAGAGTGAACTTGTGATTTTTGTCATGCTCGCACAACTTGGTAGCCAGAACTGTATAGTACTTGTTAAAAACTTTCTCTTGCAAGCAACACTCAACAAGAACTCGCATTATATCTCTGTCCTGAAGTACACGAACGAAAAATATATCACAAGACAGAAGGCCAAATTATTGAAAGAAGGCATTACTAATTGGAGAAAGAAATGGCTGACCTGCTTGCCAGGTAATTCCAATCTCAGAAGCTTTTCAAATGCATCAAGATAGTCCTCCCCAGACATTATAATACAAAAGATTGCCCTTCTGGAATCTGTGTTCATCCTTTGAGCAGCAGCAAGCTGCAGCATTCGTTGAGTTTCAGCAACATCTTTGTCTATTTTGTTAGCAACTTCTTCAATATTATCTGTTGCAGACACCACATCTCCAGACAACCACCATTGGCCCTTCTTGTCAGGATCAAGTAACTTACTCCATGTAAGCCCTCTAAGTGAAATATCCTCAACTCTTAACTGGAAACAAAATTAAATTAAAAATTTGAGGAACAGATAAATGCCCTTTTGATTAACAGAAAAACTCAAATTGCAATCTTATACAAGAATTATCTTTTTTTTTTTATCTTAGAAGAGATGGTAAATTCCACCATAATTAACTCACACAACTGTGAGGTCCCGGGTTCAAACCCGGAACAAGACGTCCAACCTAACAATATCAGCATTTGCCAATTGAGCTAGGGCTTCAGGACTATAAAAAAAATTATCTTTTAAATAATACATTTATTAGTGTTTATAGGCTCCCAAGAAAGTAAGCAAACGTGATAGAAAATGAGAGGAAAAAAGAGAGAAATATAGTTCAGAATTTGATTAGAAAGGATTCAAATGATTTTCTTACACAGAACAGTGAGTAACACTCTATATATAGACTGAGCTAGCTTCTAATGCAAGCTATTCATTCTGTTATATAGCTTACACTAAGTGTAACGCAATGTTAAACAGAACACTTATTCTTCCATAATTAGCTATAGAACACATACTGAAACAGGCTTTGGTTGTTGTTATAAGGAATTCCATAACATTTTGAAGATAAGCTGTAGTGGAAAATAACATGCAATATATTTGCAGAAAGGAGCTTGAATAAAAAAATGCCATAAAATATGGATTAGCGAATGGGACCTTCTGTAGCCACTTTTTAATTCTAGGGTGAACCTCTTCTGTCTTCTTCTTGTTGTTCTTGATGTCATATATGGTTTCAAGCATGAAATCCATCTACAAGTGTTACCAGGTAATCAGTGCTGAACTCTGAGCAGCAAAATTAGAGACAGTTTTCGGATAATATAAAACAAATGGCATTTGGTTTTGGTTTTGCATTTGAATTCCCCAAATCATGCTTTGCAAAAACTACAAGAGACAACATGCTTTTGCCCAAACCATGGTTTGGGGCTTTCAAATGTAAAACAAAACATGCACACAGCATATGCTTACTCTTTTACTGTTATTCTTTTCAGGGTCATCTCCAGAGGAAGCCTTCAACTTATTTGAGGTATCCTGAACATTAAGAATGAAAGTTTTCATTGTAGCTGGATCATCAACTCTTATTTTCATCCCACAACCTATGAAAATAAATACAATAAAAATAAAAGTCATGGTTCCTTAATTGAGCACGTTCTTATGAGAATAGCCTAAAAAAGTTCTGCTACAGTGCTACTGTATAATATTACATTAAATGGAACCATCAGTTTGAACAGCACACTGGGAAATAAAAGGGAAAAAAGCAGTTCTATAAAGCATAAATATGCCTTGATGGTATTACAGTCAACATTGGAATATATGTAAATAATGTAAGTACATCGCATAGATTAGGTGTCTTAGAATTTGAGTCAGGCTTAACTAACTCCAAAAACAAGAGATTTAAGAAGACAAAAAACTTACATTGTAACATTGTCAAAATAATAGAGACATCCACCTCAGTTAAACGCTTGCTCAGCATGACTAGAAAGTCATATATTAAATCACTGAAAAGCATTAAAACATATATATTTATTAGAAAAACATAGTTAAAACTTTATAATTAAGTGCTTGGTGCAGTACACAGTACAATTTACCCACCTAGAACAGACTCCAAATATGCATAAATAGGATAATAGAAGAGCAATATTCCGCAAGGAGAGATTATCTTTTTTATGGTACTCGTCCTGTGCAGAGAACATATGAAGATTATAACTTTGTAGTATTTAAAAACTGCAGTGAGAGCAAATGATAATGTGGAGAAGAATCCAAAACCGGCAAATGAAACAAACAATAAACACATACGTATACCCGACTCTAATTTACTTTATTTTGTTAATGAATTATACCTCAAAGCATTTAGCAAAGGAAGCCATAAACTTTGCACCGAAATCAATACCAACCAAACAGGCCATCCCTGCAACAAACGCCGCAAACACGGCAGCATATCTACACAAGAAAAAATTGTCATTACAATGAACACAACATAAAAAGTTCAGAAAGCTAGATTCTATTAAACTTGACAAGAGTTGGTACTAGGGATCAGTGTCAATGGCGGATGGCGGTCCATGGCGGAGAGGCCAAAATCTGCTAGTTTTAGCCGCCATATAAACCGCCATAGCCACCATCATGCGTAGAATGGCCATAGGCTTTGCTATCATTCTTGTTAGTTTTCAGTGTCCCAGGTTGGAGCATTGGCGTCTCAGATTTTAAGCTTACACTAAACTACACTGAATCTGTACACAATCAATTTAAAAAATAGTTTAACCATGAGTTGTTTCATTATTTAAGTCTACGACTAAATTTCATTAAATAGCTTAATCTTTTTTCTGACTTTTCCTTATACTGGTTCGACAATTTGCTTCCAAAATAAACAAAATATCACAGATTCAGCAAATTTGCATAGGTAGGTCTGAGTAAAACAGGAAGGCAAAAGAGTCCTTACTGTTGATTGCCACGGGGGCCTCCAGAACATGACGCTAAAGTCTCCTCAATCATAATCTGTGAAGCAACACTACGAGCAACAGACTGCAAAGAGATTACATCACAGAAGTGGCTGTTAAAACTCCAGAGAAACATATCTGTTTTTATTTCACAGAAGCAACTAGTTATTGGAAAAAAAACTACAGAGAGAGATATGCATATAGCAAACAATGAAATTCAGCATCTAAATATGTCAAGGCCACAAGTCCAGTAGTGATAATGGAAATTAGTATTTGAACATTTATTGCAACATCCATTTCCATTAATTATTACGATCCTATATAATTCAATTTGAAGCATAAATACAGGAAGAGGTGCAACATCGTGACTTAGTTAAGAAGGCCTGAAGAAAGAAGTTCAAATCCTGTTAAGAAGGATAGCATACCTGAAAGAGCAAGGACAATTCTCCAGTAACTGACTCAACATTTGATTCGGAAATCCTGTTAAGAAGACCTGAAGAAAGAGGTCAAATCGAAAGAGAAACAATTAATGACACAAAGTTTGAAATATAAAATCAAAACAAAGTAGACTCTCCCTTCCTTACCTCGTACACGTCTTCGAATTTGAGTATGCTCCTCAGATTCATTGCCAGCACGAGCTCTCAAGTGAGGAGCTATATATTTTCCTTTCTCTTTCTTCTCTGAAACTTCAGTAGCAACAACCCCCAATTTCACATCCCTTCCATGGGATTCCCCAGATTCGACTACAGAAACAGAACCATCCTCTACATCATCTTCCCGCTCTTGACTTGGCAATTTTCTTTTCCTATTCTTCTTCTTGGATGTTCCACTATTGGGAACTTCTTCTAATGCTGCATCTGTATTAAGAACTTCTGCATGTTCCGATACACCATATAATGACCCTGCTTCCGTCCCTTCCTTTGACAACTTGTGCTTCTCACTTGACGAGCTCTTTTTCGACTTCCTTTTCGGGAATTCATCAACCTCCATATCTCCAAATAAATCATCACCAGGTAGCATACCTTCGAGTAACAAATTCATCCCATCATCAACTCCCCTCAACTTTCCTTCTTTCACCTTGAGCTTCTTGGAGAGTTTCCTTTCCAATTCTAAATCCTGTTGTGCAGCCATTGAAACATCCGACATGCCCATCTCAACCCTCTTCTTCTTGGAACTTTTTTGAGAACCTTTTTTCACTTTCCTTGCAACTGGGGCATAAATTTCATCTTCTGACAAGGAGCATTCTTCAGCTGTTGCTTGTTTCCGAGACAAAGATTTCAATTTCACAACTTTTTTTTCATTGAGAGTAGGACTAACTGATTGGTCCAATTTGGTCTCAGATTTTAACTCTGAACTATCATTCTTATTTCTTTTTATAGCTTCAGATTTCTACAAATTAATATATAAACAATTAAATAAATAGAATTTTCTCTGAACGAAACCTTGAATAATAATGGAGTAAAAGAGATAGAGAATTACCTGGTGGTGAAGCCAGGATTGGTATTTGGATGCATTTTTGGCCAAACGGGATTCTTTTCTTCGTTCTCGACGTGATTTTTCTGCGGTTTGTTCCACTGAAACATAATTCAATTATTAGAACGAAAATTTGAAGTGACTTATTAGGACTGAATGCAAAACAGAAAAATAAGATATTTTGTTTGTATTTATTTAATTAAGAAAAAGAAAAGGGTTACTAACCCATATTTCACAGGTCAAGTTTATTATAAAGAGAAGCAAATTGAATTGGGCGCGTGGTGGTGCTGACGGTGGATTCCGACGATATGGCACCGCCCCAAGAGGATTAATCGAACTCTGTTTCCAATTCACCAAACGCCGTCGTTTTGGGTATTAAACGAGTGAGAGTGGACAATAGAGGTAGTGATTGTGTTTCCGTACCTTTGAAGGAGAAAGGAGAGGGAAATTGTTCTGCAGACTGACCTAGCCAAATTGTTAGAGACGAAATAAATTGGGCTATATTGCCAAGGAAATTATGGGTCCAACAAAGACTAATTGGGCTTCAGAGTATTCACATCTTAATTAACAAGAGGACTTTCTTTTCCCACCCCACGTGCATTTTGAAGAAAAAAATAATACAGTTTTTGCCCTTTCCACGTTTACTTTTAGTAAAAAAAACAAAAGAGGTTCAGTCTAAGTATATTAAAAAATTTAAAATATATTACGGGAGACAAAATTATTAGTAGCAAGATCAAATCATAGACTTTCCTATCACCATGGATTGCTTATGTTCCCTGTCTATCACTGCTGCCAAATAAGATATTTAATATATTTCATAAAAATTAATCTAATAGCTGTTTGTGATTGTGATTGGAATATTGATTCATGTGTGATGTTTCATACTGAGGGCCTATTTTTTTTCAAGTAACTAATAAGAACCCCCTTCGTTCATTATTATTTATTTGGTTCACATTAGTGGATGTAATATCATATAGTTATTGTTAATAAAAATCTTGAGAGGTCTTTAAATTTAACTTAACTGACAAATGTTGATATTATGATAGAATTTACCATCTCTTCTAAGATTAAAAAAAATCCATAAGAGACATTAGAATTAATTATTAATATGTCACTATGAAATTAATTGATTATGGTGAAAGTGAAACCATATAATGAAGGCTAAAGGCGATGAAGTGGAAAGGTGACTGATATGGTTATAAGATCTAATGTTAATGTGGAAAACTATTGTGATAATTTGTTAGATATACCAGACATCAATAAATTGGTATACATTAGGATGTTTTTATTCACCGAAAACAAAGAATGATGTTATTGTCGTTCTCAATAAATGATATACTCAAGACCACAAGCCATAATGATGAGCGGTGAACTTGTGAAACTGCAGAATGATACAACTAGGGTTACAACTTACAAGCAATAAACATGGAGATGACGGAGATCCTATAGATCGAGTGACAAAGAAGCTAAAGACTAAAGAAGGAAGTGCAACCAGTAGCACAAACACCGAAACGAGTTATGTGCTGTAAGAAGGGGTCAAGGCTAAAACTTTCAAGGATACCTTACTAAGCCAACCCTTAGATGAAGTCAAAGGAATGTCAAAATATTATGAGGTAGATGGTTTAGGAGATGAAGATTTATCTGAGAATCGATGGTATAAGGACTACGAGGAATCACAACCAATAGAGGAAGAAGTGTACGACCCATGTCCAGAATAGGTATCACAGACAATGAACTGAAGGTCTACAATCAATCTTAGAACAATTGTTAGATCATCTCTCTGTTAGGTAAAAAAGGGATGTTGGAACCAAGTTCGTTTTACATTTAGAGTTTTGATGTTAACAAAAGTATTTTATGAGAACAATATATTTGACTTCAAAGAATATGAAAGAATATATGGTCAAGATTTGTAGAATATTTGAATAAGATTTAATTAAGATTTGAAGATGATTTGATCAAGATTTGAAGAAAATTTGATTAAGATTTGAAGAAGATTTGATCAAGATTTATCTACAACAAATTACGAACCGAATCAATCTGAATAATTTACAATCTCAATCTAAACAAAAAAGAAACATTATCAATTTGAAGAATTTACAAACACAATCTGAACAAAATACAATTCAGAATTAAACAAGGACCGAATTGAAGCCAAAATTTTAACTATA
Organism: Cicer cuneatum; assembly: GCA_037974295.1. Lineage (NCBI taxonomy): Eukaryota > Viridiplantae > Streptophyta > Magnoliopsida > Fabales > Fabaceae > Cicer > Cicer cuneatum. The sequence continues at coordinate 1,512,214 of JBBPBO010001986.1, forward strand.
AATAGATACTCAAGGCTGAAGAAGAAAAACATCGAAAAGTAGAAAAAAGTAGTCTTAGAGTTCAAAAAGAGAAATACTCGTTTCAAGTTAGAAATATTTTTTGAGTATTCTTTTCATAAAGTGTGAGAGTTATTATTATTATCAGCTTTCCAAAAGAAACTACTCAAGTTTCAATCTCTTGTATCCAACCCGATAGTGGTTTAGTTCCTTCTTCAATATGGGGTTGTCAGGTTGTTAGGAGAAGACTTTGCTTGTAGGGTCAAGGTGGTGTTGTTCCTCAAAAGTCTAGGGTTGTCAGGCTGTTTGGGAAGACTGGCTTGGAGGGTCAGGTGCTTTGTAATTCAAGGTATTTGAATTAGTGGATTAAAGCCTTCTGAATAAGGGAGACTGGATGTAGCCAAGTTAGTGGCGAATCAGGATAAATCTACTAGTCAAATTAATTAGGCTTTCATTGTTTGCTACCTCTGAATCCGATTGCTTCTACACCAAGTAACCAAAAATCAAACTATTTTTTAATTTATTTATAAATTATCAAAAACTTATCAACTTTGGCAAACACAATTCAACTCCTCTTCTCGTATTTGCACCTTCGAGGGAATGTCAAGAGTATTGAGAAGAAATTCAAAAGGCCATGGGCAAGAAATGATACCATTAACATTACTGATATGCCACAAAATTACTACGTGATTCATTTAACTAGTAAAGACGATTATAATCATGCCCTATATGAAGGAACATCGAAGTTGGTAGACCATTATATCATAGTATACAAGTGGAGGCCTTTTTTCATTGCCTTCGCTGTGTTAGTGCAAAAATTCGTGGTCTAGGTTCATATTCCATAGCTCCCATTAGAACTATATAATGATCACTTTTTGGGAAAAGATGGGAAGAAATTGGGGGTATTGCTAAAGGTATATAAGCTAACCTCTTTCCACTCAAGTGGACAATTTACAAGGATTTGTGTGGAGTTAGATTTAATAAAAAAGGTTAATTCCTTCCTTCAAAAGTGAGAGATGTGGTGATGAGGTTGGAGTTCGAGGGGTTGCACTTAATATGCTTTGGGTGTGGTAGATAAGGATCTAAAAATGAGACATGTTTTGAAGTTGTAGAGACTCCAGTGAACAATTTCATTTCTAGTAATAAAGAAACTAGTGGGCCAATAATCGACAAAAAGGTTGAAAATGAGGTGGTTGAAGGAGTCAAGAAAGGGATGAGTAAAGACATGGAAAATGGGCCTATGACAAAAAAGGAAGTTTATGGGACGTTGGTGACTGTTAAGAGAGTTAATCGTGGGAGAAGGCATATGGGTAATAGTAGCAGGAATGTAGAGCAAGACAAGTTTTTTGGAGTAGCTAGTACTAAGCTAGTAGGGTCTAGATTCAATATGTTGAAAAAAGATTCAAATGAATCAAGTGAGAATGTCAAAGTGATGGAAGCCAAATCTACAATGAGGGTATTTAAAATGAAGGAAAGGCTTTTAATGAAGGAGGTTAGAACTATAACCAAAGCAAAGGGCAACACTCTTAATGGTGATAGAGTTAGAAACCATAGATGAGGAAAAAATCCACAAAATTTAGGGAGAGGGAAATAAAATAAAGGGAGTTGTAGGTCTCCCAAAGTCAGAGGTAGGGTTAAGAAACACATGACTAGTAAACCCGCATTTAAAAACCTAGTGGGGTGATAAATTTGGTTTTGGCATGGATATTTCAATTTTGGTTGTTGATCTTAATAGAAATACTTTTGGAATGGTGGCTAAGCCCAATTTCCAATCTAAACAATTAATTAGCGCATCAAATTGATTTTAGCTTATTTTTTTGGAATGATTTGCAGTTATACTTTGTCTAATTCGTAATAAAATTGTCCTTTTAAAAAAATAATTGTGTAAGTGTTCAAAAAGAGTTGACATTAATTAGCACATCAAATTGATTTTAGCTTATTTTTATTATCTCAATAAATAACCGGTAGAAACAACTTACATTACACATAGATTTTTAGTGTTGTAGCTACTGCATAAAGTGATTTATTAATAAGTGCATAAATTCTTAATAAAACACTGAGATTTACTTATAAAAAAAAAATCTCAAAAGAAACCTCCAAATTAAATATAAATAAAATATTATATATTTAAAAAAATCATCAAAATTTTATATCAAATTTTAAAAATATATTTTATTATCTCTCACTTTTTTCTATCAACCTTATTATATGCTCACTTCAAAAGACAGTATTATAAAGGAGAGTTACTTTTAAATCCATTAGTTTAAAAATTAGTCTCATATCCAAAAATACAAATGAGAACAAAAAAATTAAGTTTTTGTCTAAAACGCACGCACACATGTTTTTTTTAATCTTTCTTTCACCCTATGGAGTAAACAAATAGTAATAATTGTTCTTATTACAAAGCTACAAATGAAGGCAATAATAATACGACAGGGCAGAAGGCAGGCCATTGAGTAAGAAAAAAAAGACTACTTATTTTCTATTTTTCTTTGACAAGTTCCACACGACATATATTGAAAAATTCACCATTTCAAAACAAAGGAGTAAGCATATTCGTTTGCTTTAAATTTAAAAGCATACAATCCTATTCGATAGGACCTAGTACCTACAATTGTCCACTTTATGATTAATTTTAAAAAAAATATTTTTATGTAAATATATATAAATAAAATTTAACAGTGTAATACCATCAATGTAAAAAGCCGACCCAATCCGGTACCCCTCGAATGTTGGGATGCTTCCAAATGTAAGTCGATAAAATCAATATCCAAATCCTATATATAACCCAAGTTTAAATGCAATCTAACAATTCATCTAAGCAATAACATTAATTTGCATACCATTTGCTAGTGAGTCCATAATTTGTTTGAGATTTTTTAAGTTCCTAGTTACTAGTTAGAACAAATCAAATGGCTATTGCTCGCTTAGCATTCCTTGCAATTTCCATGGTTTTGATTTCTTCAATGGCCATAGCAACTGATCATATTGTGGGTGATGATAAGGGTTGGACTGTTGATTTTAACTACACTCAGTGGGCTCAAAATAAGGTTTTCCGTGTTGGTGACAACCTTGGTATGAAAAATTAACTTGGTCATAATTTGATTCACATTCATTTATTTACATTAGATAAATTATGTTCTTTGTCAATTTTTTTGAAAAATAAATGTTCTTTTCATACTAAGTTATTGTTTTAGTACTTTTCTAAAAGAAAAATAGATTGAATATGCATTATAATGTGTTTTTTCTTCTTTTTAAAAAATGAGTGTGCATGTAGGAACACTTAATTATGTATATAATTATCTTTTTCTATGATGAATGCCCTTTTACTTTTATGATACCACGTTCTTGCATAATTTAATTATTTGGACAAAAATAATAATAAGTAGATCGAATTTCTTAAACATTAAGTCAGAAGTTTGATCTATGACTCGTATATATAATAGAGATAATTCTTAAATTTGTGTTTCGAATCCTTAAAAAAAAATTACTTCCAATGGTTGAGCCACATGATACCTTAAAAAAACAACATAACTTACCATCTTTTTTTTAAAGAATATAAACTAGTCTAAGATTAACTTTATCTTTTTTTCAGTGTTCAATTATGACAACTCAAAGCACAATGTCTTCAAAGTGAATGGTACACTCTTCCAAAATTGCACTTTTCCACCATCAAACGAAGCACTTTCCACTGGAAAAGATGTTATTCCATTGAAAACCGGAGGAAGAAAATGGTACATTTGTGGTATAGCTAATCATTGTTCTGCTCGTCAAATGAAGTTTGTAATCACTGTTCTTGCTGATGGTGCACCTGCTCCTTCTCCAACTTCTAACGCTCACACTATTGTATCATCTTTGTTTGGAGGAGTTGTGCTAGCTTTGGCAACCATCTTTGTTTGAGAGAAAGTGTCACTATATTTGTTATGTTGTTCAAATAAGAGTTTGCATTGGCAACTTGGCAAGATATATTGCCATCTTTGTTTTAAATTTTTTTAATTAATTATATATGAGGATTTTTTTTTCTTCTAGTTATTGTACTTTATTGATTATGACACGTGATAATACAAACCAAGTTTGTTTAAATGATTTGTCTTAAGATTAAGATAAAGCCGATAAATTTTTGTCATTTTAAAATGGTTTAAGTTTTTTTACTAAAAAAATATTTAAGTTGAGTTACTTTAATTTCCACGTTAGTATCATAAATAATACTAGTATACCAATATAATTAAAGGTTGAAATGAGGTAGATTACACTGAGAATTTATAGTAGTTTACTCTTAATTTAACTTTGAGTTACGTTTGACCTTTTAATTAACTCAAATGATCGATTTTTTATTATTATCAATCTAAATTTCAAAATTTTCTGGTTGTAAATATTATTATTTTCTTTAGGTTGAATGATAGTTCTTAACCTCTTCAAGATTTACTTAATTTTGCAATTAGTAAAAAAGATATCACTAAACAACTTAGAATGAATGTGTTGGGTGACAAATTTCAAATTTGGTTTAGACAAGCAAATATGTTAGACACACAACCATGTTTGACTATTAACAAATTAAAAAAGTGTGCAAATTTGACTGTATATCGTCCAACATAAAATGGTATGATGAGAGATGTTGGTTGTGAAGCGGTTTTTGAGGAAAATTAATAAGCCATAATTTGACAAAACATGCCAGTTTTCAAGTGACCTGGTATCAAAAATTATTAAGTCAGCTCAAATGTTTGAGAAATTGTGATTTGACAAAGGTTGCCAAAAATATTTAAAATAAATAAATAATTAAGTATTGGTTGAGTTCAAGTAGTTCCAGCTAATTAGATCGATTAGAAATGCACGAATTTGATTTTGATTGGAATCATTTGCTAAAATATATTTACTTCCCCACTAAACCTCAAATAACCAATGCCTTTTTCCTTGAATGGAGGGTTAAAACAAAAATACTATTTACAAAAATTCAAAATGAATTTGATCTTTATGAATTTATAAAAAAAAATTATCTTAGGAGAGATGATATATTTTATCATAATTAATTCAAATAACTGCAAATTTTTAGATTTAAACTTAAACAAGACGTCTAATCTAACATTAATGTCGGTGTTTATTAATTGAACTAAGATTTAGAGACATGAATTTATAATCATTATCCATTGCTATAAGCAATTTTTTTCATTTTCATATATGTTGGTATAAAAGTGAAATTAAGATTATTAAAGAAAGGAATAAGAAATATTTGTTAAAATAAAGTCTTACATTTACAGTCAACTGTGTGGCTAGAGCATATTTAACAAAAATATATTTTAGTTTTTATTTTGTTATGTAATTTAAAATTTTTCAATTTGAATTTTTTTTAATCTTTATTTTAAGTTTTAATGTGGTTCTTTTTGTTTAAATGATTTAGAAATAGACCATATCTGAAAAGGAAAAAAAAAAAGGATATTTAAATTTTTTTTAAACATGAATAAGAAAATTAAAGATAAAGGATTCAACTAAAACTTCTAGAAGTACTAAAATACTAAACAAAAATAACAAAAATAAAATTAAATCAAATTATACTTTTTAAAAGTTATTAATTAAGGCAAGAAATATGTGATAATTTTTCAACTAAAAAATATGTTTACTTGATTTCATAAGAAGAATTTCACATGTCTACTGCGTATGTACACATCCTACAAGAAAATATAACAAATCATAAAAAATAAAAATTTAAAATTGTATTTTTAAAGTGTCAAATTTTGATTGTGATAACTATTAATTATTTTGGTATTTATGAATCAATATAAATTTTTTAATTCCCTAATTTTCTTACCAAATATTTTTGTTTAAAATTTTTGTATATAACATTTTTATCATTTTCTTTTGCTTCTGTCATATCTCTCTCTTCCTCCTAAATTGTAGAGACCCAAAGATAAAGATTTATTTATTGTAGAGACCCAAATTCTACCCCATACTAATTTTTCACATTTAATTTCCACTCAATTTCTGAACAAATGGCTTCGTCTTGTGTAATCTTCATTGCTATTTCCATGGTTTTGCTTTCCTCAATTGCAATGGCAACTGATCACAATATTGTAGGTGATGATAAGGGTTGGACTGTTGATTTCAACTACACTCAATGGACTCAAGACAAAGTTTTTAATGTTGGTGACAACCTTGGTATGTAAAAAGTAACAATTAATATATTAGATTCACACTCCCATTTACATAAGAGATTAATTGATACTTTTAAAAAGAAAATTACAACCGACAATATATATAAATTAACTCCTTTATATAATCACTTCTGATACCAATTAAATAACTTTTAATATAGATGAACTTTATGTTATGTTACTTCGTTGAAAAAAAAAATTATCTCATTTAATCGTAAGAAGAAATATTACGATAGTTAAAGTTAGTTAGTATTAATTAATCGGTTAAGAATTAATTAGAGTTAGTCACTACAATTAGAGTTAATAAAAAAAATTAGCTGAAAGTTTAGTGTTCATTAATCACTGTAAATAGGAGTATATATTATTGTTACATTTTTCATCTTTTATAAAATATGATTGTCTTTTGATTCTTTTTCTCCAAATTTTGATATTTCAAATAAGAAATTAGATAGATTGGATATGGCCAATAAAAAAAAAATCTTTAACTTTAATCTTTTATGCATTATTATTATATAGAATATAGTCTAAAATAAAGTCTTTATCTTTTAATTTCAGTGTTCAATTATGACAATTCTAAGCACAATGTGTTCAAAGTAAATGGCACACTGTTTAAAAACTGCATATTTCCACAAGAAAATGAAGCACTTTCGACAGGAAAGGACATTATTCAACTAAAAACAGAAGGAAATAAATGGTATATTTGTGGAAAAGGCAATCATTGTGCTACTCGTCAAATGAAGCTTGTGATAAATGTATTGGGAGAAGGTGCACCTTCTCCTTCTTCTTCTGCTCACTATGCAGTATCATCTATCTTTGGAGTCATCATGCTCATGGTAGCCACAATTGCCATTGCCATTGCACCCATCTTTTAATCACTTATACTTTCACTTGCCAATCAATTCGTTGAAAGAATGTATGTTAGTTACTATTTATAGTTTGTAGTCACCACATGGCAAATATTGTCATTTTTTATTTTTTGTTGAATGAACTACTTTTATCTTTGCAAAAATAAACATTTTATTTTCAGTCTCAACTTGTTACTTTTAAATGTACTCCTTATATTTATTTTTTATTTCATCGTTCTACTATTTATTTAAATTGGGTTAGAAAAGACCACTTTAATATAATTTTTGTAAAAAAAAATGAACAATTTGAAATTGTATTTTAGTATCGAAAATCTTTATGTTATTGTAGTTTAAGAGTGTATTATATTGGTTGCAACGATGGTATAAGTATAAAATTTGAAAGAGTTATACTTGAGGGGAAGTAACTACTCGTTATTTTATATATATTTTTTTAGTTTTAAGCATTAAATATTTAAAAATTCATATTTTATTTGTTAAAAAAATTTAAGTTTTTATAAGAGAGGTGTGTATAATGTCATAATTATAACTACAAAAAAAATTATAAAGATACACTGGGACCAAAAATGAAAAAGAGAATATTTTGGAGCTAAAAATTTAAGGATTTTTAGTAGGGATTAAAAATGAAATGTTGAAATTTTATAGAAACTAAAAATTCATTTAACTTACTATAAATGATAGAATTTCGTCCATAATTTTAAGTTTTACTTTCTCCATCATGAAACCGACTATGATCTTCATTTAAGAAAATGAACGAATAAACCCGTCAGTGAACACTGATACATAGTAAAATTATTAAGCTGTAAATTATTATATATTTACCATTTTTGTATATGTTTTGTACTCAAAATGACTATATTTTCTTTGAAAAAATGTCTAAAACTTAAATGATTTCTACTATTATAATTAGTTTATAATGTTTAGAACAAACTTCTAAATATTTCGATTCTATGTTATATACTTTAATATGATAATCAAAGTAGCCACAAGGGTACTTTGACACATTGTGCATATTCATATGGGGTGAAGCTAATTTGCATTGCTCATATATCATACATGGACAAGCGAAATGATATTTATCGCGAAGGATGCATCATGAAAATATCACGATGATGTTTGGCACAATTAAAATCAATCATTTAAATTTACAAACCATCTATGAATAATGGTTAGTAGATTCCTTTGTTGATCAATTTTACTTTCTAACTCTTTCGTGAATTTTTTTTCTCGAGACAAATAACATTTCTCATATGAACAAATGTTTCTGTGTTGAGCGAACATGGTTGAGTGTATTTACCATTTTATTATTCATATATTCCAAATTAGAAACATGTTGATAATGCGGTACTACGATATTTATTTATTGAAACTTGGTTAATTAATTCAATCAGACATTTTAATGTTTTCAAATGAAATTGCATGAGGTCGGTTTGTATGACTCATACATGATACATACTTTGTTGTACTCTGCAAATATTTGTATTCTATAAATTTCATTACTAAATATCTTGTGTTCTTTACTTTTTCTGTTTTTAATTTTCTATTATTTTTGATTGAATTGTTGTTCTAACATTATGGATAATTTTCACAACAAATAAAACATTGTTAATCTTTTGCTTTCTCAAAGTTCATCCTAACACAAATATAGGAGATCATGCAATATTGCACCACTAAAAAGCTTCTTTTCTATTTTCTTTAATGGAAAAATATTTTTATTTTCTTATTGTTTCATTGATTAATGTTCTAGTTCAATGTGTTGCTTAAAAGCTAGTTAATCTATTTGAGTTTTTTTTTTAATAAATCGGAGTAGCTATTATATTATTAATATATATTTTCGTATAAAACATGGTACAAGTATTATTCTACATATAGAGGTAATCTGTAATAATAAGTTAGTCCAGTCACCATATATCTTCTAAAGACAGTGTCTATTCTAATGAGGAGTTTAAAAACAATGACTCTAATGACTCTAATGTTCTCTTTTTAATATTTACTCTCTTGTGGAGCAAAATTCATTTAGATTTTACTATTTTATGTATAATTTATTCTTAAAACGTCGGTGTATACTTATATCAATTTCATCCAATAATAATGAGTGTGTTGCAAAGTGAATATAAGATAGAGATTCATATTAACCTTGTCAAAGGTATATGTATTCGAAACTCATTTCTATATTTTATGCTCCAAACTAGTAAACACCTAATTTTAGTCGCATGATTTGTTTAACAAAATGACCCAATTAAGATTGAGGATAGCAAAATGGGTTTGTTTTGTAATTCATCCGTCTAAGCATATCAATTAATGTTAAAGAGTTGAAAATTTTACCTCTTGCACGTTTTTAAGGTGAACTAACGGATTGATAGACCGCCTTGTCAAAATTTTAAAAATAAATTTATTAAATAATAAATTCAAAAAAACTAAATTAAATAAATAAATTTAAAGACCATTCTAAGAAATCAAAATATAAAACTAATTATTCTAATAAAAATATAGAAATTGTCATTCATACATTCATGATTCATCATAAAAAAATATAGAATAAACCAACAAGGAAACTAAAATAAAAAGTTAATGTATCCCCCAATTAACAAACTATTAGAAACATAAAGCTAAAATCATAAAACCATAAAAATTTAACAAAGTCTTCAAATATTTTATGAATTGGTAATTAATTTTGATATGACGGATCAACTCGTCCTGCTCTGCCCGACCTATTTTTCATTCCTAATCAAGATTTTTGTGTGTAAATTTTGTACGTGGACACACTTGAATACAGACCGTGGGAACGAATATATACTCATTCTATTTGTTAAGATAGTAAATCATATTCGTATATACCCAAATTGATTATAAAAAAGTTATTTACCGTTGCAAATTGGAGGGAAGGAAAACAATAGTAACATAACAATTAATTATCCATTTTATAGTTAAGTTAAAAAAAAAAAAGTTTCTTTTTATCAAAGAAAATTTCTATTTTCATTAAAAAAAAGTTGTGCAATTCAACCTGTTGGTAGTAAAAGCCGACCTAATACGGTAGCCGTCCTCTTGGTATAGAGACTTAACATATATTATTACAATTTAATTTAATTTAATTATTATTGTATTATAGCCTATAGGACGATATAATCAATATACACAAAAACTATATATAGCCCAAAGTTGAATTGCACAATTCATCAAATTAACAATAACACTTGCACAACATTTATTAGCTAGCGAGAGAAATAGAAAAGTAGATATTTAAAATTAAAACTCAAATTCTAAACAAATGGCTTTTTCCTCTCGTGTAGTCTTCTTTGCCATTTCCATGGTTTTGCTTTCCTCAATTGCAATGGCAACTGATCACATTGTGGGTGATGATAAGGGTTGGACCGTTGATTTCAACTACACTCAATGGACTCAAGACAAAGTTTTTCGTATTGGTGACAACCTTGGTACGTAAAAGGAAAAAATATATATTTATATTTGGTTTAAAGTTTCACAATAATGTTTGTACCATGTAACGTTGTTGTATGGCGTAGAAATTGTGAAAATCATTAGATATTAAAAGAAAAATATCATCTTTTTTAATCTAATGATTCTTATAATTAAGTTGTTGCAAAGATCTGGATCCTTGGCAATAACTTAATTATGAAACTTTTGTACATAGAACTTGTAATCTAATATGAACTAATTATGTTTTATCTCCTTTCAGTTTTCAACTATGACAATTCGAAGCACAATGTTTTCAAAGTGAATGGTACACTCTTCCAGAACTGCACTTTTCCAGGAGAAAATGAAGCACTTTCTACTGGAAAGGATATCATTCCACTAAAAACCGTAGGGAGAAAGTGGTATGTTTGTGGTAAGGGTAATCATTGTGCTGCTCGTCAAATGAAGTTTGTCATCACTGTTTTAGCAGAAGGTGCACCTGCTCCTTCTCCTCCACCTTCTTCTGGTGCACACTTTGTCGTATCGTCTATGTTCGGAGTTGCCGCGGCAGCCATGGTTGCTATTGCACTCATCTTTGCATGAGAGACTTAGAAGCTTTATATTGTTATTGATGTAAGAGTTTGTGTTAACCTCTTGGCAAGATATATTGCCATATTTGTTTGAATTATTTATGATGATTTTTTTTTAATGTTATTGGAATATTGTTATTCTCAATTTTATACTTTCCACTCCCCTGAATTGTTCTGTTTTCAAAACAAGATGAAAGTAAAATACAATTTTTTATGTACACTATTTTAACAATATAATAATTTTCTCATTTTTAACATCATTTAAACTTTACACAGAATCACCTTAAACCATAACCTTCATTTTAATTTTGAAAATATGATTGAGCTTGAGCCATGACGCTTTTGCTCATATCAACTAGATAATTAACTATAACCATTACAACAATGATGACAACCATGAATTTAAGGGCAACCTCTCTAGTAGTTTCTACATCATTTTCACCAAAATGATTGTTTGTTTTGTAAGTATATTCTGAATCTAATTTGTAATCTTCAGTTTGTTTTGCTATGCTCTTTTCGTCTTGGAGTTCTGGAATTTGTTCTTCTTGAGGAATTAGAGAAACATCCTTTGGCATTACAATAGAAAGAATGCTGTCCATGAAATTGCCACGAATAGCATCTTCAATGCAATATTTTGAGATTTCAAATTCTTTCTTGAAGCGTTTTCGTCTAGTTTCATCTAAGGGAAGCTCTCCACTTATCACCAAAACACCATGATGGTTTATCTGAATTCGTATTTGCTCTCTCTTAAAACCTGAAATTAAACCAACCAAAATTATCTTTGAACAATAGAGATAGTAATTTATAGGCTAAATAGCAACCGTGGTCCCTTAACTTAATTTCAGTTAACGTTTTAGTCCTTTATCTTTTTTTTTTTTTCCAATTTGGTCATTTATTTTAATTTTAAATAACAATTTGATCCTTTATATTTTAAAATGTCAACAATATTATCATTTCTTTTTACAAAAATTCATCAAAATTTTCAACAAAAACTCATAAAATTATTTGTATTCTTCAATATAATACAAATTTTATCAAATTCGAAACTAAAATCTTTAAATAAACTCATATTTCTATTTCTAACAATATCAAATAAAGAATGAAATTTAATAAAAATTTTGTATGGGTTTATTTGAAGATTTGAGTTACGAATTTGATGAAATTTGTATTATATTAAAGAATATAATTAATTTTATGGGTTTTGGTTGAAAATTTTGATGAGTTTTTTGAATTTTTGTAAAAAAAAAAAGATAAATGACTAAAACGTTAACTGAAATTAAGTTAAAGGACTACGGATGCTATTTAGCCTAATTTATATATGTTGAACAAATTAAATAACTACATATAAAATTTAAAGAAACATGCAAATTAACATGCCTGGAAGATAAAGTTCAATGGTGTCACGGGCTTGTTCTCTACGCCACTTAAAAACAGGATCAAAATCTTCATAAGATTGATAAGTATGTGCATGCTTGGTTTCCATTTTATTTCACAAGTACTCTTAATTTGGTTGAAGGAAATTAACCTACTAATTAATGTTGGATATGTGTTCATTTACATATAGAGAGTATAGAAGATATATTTTCAAGTTTGCCTTGCGAATTGGTCATGGACTAATTCAATTATTCCTTTCCTTTCCAATACTATATAGTTTGTATTGTTTGGGTTTCAATAATTTACTCTTCCTTATTCGTGTGTGTCGATATATTTCCCTTAAAATTTAGGAATGGGATAATTCCTTTTGTTCCATTCGTGATAATTGGGCATGCAAAGGCCAATGGCTATGTGAACAAGCAAGCTCATCTAATAATCCTATCAAGTTTGGCATCTCAACAATTTTTTAATCAAAAATAAAATAAATTTCCTTTTACCAAAAAATAAAAAATAAATGACCGAATAGTTGATAAAGAATCTGCAATGTAATGTTGACTATATTCTTGCATGAATATGTTTATGAATTTATTAAAATAAAAATTTATATTTTTGAACATCCTGTCACCAAAATGTGTTTCGTGAGTGGTTTAACAGTGTCCAAGTGTTGCATCTGTACCTAGATATAAATATATAGTGTGATCACTCATCACTTTTAGGACTAGGGAGTTAGGAAGATATTGTTTGATGACTGGTAGTTGCACTTGTAAAAAAAAATAAAACAACCTTTCAGTTCCATATTCTCAAAACCAATATGTAAATGTGACAGCAAAATGTATGGTGCTTGCTTTCACATCAAAAGCTGTCACCCCTTTCCTTTTTACACAAACAGATAGATAAAACTTACAAATGTAAATATAGTGAAAGAGATAGATCAACTAACTAATTCCAAGCTTTTTTACTTTTATGATCATCTTCCAAAAATAGTACCCCATTTTGGCATTTTGCATGTTATTTTAATCACATTCTCCTAATTGCTCTGTCTTTTCAGTCACATTGAGTTTCTTTGTTATGTCTATAGAACCTTCATCAAGCTCTGTGCCTGTCTCAGATGGACAATCCAAGATTTCCAGAAAACCCAAATGTAAATACTTCTTCCCTCAAATTTTTGTATTTGTTTATTTATCTATCTATTTAATATGTATGGTTTTCATTCAGCTATCTTAAAGTGTCTTTTTTTTAATACACTAATAACAAGCTGGAAATTTTAACTTTCTGAAAATAAATTTTTATTTCGAAAAATTCAAAATTTAAGTTTTTTAAAATTCATTTTTTTTCATTATATACAAAAACTAATATATTTCAAAAAATTCAAATTTTTCGCAATTCTATTGTTAATAATTGGTGTCTTTGTCTCAAATTTTATAAGTGTGCTGATGAAATTTTTTATTGTTGGTAGATTCTAGATTCACACAGCAAGAACTTCCTGCATGGCAACCAATTCTAACACCTGGATGGGTATAGCTATCAACAAAACATCTTGGTTTAGTTTTACAACAGAATCATACAATATTTCTATGCAACAATTTTTGTCTAGTTTTTGAGATTCTGTTTTTTTCTATCCAGGTGATTTCAATATTTACATTTATAGGAATCGTATTCATTCCTATTGGGATTGCTTCATTGTTTGCATCAGAGCATGTAATAAAATTTCTTCCTTCATATATCAAATTCAATTTGTGTACTAAACAAACTGATTGTACATTGAAATTGAACAAGAAATTCTGATGCAGGTGGTGGAAGTTCCGTTCCGATACGATGATCAATGCCTTCCATCTACTTATAGGAACAATGCAATGGAATATATAAAAGATGATAGGACTAACAAAACTTGCACTAAGAAATGGACTGTTAGTATAATTCCTTATAAAATATTTCTCCTGGTTTAATATGATATGAATCATGTGATATTGATTTAAGCTGCAACTTTTCTGAAGTAATTCATGCAAATTTTGCAGGTTATGAATAAAATGAAAGCACCAGTCTATGTATATTATCAGCTTGGTAATTTTTACCAGAACCATCGTCGGTATGTGTAATTAAAAGAAAAACAGTTTTATGTTTTTTGTGTTACTTTGGCTCTGTTTGCCAAACAGACCCTCAATGCTTGAAGTTTTTGGATGATATTTGCAGATATGTTAAAAGCAGAGACGATAAACAACTGAGAAGTAAGGCAGGTGAGAATGATGTAAGCTCATGTAGTCCTGAAGACTATACATCAAATGAATCAGGTGATCAAATACCAATTGTTCCTTGTGGCCTTATTGCATGGAGTATGTTCAATGACACATACAAACTTTCAAATAATAATAAGGACTTGGTCATCAACAAAAAGAACATTGCATGGAAGAGTGATCAAAAGACCAAATTTGGGTCTGATGTTTATCCTAAAAATTTTCAGGCTGGAGGTTTGATTGGGGGTGCTAGACTTAATGAAAGCATTCCTGTAAATATATATTTTTTCGTTGCCACATAGTTTTTGTTGGGTTGAATATGTTTTTAGTTTCGGAAAATACGAGAGTTTCTTCTTTTAATCCGCGTAATAGTTTACGTGTATTTCTGTTAATTGTGTCAGTGCCAAATTAATAGCAATGTTTCAAAAATCAGACTTGAGATTGAACCATCGAGATATCTAGATTATGTTTCAATCGGTTTAACCACGTTTGAAGTGTTGTTCAATTGGTTCAATTTGGTTCAACTAGACTATGATTTAACTTGGATCAAACCAATCGGTCAGCTGACTAGTTCTTTGTTCAATCGGTTGGACCAACTGGTTCGATCCGATTTTTAAAACATTGAAAGGGACTAAAAGCGGAAACCTCTAAATTTACGAGGACCTGAAACATATTTAAACCATTTTTATTTATGTTGTTCTTTTATGAGGAAAATTCCTCTGTGCTCTTTGACATTTTTGAGAATGTTAATGTTTGTCTTGATGTGTAATGAACCAGTTAAGTGAACAAGAGGACCTCATTGTTTGGATGAGAACAGCAACACTTCCTACTTTCAGAAAATTATATGGGAAGATTGAAGTTGACCTTGAAGTTAATGATGAAATAATGATAGTAATAGAGAACAATTATAACACATATGAGTTTGGAGGAAAGAAGAGCTTGATTCTATCAACCACAACTTGGATTGGTGGAAAAAATGACTTCTTGGGGATTGCTTATATTCTCATTGGTAGCTTTTCCTTGTTGTACTCTTTAGCTTTCCTACTAATGTATGTCATGACGCCAAGGTGAGGAAAAATAGTACATATTCTATTCTCTTTCTTCTATATATTATATTTCGAACTAAAAATATAAGTAAAAATTGATTAAAAAATATAGATGCATTTGATCTAAATCAATCAATTTTTTTGGGCCCATTTTTATGATATTTTAGAACAGAGGGAGTATTATTTATAGTTCTGTAATTACTTTTATAGATAAAATAATTGACAAATGGTTTTTTCTTTTTATTAAGGACTATTTTGCATTTTAATTTTTATCTGTTATTGCTACCTTCTTTGACTCAAATGAATTTTGAATGTATTTTTTGTTATGGGTTTTATGTATATATGTTTTAAATTAGTAAGATGACATTGTTTATAATGTTGTATATGCAGACCACTTGGGGATCCAACATACCTGTCTTGGAACAGAAATACAGAATGTTTGAGCTAATATTATGAGATATTTCATCTTTTAGGAGTTGATTTAACAATTACTGCATTTTTTCCCCACATCTCAAAAGGGATATGTCACGTTGGCTTGTACTTGACTGATTCAACTCTAATCTAGATGTGCCATAAATATGCCATTTTGAGGAGTACTTAGTAATGTTTTAAGGTTTTTTATTTAATTTTAGATTCCAAATATAGCATATTTACCGTATATGAGTTTTATATCAGTTGCACTTACAAATGCTATTTATATACACAAGAAGGGGTGTCATCTTCACTAATTAAATGTTGAGTATGACAACTTTGGTGACCAAGTTGCTCTATTGAGCAATGTTTATTTAGCATTGTACTACTCATGAACTAGTTATGGTCAAAATGCAAAGACCATCCTTCATGTTGTTTGAGATTGCACTCAAACTTTGGAGATGTGGATTTGCATTGTCCCTCATTCATACTGGCAGGATTTTTTCAGCTTGGATATGGAATATAAAGCATGGGACTCTAATAAGAGGAAAAATGTGAAGTATATTGTTTTGTATTCCTGTGTCCTTTAATTGTGATAGGCCCAACAAGCCATGTTGCACTTTCATATTGTGATAGGCCCAATAAGCCATGTTCCTTTTCATCAATTCAAGATGTTGGACCAGTGATGGCTACAAAAATCATACATGCTTGAAACCGCGAATATAACCTACTACAGATACACCTAATAGTTTAACATATACTCATAGATAAAATAAATGAATATTTCTTGTCTGCGCTAGTTAATACTCATACTTGTACCCTGATGACTTTCAAAAGAATAATTCAATTGTTTTATTAGTAATTTTATTATCAAAGTATGATTATTAATATTGTGGCGTAGTTTTATATTAAATAGTAATATTTGTGAACAAATAAATGTTTTTAATTAATAATTGCAATTCTCGTATGAAGAAATAATTTATTTTATTAAATTTTTTATTTTTTAAATTATTATGTATACTCATAGATGTCGTGAATAACCATATATTTAATTGCTAAAAATCTGGTTAGTGGATATAAAGTGGACATGTGTAACATTTTAATTCAACAAGACGGTTAGCAATAATTACTATATGTCTATTACAAACTTAAGTCACATTTTTTAGGTATTTTCCGCTTTTAAATTTTGTGCCTAACTCCTTACGCTTTTTTTCTTTAGTAAAATGTTTCTTGAAAGATATAAGATTCATTAGAAGCGGTGGGATCTTATGGGGTGTTGTTTACATAATAACGTTATTTCCTATATTCTCCAAACTATGCTAATGAATAAATTAATTAAATATTCAAGCCGGACCATAGCCGTCCGTGACACACCAAAAATATAACAATGGCAACATTCTCCCTACACAAGTCTTATATATATATATATATATATGTGTGTGTGTGTAAGTTTTCAATGTCAATCATATAACCAAAAACAAACATAGAGCAATATTAATTAGTGAATTGATCAAGCAATATGGCTCTTTCTCGTGCTCTCATTCTTGTTGTTCTCATTGCTACTATCTTCTCAACAACCATGGTTTCCGCAAAAGATTTCGTAGTTGGAGATGAAAGTGGTTGGACAACATGGTTTGATTACCAATCTTGGGCCTCAAACAAGGTCTTTCGTGTCGGGGACACACTAAGTAAGTCCATTACATTCATATTCTCTTTGTCGTTAATTATTTAAAAATATAAATTGATAACTAATAAATTTTATCTTTTTAATTAGTATAATTTTAGTCAATAATTCAACTTTTTCTAGTAGATTTACAACTAAAAGTAAAATCACTATTATGTTTTTGTCTCAATTTATGAATAGAATTAATTTGTGATGATAAATGTTGAAATAACTTGCAGCATTCAAGTATGTAGCTGGTAAGGACAATGTGGTGAGAGTGAATGGCAGTGATTTCCAAAGTTGCAAAATTCCTCTAACAGCAATAGTGCTAAGTAGTGGACATGACACTATTGTATTGACAACCACAGGCAGAAGATGGTACATTTCAGGTGTTACTGGTCACTGCAAAATTGGACAAAAACTTGTCATAACTGTGCTACCACAACAATCTTGGTTTCCACCATCACCATCACCATCACCTTCACCTTCATCTGTGCCGCCACCCCAAGCACTACCGCCTTCAGATGCACCGTGGACTGCTAGTGTTCCCCGTCGGTCTCTGCTGCCAAAAAAGATACTTAATATATTTCATAGAAATTAAGATTGGATTGATTCATGTGTCATGTTTTATAGAGGGGCTATTTTTTTTTCTTTCCAGTTACTAATAATTAACCCCTTTTATTATCATTATTTATTTTGTTTATGTTGGTTTAATGTATTAACATGCATCTATTTATTTAAATAACAAGAATCACGTGTTTGCTAGTGATCTCATCAATTGGGGTTGCATTGGTTTTCCTTTCGAATACTAGTTGTGTGTGTTATATATTATTTGTTTTATTTGAATTATGCTCGCACTTCTTAAGAAACTACTCAATCTACAAATTTGTATGATAAAATGAAATTCATTTGGTAAAAAGAAAAAAAATAATGAATATTTTATTGATATTTTAAAATGATAAATAATATGAGATAAATAAATATATCAATGAGATATGTAATATGAAATGAGAGGTAATAAAATAACGTTGAATTTATTTTTTACAATTGCAACGGGACTCTTTAAAAAAATGTACTGGTACTTATTAATTTTTAATGTGTTTCTTTTCTACACGTCAACGTTTATATATTATATATTATGTTGATCAAATTAGTTGTACCCGTACATTTATCTTTACAATTTAATCCTCTTAAATTTCATAAATTATTGTCCTATCTCTTTCTTTGTCTATGTTAATACTAAATTGTTATCAGTGGTTTACTTTGATCAAGTTACTCTTTTAAGGTTGTTGATTTTGATGATATGAGACTTAATTTGGTTTTGTGGATTATCGTGCATTTTGTCTTTGCGGATAGCGTCTGAATCGCGCATGATGGCTACGGCCTATATCAGCAGACTCGCCTTTGAATCGCGGTCACAACCTAGCAAAATCGACTTTTTTCTTCCATTCAAAGTCCAAAAGGCTCCAAAATCGAAACCCATCCAACAAAGAAGAACATTGACTATTCAAAAAATGTTAGAATCATGAATCTCGATAGACGGTGAAGAACGGCAGAAGACAAATTATGGTCAAAGTTACTCCTAATATGTCATTGGACTATTGATTATTTAAGTTTATAGTACCAAAACATATCCATTTTCTAATGTATAGTAGAAGTCTCAATATTTTTTTTTGTCTTAACTCTTTAGTTTTTTTAAGAATGTGACCTGATAATTCAAAATTTGAACAAGTTTACGTTTAGTAAAAATAGGCTTATAAGCCTATCTTGACCTTGTCTCCCTTTCTCTTTCATCGCTCTTTCTTCCTCTTTCATGGTTGACAATTCCCTTTCTAATTTTGCAACAAGCCCCTCCAACCCCTTTTATTTGCTTCCCATCGAGAATCCTTCTTTGATACTCGTCATTCCATTACTCGACAGTAAAAATTACAATTACTAGGTGAAGGCGATGAAGATTATGATGATTTCCAAGAACAATTACAATTACTAGATGGCACATTTGTTCAATATGCTTCTATCCATGTTTTCTACCATCCTTGGGTCCGCTGCAATAATATGGTGCTATCTTGGTTACAAAGATCGATCTTCAAAGGAATTGCGCAATCAATTTTTTGAAACAACAACGTACATACCATTTTAAAGAATATCGCTTCTCATAAGGTGATATCTTCAAGATTTATATTATTCAAGACAATTTGACTAACTACAACAAAATACCTTTGACATCTCCGTTTATTTCACCAAATAAACGTTATTAGTGATTTCTTTTCATTAAAAGAATGTGAATAAAATACTAAATTAGTGACAAAATATTTTAATATATTTGTAATAAATTATATTTAATGTAATATAATAATATTCTAACGATATATTTAGTGAGGAACGTTTCTATATATAATGTTATAATAAATTATAATTAGTATATTATAAGAATTTGTTTTATAGTATAAGGATTTCTATAATATATTTGAAAATTAACATATTTTTGTTCTATTAAATTAAATAATTAATAGTTGAATAACATGTGATCTATGAATGAGAATTGACTATATTTTAGATTTAAAATACTATTATTTGTAGAAAAATAAATAAAATATAATATTTATGAATTGTATTACTCATTAAATCAAAATTGTATAAAGTTATCACACCATAACAAACACACATTTTATAAAGAAAATTAATCACAAAATTTATCAACATATATTCTAAAATACTATTAATACAAAATTAATTCTTTAAAAATTCTATTTAATTAATAAAAATCTTTAGTAACAAAAACTTGGCCATTGGATTTTATAATAAATTATAATCAATATATTATAATTTATTTGCATTTTTATTATAAACATTTGTCCTGTTGGATTATATAATGAATTATAATTAATATATTATCATTTATTCATATTTTTGTTTAGAAAATATTAAATTTTATTAATCAAACAAAATATTGTAGAGATAGAAAGAAAGTGAAAGTTGAGAGTTGATTAGAATAAATAATGAAAGATTTAAGAGAAAAAAAAAAGTTGTTAACAAAAATATCTGATTAAAAAATACTGTACGTAGTTATAGGAAAGTCTTTTAAATTGCCTATGTGTCATTAAATCATTGATGGGCATTGTAGTAATATCTAATATATATATATATATATATTAGATTTCTGTAACTAAAATGACATATTCCTCTAATTGTTACTTCCATTTCATATCTAATAACGGTTCGATCTTACCTAATTTATACAAATGAACTTAAACTTGGGATTTTGGTATTTAATAATTTAAAAATTATTTTAAAAAGAAATAAAAGCTGTTTTGTATTTGTCTATTGTAATGAACATTATTTTTTAAAAATCAATTATAAAAAATAAAAAAATTATGAGAAACTATTCAAAATATTTTTTCTCTGAAAGTAGTTTTAAAACTATTTATAGATTAAAATTTACAAAAATACAGTAACAAACAGATAAAAGTTTTTAAAAATAATTATTTAAAAAATATATTTTTTATCCAAAAAAAATTGTAGTAACAAAGTGGGTTTTAGTGGGAGTGTGCATGGGTTGGGCCAATACAACTCAGTTCGACCCAATAAACGGTTTGAGTTTAGTAAATGGTTGCAAATCAGTGATCCCGATTTTGCAAAATAGCAAACCTCTTAAAAAATCGAGAGTACTATCTAAAATCAGAACAACTCATTTTAAGTGATTCAATTTCTAAGAATTATTTGATTATTTTAGGATTATGATGGTACACTTTTATTATTTTAAGACTTGCAATATAAATATTTTATAATTTTGATATTCTCACTATTTTATGATGAATTTTATGCTTGTAATGCAAATATTTTATGTATATATTAGATGTTAAAAAATAAATAAAAATAGATTTCACATATTTTTTATAAAAATTAAAGTTGTGTTATTTTTTAAGAAAGAATATGATAGTCCGTCATTAACAATTAAATTAAAAAAATAATATGGACAACCTAATACGCGATTCAATATAACCAAAAAATAAAAAATTGAATTTTTTACCTCCTCAATTCAACTTTTCCATGAACTTCTCAAAAAACCCCATATCAATAGTTAAAGTTAAAAAAAAAAAAAATCTAACAATTCTCACATATTCCCTCCTAAAACTTCCAAAAAAATAATGTTTTTTTCTAAAACTTTTAAACCGGAAAATTCGTTTTTTAAATTTTCAGTTAGTTATTTTCTACTCGAAAATTTTATTTTTGAATTTTTTAATATACAAAATTACTATTGAAAATTTCATTTTTAAAATTTTTCAATAAAATTTTTCAATTTGAAAGTTAACTACTGAAAATTTTATAAAAATGAATTTTTTGATTTTTTTTTTTAAATTTTCGTACACTATTTAACATTCTCGAGTTGGATTTCCTAAACAATCTAATAGGAGGAACAACAACATAATCTTATATGAGGATCACATGCAACAAGAGAAGCATCAGTAAAATTATGTTTATGAAGATCACGTTCAACATTAGAAGGAGTAGTAATCAAATTATGTGCGTGAACAATATATGTTTTTTAAAAGATCACACGATCTTTTCGCCATTGAACACTGAACGTCACATTGTAACTAGAGTTTAAGTTAAACAAACTAGTAAATAGTTTATAGTATTATATAGTATAGCATGAGTGTATAATTTAGTATATAATTTATTCAAATTAATATAAGTATTTTAATTAATATAGTAGTATAGTATAATATAAATAGTAATATATTATACAACATAGAAGATGTTCTTATAATAATTAATTATTTACCTATAGCATGTTCTTTTAATTAATTATTTAATATATCCCGTAAGAAGTACATCGTAATATAGTATATAGCATGCTCTTTTAATTAATCAACTAATATAATATAAAGTATGTTATTTCAATTAATTAATTAATTATTATAACATAAAACACATTAATTAATAATTTAATTTATCGTGTGTTATTTCAATTAAATATTATCGATGTATCTGACACGGAAAAGTATGTTACCAAAAAAAATTATAATTTATTATATATTATTTTAGAAAAATTTTATATGTATTTGATATGAAAAATTTAATTTTTTGCATATTATATTTTTCAAAATCAAAATTTCCAATAAAAATAATATATGTATCGGATTTTTGGCGAAGTTGTATAAATTTGGAGTAGATTTTTTATAATGAAATGAGTAAAAATAAAAGAGATAAAATTAATTTTTAAAATATAATGAAGGTATAAATTTAATTAATAGACGGTATTTTTACAACGTATGAGGAAGCAAAGCAGTGTAAACGGTCGAATATCCAAGTGATTTGACCGGCGAATGCGATTAACAGAATCACCATGACTTGCGACTTAAACTATGCCCACCCATTTTTTGTCTTTTTACATTTCTCTCCACACTCCACACTAATACTATTTTATATTTCACATACGAATTCAATTTTTATCTATTTCTTTATTTCACTTATAATGCTTAAACGTATTTCTTTCATAATAAAATTAAATTGCATGTATCTTTTATGTATCTCTTTTTCATCTATTTATAATATTGAAAGTTATTATTCACAGTTTTTGTTTTAAATAATATAAATATATATATATATATATATATATATATATATATATATATATATATATATATATATATATAAAGTTTCAGCATTTAGAAAACAGTTTTATAAATTAAAAAAATCGACATGGTTTTACGTTGCATGCCATAATAATTTTTACTAATTGTCTTGCGAGTTAGTTTGAGTATAGAACAAAAAAGGTTATGTTTACAGATCAAAACTATAAATAAAATTATAATTATTTTCATTATATTTAGTTATATTTAACTAATGTTCTATTATTCTCTATGTGCCCTCTAATTAATTTAAATTTAATGGTCATTTTATTCTCGTAAAACAAATTCTCAATTTTCCATGAGGGATAATTTGAAAAATATAATTACTTTTTTTAAATTATTTTAAAAAAATAAATAAGATTAACAATTTTTTCTGTAAAAAAAAACATTTTTCTTAAGAGGTACGAAAATAAAGTATAAACAAAAAACAAAAATTATTTAACTATAAAAAAATAAAATAAAAAATATAGTCATGATCTTATACGTCATGGTTGATGACTCGAGTCACAATTGTATGCCATTGAAATAATTTTGAACGCTTCATAACTATACTCTTATGAATGGATTAATTAAATATTCATCCATAAATTAATTTGATGAATTTTATTAAATAAATCGTGAATAAATAAAATATCTCAAAAAAATATTAATAGATCACGAATGCATGATAGAATCCATCTATTATAATCCAAAACAAAACCAATTCAATCTATCTTTTTAGGAAATAAATCTATCTACTTGCCCCACCCTACTTTCCTGGCATACAGTGCATATTCTTCTCTCTTTTTCTTTTTATGAAACATACAATGCATATTCTTAGATTAATTAACAATAATAATAAAATTTGTTAATTAAAGAAAGATATGTAAAAAAATTTGAATGTTTTGCTATTCAAATTTTAAAATGATAAAAAATGAAAAAATTTATTCAAAAATTATTTTTCTGTATCTTTTAACAAGTGTTTTTAACTTAAAAACAGTTGTTAACATAACGTTTAATTTAATAGAAAAGTTATTGAGCAGAATTGATTAAGAAGCAAGAGGACAATTATGGAATTACACAATAGTGACTGCATAGTGCAAACATTGTAACAATGTTGGGTTTTAATGAGGTAACATCATCATTACATTCCTTGCCTCGTCACACATTCCTCTCTCTCTCTCTCTCTCTCTGCAACACAACAAATTCACTTTGAACGTAGCACGTAACAACCCTTCTCTTCAAGGACTCTGCTTTCAAAACTCACTCACTTTAATCATCTATATTCATATTATCTTCTATCACAATGCAGGTTTAAACTTCTACTACTTTTTCTACGAATTCAAAATCCCCTCTTTTTTCGTGTTTCTTTTTGTAACTTGAGTCTTATTTGGTTTTCACTTTCTGGGTTGTTCTCTTTTTTCTTGAATATTTCAGACAAGGACAGTTCAAGTGAAGCAACTTTCAGATCTAGCTACTGAGAGGGAGATTTACGAGTTCTTCTCATTTTCTGGAGAAATCGAGCACATTGAGATCGTAAGGTGGGTAATTTCATCACCACAATTCACTTTTTTTTTTTTAAAAATTTGGTTGTGCCCCTTTTGTTTCTTAAATTCAATTTTGGTTTGTTTCAATCTTAGGGCCGTTTAAGGATGTTGTTGCTTATAAAAGAAAAGTTGGAGGGTTAAAAAATCAAATAAATCATGGGGTGCTTTTAATTTTGAGTTTTTATGATTCAAAATTGCTTTAATTAAACCAAAATAGAACAAAGCAGAATAGGAAAGTTATGAGTTTTTATTTTTTGTTTATAAATTTTTGTTAGGGGTTTCGTATGCTGCTGTGCAGAGTATATTGTAAATTGAGTTGCCACAGTTCAATAATTTACTTTTTTCTCCTTATTTTTAGCTAATAAAAGTAATTGATAACTCCATGATTTATGTTCTATAGTTTTGAATTGAAAGAATCTGTGTGTTGAATTTAGCTCTTGAAACTTGCAGTTTTTTAAATTTATTTTTTACTTGTTTGTTGAGAGAAGTTAAATCCATATAATGGTTGCATGTTTTGTGTATGCTTGTTGCAGTGAATATGGGAAACCAAAGACTGCATTTGTGACATTTAAAGATCCTAGAGCGCTTGAAATTGCATTATTGTTATCGGTAATGTCTCTTCTCTTTCTATAATTTTGTCAGTGGTGCTGTGTCTATTGTCAAGTTTGATTTTTAGAGTCACTTTGGATAAATTTTTCAATAAAAGCTTGTTTGGAAGTGAAGTTGAAATGATCCTATCATATGATTATGAGTCTTCTAACTAATTGCTTTTTGCATAAGTTGAAATTATTGTCTGTATCTCAACGTTTTCAGAAGCTCTATTATCCGACTTCTTCATAACCTAAACTTAAAAGGGCATTTACTGTTTCTTAAGAGTTAAATACTTATCTCAATCGAGAAGCACCCATTAGGCAGAGGCTAATCTAAACTGGGTTTTAGTCATTATGAAAATGACTATGTCAACAAAGGGTACAGGTTTTCATTTGGTGTTTAGTTTATTTTTGTTCTTCATGTTGAAAAAATGTTTCATTGCATATTTTTTAAGGATAATTGGACTGAAGTGAATCCTTTTAACTTTTTTTGAGATTGAAATCCTCAAGAATCTAGATGTCATTTTACAGCTACTTTTCTGTAGCTTGCGAGTACAAAGAAGTTCTTTTGTGTTTTAGTAAATTAATAGGACAGATTTCTTGCGCTTAAAATTACAGATTAGAGTCTAACTTTTTTTCACAGTAGAACAAGAGCAATAATTCCTTATCTGTGTTTTTTTTTTTGGGATATCTTTCAGTAGTATTATTGAGTCCATAACTTTTTATTTCTCACCTATTATATTTTGACATGATCAAGTATTGATATTGAATTTGAAACTTATTTGTGTTATATAAGCCTCTACACTTTGTGGGTTGTGAGAGTGAAACTTTTATTGTCTTTATATCAGGGAGCAACAATAGTTGATCAAATTGTGAGTATAAGTCCAGCTGAGAACTATGTTGCAAATCGTGCAATGCAGGTAAGGGTACCAAATACCAATAGCTCCTATATCACATGTACACATATTGATATAAATAGGTACTTATCAAAAGTAATTTATGTAGGAAGTAAGGGTGGCGGAATATGCTATAAATGTTGCTCCTTCTGATGATGATGCATTGAATATTGAGGTAATGACCAAATACAAATTTAAGTTTTTGCATGATCAGTTTTCCTGATGAACTATTCTCCATGAGCATCTGGAGTTAGCTAAAAAGGTTGTGAAATCATTTTCACAATACCTAGTGCTTTACTGGTTCATTTGATTGTGTTTTAAATGTATCAGATTACTTTGACATTGCATTTCCAACAACTGCTTGAGAAGATGGTTCAATCATTCTTTTTAGAAGATAATATTAGTAACATTCTAACTATTTTTATGGCTTCTTGCGTTGTGTCCGTTTTTCATCACTAATAATCTGGGCAGTACATTCTACTTATTTTGTAGCTAGAACATGATTACTGCAACAGGCCACATTGTGTTTTTGTGATTGAGCTTATGGCCTTTTGTATTACATCTCTTTCAGGGGGAGAAACCGGGTTCAACCAATGGAAGAGTTTATCTTAGTAAAGCACAAGATGTAGTTACGAGTGTGCTGGCCAAAGGATCAGCGATAAGGCAAGATGCTGTTAACAAAGCTAAAGCATTTGATGAGAAGCATCAGTTGACTGCCAATGCATCTGCAAAGGTCAGTTCTTTTGACAAGAGAGTTGGACTGACAGAGAAGTTGACAGTTGGACTTTCTGTAGTGAATGAGAAAGTGAAGTATGTGGATCAGAGGCTACACGTTTCAGATAAAACAATGGCAGCGATATTTGCAGCCGAGAGGAAGTTGAATGATACTGGATCAGCTGTCAAAACAAGCAGGTTTGGTTGAATATGACACTTTATCTTCGTTGAAGCATCTACTTTCTGATTTCTACATTAAATTATGACTGTGTAGTATTATCTAATTGGGTGATGACAAAAAGAAATTTAGGTGCCTATATAGTTGGAGAAAACATTTTCCATTTTCATTTTTAATTGTAAACCGCCCTTTGTTTTCACCACGTTTCCTGTTTCTATAGATTTGTTAAAGAAATTTCCTAAACAACTGTTTTTCCACTGATTCCTACACAAATTTTTGACAAAAAGAAACAAAGTGGAAATGATGGAGTTTTGCAATTAAAATGAAAACTAGAAGCAGAAATAGAAAACATTTTTTCATACCAAACAGGTCGATGTTTCTATATTTCCCGAGTTGGAGAGTAGTGACATATATCACATATTGATGAATCTTGTGGCTGAATTTCACCCTATGAATTTGGATGTTGATGATAAAATGTTTGCTTGTTTTATATGTATTTGGATATTGGTGATAAAATGTTTGTGTATTACTGAATGGTCCTCATCCTCTGCAGATATGTGACTGCTGGAACAGCATGGTTAAATGGTGCTTTTAGCAAGGTGGCAAAGGCAGGCAATGTTGCCGGTACAAAAACTAGAGAAAAGTTTAATATCGCTGTTTCGAACTTGACAGCAAAGGTTGGACACATGCTCTTGCCATGTCATACTAAAGATAAAAAATTTATAAGAACATATATATATTGTTGCTTTAAATCTTCAACTAAAATTTGAATCTGTTTGATTGAATCTTTCATTCGTAAATGCAGGAACCTTCTTTGGTTGTGTAGGCCTGAATTTTGTAATCACGATCGAAAGGTCTCAAGTGAAGATCTCTTTCAGAGTTGTTGTGTGTTAAAGGGTTTGGTCTTTTGAGATCATGCACTGCTTTCTTTCTGTCCTTCAACAGTTCAATGCTTGTAGTAGCAACTATAGTGATTCAATTCTATCCAATTTTTTGTATTCTTTTAACACTCTGGTGTTTTAGCTGTGTCTGTCTTCTATGTAATTGGTGATTTTGCCTTTTTTTTTTCTCTTTAGTTTTTGTTAATAGGAAATTATAGGTGTGATGCAATTGTATTTCTTTTTTCAGAGTTGAAAAAAAATTAGATGTGTTGTGCATGTAAGATGACATCTTTTTTTTGTTATCAACACTTCAAATATTTCTGTGGGAATTATTTTTATCTTCTAGGCTACATTATTTAATTTCTTTACTGGTACAAAACATGATAATTGTATAGACATATGCTGCACTACTATTATTAACTTAGTTCTTTTTTTACTTTTCTATTAGAGATTTTCAAAATGAAACATGGACCATAAATTTAGGAACTCAGTCAACTATATACTTTTGATTATGCTGTTACTAAACACAATCATTAGGGTCCTTCCATGTGAAATAATGGAAATCAGTATACTCCTCTTTTGACCAACGTGATGGCTGCTGTCGCCGAGAAAAGACAACTTTTTTAAAAAAATTATCGTAGTTTTATATTTAGCTTGTGTAATTTAACTTTTGTTATTTTAATCAATAACCTGTTTCTGTCATTATCTATGATATAAAATAAGAAAATGTTAACAGGTAAAAGAATTCAAATGTAGAAAAAAATATTCGAAGGTGTGTAATTTATATTTTAGAGTTTTAAAAAGTTAAAATTTTCACTCAAAATTTGTTTTTTTATTGGTCTCTTAACAAGTGCTTGTGCTTTATATAATACTTATTATGTCTCCTAAGAATGTTATTTAAATTTTTTGTATATATATATATATATTAAAAAATGTAATTATTAGAAGAAAGATTAAATTGAATTGAAAGATTTTTCGTCATTATTAATGTAAATTAGAATAATGCTTTAATAGTTATGTGTATAGTAATCATTGAAGGGTGATATGAAAAAAAATAATTAAAATTAAATTGAAATATGTGAATGATATTTATTTTGAAACAATTTTTTTTTCTTCTAAAATGATACTTATTGTGATACAGAGAGAATATGAATTTGAAAGTTGCAGCTCTAAAGTGGTTGGATTATGGCCATTAAAGTGAAGCATTTTTGTGCGGTAGATGTTCATTCACTCCCTAATATTTACTTAAAATGTATAAAAAATACCATTACATTAAAACTTACGATAATATCGTTAATCTCATTTTTAAAATCGAAATTTAAAATCTGAAAAAATGTCTGTGGTAGGCGAGAAGAGCATCTACCTTCTTGTATTCATCTTCTATCTTCTAACATTGGTGGCTATTTATTCAGCCTCTTTAATTGAATACTATACTACTATGTCCCACAAGTCCATATCTAGAATTATGAAGAAGCCATAAAGCTATAGCTAGCAATGGTGGGCCACTTTACTCCAAAAGAACTGTGGACCGTATCAGTCTTTTAAGTATTCAAAAGATATTTTTATTTGTTAAATTAATTTCGATATTTGACATCTTGTCTCCACTAAGTATGTTTTTGGAAAAGTGTGAAACCAGTGATACTATGCGTTAATCTAGTCCTTGTAGAGTGTGGGGGCATAAACCTACTAAACATGTGTTCGGAAAGGAACAAAACTAGTACAGTGGTACCATGCATCAAATCAAATCTAAAGCTATTCGTAGGAGAGTTTAGTAGACTTACGGTGGAAAGGCTAGTTAACGCTTAAGCAAAAAAAAAAGAGTCAGTTTTTATAGGAAAGAGTCATAGCTAATGGTAGTATTGTTGGGAACTAGATAGCTAAATACTCATCATAAATGTGCTTAATATACCAGTAAAATAATTTATGAGATCAAATAGTTATCAATGATTTGCACAAGAGTATGTGAAGAATGAATAAATATAAATTTACAGAAATTATGGGTAGACAGACACATACATACACATGAACATCAATATGAGTCACACAAACAAACCTTGGACAACAACCATTCAACCAACAACATTGACACATATACATCAATATGAGGTCCATGCCTTGCAAAACAGTCATTCAGCCAACAAGATTGTGGTCCCAGTTTCAAAATTTTGATTTTGAACATTATTGTTCAATCTTGTTCAGATTTAGAAGAAACGGGATCTTCACGCAGAACAAATTCACTTACATTGCACATTGCTTCAGATGAATGTCAAAAACTTGTTTCCAGGTTAAGTCATTTTGATGATTTCAATTTACTTTTACTTTTTGACATGAAAGTGGTTAGAGCTTTGCATGGTTCGATTGATTGAACCAAAATGAACCGCTCCATTTTATGGTTCGTTTTTTGTAATCATACTTTCACAATCATCATGTCTAGTATACGGTGTGTATGACTAACTTCCACAGCATTAACAGGAAACAAAACCTTCTTGGCTGAATAAAACATTCTTCCATAACATTCGTTGAAAGTTTTTAAGGAAATTTTGCTGAAAACAGTGGCTGGCCAAAATAACAGGGTGTCAATTATTTTTAGTGAAAATAACCAAGAACCTGACCACCTACATTCCTTTTAATGGCCTCTTCATGATCCAAAACACCATCAGGAGTCGTAATCACAAGATAACCCCACTGCACCAAGAAAACAACATTATTATCCTTTTTCATTTGCTCCTTTTTTTCCAAACAAAAAGAAAACTTTGTATGAAAACTAGCATCTGAGGCAACAACATTCTCCAAATTCAAAGAAAGGGAAACAACTACAACACTACCCAAACACAAAACACTAAGCATTAACAAACCTGATTCGTTGGAAGATTATGCAGTCTGTAGGCTTCAATATCCCTTGTCTTGAGGTCTTGTCGGTATGTAAGGGCCTTGCAATCATTAATTCTACCTTGTAGTTCAACAGTTATCCTCCCCACTCTATTGGGATCATACACTTGAAAGTCCTTGATATATCCTATCAGGAGTTACACCAAGTTAGCTAAATTTATATCCTAATTCCTAACAGAAGACTTTGGTTATGTTTAGGGCCTCAAAATTTTCATTCTACTTACTAAGTTAGGAGATGTTTCACATGCACACATTCAGCAAGCAAAAATATGCTTCTCCAAATGACAAAATTTCATTTGGAGAAGTAGTAGAGTGAATCCTTGAAATTTCAGTTAGGATATAAATTTCACTAGCAGGCGAATCCTTGAAATTTCAGTTAGGAGCAGTAGAGCGGAATGTAAATGACCACGGTGTTTCATGATTTGGAGAAATGTAGAGATGATGGTAGATATAGGCTTGAGCTCGACCGATGCTTTCCCTCTTTTCTCCGCATTCACCGTAGTCCTCAATACATCATTCAGTATTCTCCTCCCCATCCCTCTTGAAACACAGAGGCACACGCAATGCAAGACAAGAGTTTTGTGAAATGTAAAGTAGCAGTTTTATATCTGCAAGTTAAGCAGAACAAAAGATCAATGTACAATAACACATCGAGTGAACTCCTGGTCTATAATTATGATTTTAAATATCCTAAATTATTCTACTTGTGGATCATTGATGATCTTCAAGTGTTATTCTTTTTTTTTTTTTTTCAATGCATTCTTTCTTTTTCATCCATCTTTTTTCAAGGGATGAATCTCCTTCCTTCACTGTTCTTCTATGATCACATATTATTTGTGTTCTTGAAAGTCATGTGTTCTCTACCTTTTCAATAAATAGATTTCTGTTGCATTCTTATTGTAATATCCACCATTAATTTATTTATCTGTGATTGATATTATTCAATTTTCGCTATAAAGTGGGTTGCTCATTTTATAGGAGCCAGATAAGTCATCATAATACTTTTTGCAATTTAGTTGGAACATAATTGAAGCTTTCTTATAAAATTGCATTTTTTTTTTTCAACAAACAAGTAATTTTATCGAATCCTTTCAATAATTAATTAACAAATAAAAAATATATTTATGATTATCATTATCAACATGCATCCTGGAACCTAACACAGCTAAACTGAGTTTCTATCTCTCCATTCTCCAAATCTATCAATCAAAGAATACAAAGTGAAAGTGAGATACTTATTTTAAAAGAGATGGCATAAAATTGTTAAGTATAATTTGAAATTTAGAATAATCTAGAATTATTTAGATAAGTCACAACATCTATTGAAAAATTTAAAACTATATTAAATATAAAAAAGTGTAGAAAATATCTAAAAATATCAATTAATTGGGAAGGTCCTAGAAGTATGTTTAGAGTTGTACCTATAAATAAATATTTCTTGTGCTTAACATTTGAAATCAAGCAAATTGCAAGTTTTGTCTTAGAAATACCTCTCTTCCTCTAACAAAAATTTGATGCATTTTTTATTCACTCGTGCAATTAACTAGAAATTAGCATCAGCTGAACTAAAACAAATTGCAAAACGAAAAGTGAAAGAAAAGGAAACGAAAACTGAGATCAGGGAACGAAAGAAGCACCTTTGCCGGTGGAGGTCGCTGCTGGTAGCCGCCTGTATTGTCAGCGGAATACACTCGGCGGTGGAGTTCACTTTACAGAGGTACAGCGACACAATCCGAAAATGGAAAGTGAGGCCCACGGGAGCTAAGCGGGTCGGGTTGAAAGTACAGAGCAACTTTATCCGCTACACAGCTTTATTTTTGTTCGGCTGAAACCACGTGAAAATAATTTTTTAAGAACTAAAATTTTTATTTTTATTAAAGTTTTATAAGAATTAAAAATATATTTAATTTTTTTTTCAAAGTAAATGGTAACATATGCTTTTAAGTAGGGGTGTACAAAAGATTGTTGTGTGTCTTTTGTCTGGTCTCAAAATTCGATTAAGTCAATTTTTAAGCTATAAATCATCTTTTAATTTGACTAAATCCGATTAGTTGCAGATTCAATAAAGATGAGACGAAATAAGACGAGTCCGATTTATAGTAAACCACCTACGGTTTTCACTTGTCAATTTATTCAAAGTAGTAACTTATAACATTGTTATACAAAATATAAATCATTTAATATAAAACAAGTAACCTAATATCTACTTGACTCGTATATCTTTCACCACCCAATAGTTTTATTCTTTAATCAAGAGTAGTATCAAACCAACATTGTTTTATAATAATAAATAATAATAATAGTCAGAAAGAAAATGATACAGGAAGGAAAAGTAAAGTGAATAGTAAAATTAGTGCAGTTAAATCAATAATAAGGTAAAATAAAAAAATAAAAAATCAGATGTCTTTAATGTATTTTTGGACGGGACGGATAAACCGAAGGGTGACCCGAACTCGTTCCTTTTTTTACCTTATCTTTATCTCGTCTTTTTTTTGTCCTTTTTTTTACTAGGTTAGACCCAATATTTTGCTTATGGGTCAAGTCGGATTTGCATAACGAACGGGTCTTTTACACTCCTAACTCCAAAGACATCAAATGTATTAAAATATGTGCATTAAACTCTTTAAAAATTTTAAAAGTTATTTTTTGAATAAAAAATCTATTTTTGAATCATTAATAAATATCTTAAAAATACTGTTGACAGAATCTTAAAATATACATAACATCGTAACTCCTTAATATTATTTAGATGTATACATCTTGGCAAACATAAAAATTGTGTTTTATTTTTGTTATGTCCACAAACATTTATTTGTGAGAAGTTAATGTTTAATTTGTCAATTAATATGAAGTGATCAATACATTCTTGCTTGCTCCAAGGGTTGCAAGTGTTGTCCATACTTCACATCGTTTGTAAAATAAAATAATCTTTTGTAAAAAAATAAAAATATAACATTCACTCCCACCTATCATTTTAGAAATATTGTTTGTATAATTTGTTCCATTAATATAAAATCAATAAAGCAAATTAGTAGAAGATAAAATAGAATTTTAATTGCTTTTATCAAAACAATGTATATGTGGTCACAATCACCCAAATTCTGTGTAATAAACAACTCTCCTAACTTTTGTAATTCCCCACAAAAGTTATATCGGCACTCATGTGATATGGAGTATGTAAATTTTGTTGAGGTGACCCCCACGACTTAAAATATACAACAAAAAATATATTTGACAATTTGATTCAATCTAGATATGTCTAAAATATTAATTTGAGTCATCACCCCTATTTGTACACACATATTTTTCACTTTATGTTAACTGTTGTATATTTGTTCTAAGGCCTCTCAAAATTGATCGATACACAATTCCTTATTTATAAATTTAGGTGATATTAGTCAGGTTGTTGCGCCTTTTTGGTTTTGCAATTTAAATAATATGTATATCGATGTAACATGATACTACTTGTTATGTCATGAACATATTTTCTCTCTATTCCAATTAAATGTCTTGTAAGTAAATGATCATCTAATGTATCAACTAACGTGTAGTTGTGAAATCTACAAATTACTTTAATTACCATATCTGATCGTTATTCAATAGTCTTGCTCGATGTTTAAACACATAATTACACTGATTGGTAACACTTATTATTGAATTTTTAATTCCCTTATACATTTCACAGTTATTAATTTTGATTTCCTTTATTTTGGTCTCATCTATGTATTTGATTTGATAATGATAATAATAATAATAATTTTATTTTGTATCCTAACATTTTTAATCTAGTGCAATACAACGTTTTGAATCTCAAATATACGAAAGACTACAAGAAAATAAATTATATTCTAATAATAAAAAAATTACACATCAACAAACAATATCGAATTAGATTAAATTTACCTATTCAGTTGTGAATACAATACTCAAATCCACACATATTTATTATTATTAATTGATGTTTCAATTATAATAAAATTAGACAACAATTTAAAAACAAAAATAATCAAACTCCCTAACAAATTCAAACATTGATTTTTGTTGTTGGAAAATACACATCCGACAAATTCAAATTTTGATTTTTTTTTTGTTGAAATTTTTAAAAAGTAAAATAAAATAGAAAGTTAATTTTAAATTTATTGGAATGGTTTTTTAATCTCGTGCGAGTGGAATAGTTGTCCTGACCTCCTAAAAAAATTGACTTTTTAAAATTCTCAAAGACAAACTTAAGTTTTATGTATGGAGTAATTTTTATTATTTAATATGTACTATAAACTTCAATAATGAGATGCTTGTAGGACTCATACATGTGTGATCACAAGCAGAGGTAAAAAGTCACAAAGACAAACTTAAGTTTTAGGTATGGAGTAATTTTTTTGTTTTTATTATGTGCAATAAACTTCAATAGTGAGATGATGCTTATAGGACTCATTTATATGATCACGAGCAAATGTGAAAATCCCAAAGGCAAACTTAAGTTTTAGGTATGGAGTAATTTTTTTAAGCCAAAATATACATTGAATTTTTTAAGTTTAATTAAATTTTTGCTTAGTTCTTTTAAATTTATTTATTTTCTCGATTTTGGTCATTTAAGTTATTTTTGTTGGTACTGTTAGTCTTTAAGAATTATTAAATTGTATAAGCAGTCCTTTAAATTTGAATTTTTTTCTCAAATCACCGTCATGAAATGTTAAGATCTAACCAAAATATCACAACAAGTTGTTCGTCCAAGTTACTTTGCATGTAAAGGAAATTACCTTGTCTTTAAGGTTGTGTGTGTGTTTAAATTGTTGTAGCGAAAATAAATAAATATATACCGTTTATAAGATTTGATTAATGTTTTTTGAAGAATTCGCACGAAAGGCATATTGTTACAGTATTTGGTAGAGTTTTAAATTATCAAAAGTTTTTAATTGTTGTTGAAATTGAGATAAATAATTAACAGTACAAGTATAATATAACTTAAAAAATCAAATCAAAATAAAATAAACTTAAGAGAAATAAACGGGAATTGAGTTAAAGTTAAATGAGTACAGGTGTATTTTTAACTTGTTTTTAATATGTGTTGTAAACTTCAATAAGGAGATGCTTGTAGGACTCATATCTGGTCACTAATAAATTAGCTTATAAGTTTATAGTTTATAATTTATCATTTTTCTATCAACCTTATCCTTATTATTTTACTTAAATTCCATTTTTACCCTTATAATTTGTTTATTTATTATTATAATTTAAAATAAAACTAATTAGGTATAATTGGAATATGAAAGGTCCTGTTCTCCTTTATAAGAACAACATGACTTCCTCCTCCATTTACCTTCTATGCTATCTTTTTTTTATAATAATATGCTATCTATACATGTAATATGTAGGTTATTTCACTATGACAATATTAACATTTATGTGTGGAATATATTTTAAAATAAATTTTGAGTGAATAAAAATTAATTTAACAATAACACAAATAATTATATTGTATTAATAAATTTTAAATTACTAACTTAAAAATATTAATTGACATAAGTTTTATGATTAATTAAAAATACCTTTTTAATATTATTTTATAAATTAATTAAACACTTAATTTTATCAAACACTTTATAACTAATTTATCAGCTATAAAGTTATTAAGGCAAATCATCATCTTGATAGTCTAAATCTAAAATATTTTTTCATTTTTATCTCTAATAAAAGCTAACATTTCTTTTTCCCCTAATTTCTTATTCCCCTAATTTCTTATTCATCTTCTTCCCCGTAATTTCTTCTTTATCTTCTTTTTACCTTATTACGTTCTTCCCTTATTTCTTCATGCTAAACGGTTTAATTCTTGAAAAGTTGCAAACTTTAGGAAAGGATTATTTTTTGGCATAATTTCTTACGTAGAAAGCCCCTTAACCCTTGTCCTGGTTCTGGGGGTACAAATAGTGGAAATGAAAACGGTGCTAATAAGAATTAAAGTGTTGTTGGAGGAAAATCAAGGGTTTGTGAAGAACAATACGAAAAGCAAGTTATTAGGTGGTGCTATAGCTGAAATTATTATTGGGTCTGTTGTGGTTCTTTTGTTTGTTGATTTTGCTTTGATTGTTGTATGCAGGAATATGAATGGTGAAAAGGCTAGTTCAATTGATGAAGTTACAACAACTTTGAAGCATAATCATCATGGTGATGATAGAATTGAGATTGAGAATGTTGGCATTGGCAATGAAAATGGAATTGAGTATTCTTCGATCGTGGCTATGGTGGTGCCTGGGAATGGTGGGAAAGGTGAGGGGACCAAAAAAATTGGTTTTTTGAGGAATTGAGTGAAGGTGTTTGATTTAGAGGATTTGTTAAGAGCTTCTCTTGATGTATTAGGGAAAGAGAATTTGAGCGAAAAAACTGGTTTTTTTTTTTTTTTTTTACATTAGGGAAGAAGAAATATTAGGTTTAAAAATGAAGATGAAAAAATATTTTAGGCTTTTGTGATTTTTTATAAAAAAAAATTGATTTTACGGTCATTTTAGTTCTTGTCTACTTAGCTATGGATATGACACTGGAATAGTGACACGTTATAAATCATATAAACATTCACGTCACTAAATTATGTCAATTTAACTTTAGATGTTAAATGTTTTAATAAGTTTGAGAATAATTTAAATTTTTAGTTGAGTTAATAATGAAAGCCACAACGTCTTGCACGTTAAAAGATCAAAATTATAGTTTATTCAAAATGTTAACATATCAACTATAAAATATATGTTAGCTTATCAACTACAAAGCTAAATTTTACCAAACAAATACTAGCCTACAACAAATTTTTGACATATTTATAAAAAAACTAACATATTAGTATATCTATAACACAGTAGTATATCTATAGTTTAAATATAATGTCATAAAAAAGATACTAGCCTAATAACATAGTATATCTATAGTTTAAATATAATAGATTCTTTAAAATGAGAATTTAGATTTTAAAATATAATTTAATTTTATTAACATATTAATTAATCAATTTAAAAATATATAAATTTACTTATTTGAATATGTTAATAAAAAATAGATCTTTAAATAGACTAATGTGTTATACTAGCTAGATTTAGAAAAGTGAGGCCATAAAATTAAATTCTGACTTAATCTATTTTTGACTTTTTTTAGAAGACCTATTTTCACTTTTAATAATTAATACCATCCGCTAACTTTGATTTATATGTGCCGCTCTAATTTTCTGTATAATATAAGTAATAAAACAAGTAAGAATTCGACACAAAAAAAAAAAAAAAAAAAAAAAAAAGCAAGAACGTTCTTTATAGAAAACAAGCAAGAATGCATGTGCAAACCATTCTAATGTCAACCACGATGCAAAGTCACAAATATAAATTAAATTGATAGTCCATCTCATTCTCAAAGGGGAAATTCACTCAATCGTACTCAGTACAACTCATAGGCACTTAGTTTAAGGAAGAAGCAAACAATTTTTTTCCTATATAATACTTTTATATTTTGTGTATACATATGGGGAACCATGCGGAATGCATGTGAATATCAAGCCCAAAAAATTAGAAAATCAAAGGCTCGGTTTGAGAGTTGGATGAGAAGGAATGGAGAAAGGTTTGGAAAGAAGAGATGAGAAAGAGATAGAGATTAATTTTTCATTTTATTAAAAAATGCTAGAAGATTTTGTATCGAGAAGAAAATTCAACCTCCATTTAAGTCAACATATTATCATTCCTTTAATTTTTTTTCTTCATCATTCTTCACATATTTTTAGGGGGAATAATTTTTGTGTTGATTTATTAGTCAATTATAGTATTTACAAATGAGATTTGTCTAATAAAATGTTATCCCTTACTTTATTTCAAAATAAGTTTTATAAAAATATAATTATTATTTTTTTAATTATAAATTCTCTTGACGTGCTTAAATTTAGTTGTTATTCTTTAGTCTCACTTTGTATTTTATTTATTTATTTGTTATTAACAGATAATTGTTAGAGTGTTCATCTAATTGAGATGACCGACGCTTCTAATACCATCCGCATAATTTCTTTTTAAAAGAAGCCATTTCTTCTCCTCATAAATCATACACTCTCAAACCGAGCTTAAGTGTATCATCTTAAACTTTCCACAAACCTTATGCCCTCTTTGATCTTCAATCTTAATTAAAGTTAATTAATCATATTGGAATTCAACCATTTGAGATAGGACAGTCAACAATATAGTATATTATTTTTGTCCCACAATAATAATAATAATAATATAATTGGAGCATCTTGAGAATTTTTTATCCTTTCTAACTGATAAATAAATAAGAGAAATAAATGTTCATTGTTACGACATTGATTGCAAAAAAGTGGGCGAATCAATAATTATAATACTTTGGTTAATATTTAATCTTTTTAAAATACGCCTATTCTTACATTTTGTGGATTTTAATTAATTTAAATATGTATTTATTCTTGCAATTATAATTTTTTTTAATTTTAGCTGTCGTAATTTTTTTTATATTTTTGTAAATATAATTTTATTTTTAAATAATCATTTCATTCAAATTTAAATATAATTAAAATACAATTTTTTTTAATCTAAACATAAATCTCAATATAATTAAATTGATGTTTATTATAATTTTATTATATTGATATTAAAAAAGTTGTTTTAATTATATTTAAGTTTAACAATCACTACCAAAAAAAAAATTGCGACAGTTTTCAAAAGGCTTTGCGGCGGTTAGAACCGCCTCCAATGTGACTATGCGACGGTTCGTCAACTGTCGCAGATTCGTGCGTCGCGAAGCGCTTTTGCGATGGTTCTGAAAACCATCGTTGCAACCATCGCAAAGTTTGCGACGGTTTTGAAAACCGTCGTTTCAACCGCCTCAATATTTCTTTTTTTGCGACGGTTCAAACCGTCGCAAAACATGTTGAGTTTTTTTTTGTTGAAATTTCGCGACAGTTATCAACCGTCGCGAAATTCATTTTGAACAATTTGATCCAAAACATTGCGACAGTTATCAACCGTCGCAATCCTCATTGGAGTCAGTGTCAAGATTCTCATCTATGCAAGAATTATCATTTCCCAAAATAGTGTGTTGAAAATTGATTAGTTTAGAAACTAACTCAGGATGGATGGCCAATGGAAGGGATATGAAGTGTGAATAATCAAGATTTCGACTCCTAACTGTCTGTTATCAAACACAAGAAAATAAGCAAACCATAAATTTCTTGAGATTGAGAGATTGCATGTAGAGACAACTTACCTCGTCAATTATGGCCTGAATCTTCTCTGAAGCTGAAGTCACACTATCTATTGAAATGCCGTCGATTGCTGCCAAAAACAATTATACATGTTGGATGATATGAAAAATATCAGAGAAGATTTTGATCTTATTCTAGAATAACTTAAGATTATCTCTTAGAATCAGTTTCCATAACTAACTATTATCATCATGTGTTACCCAATTTGAAGATAATTAGGAGTCTAGTAATACTGTATAAATCATGAATAGTGTTTAGTCTTTTGTATAAAATCATATCAAACCATCAAACACAATTCAAAATCTTTCTTTTTTTTCTTTTCCATCCTTAATGTAATACTCTATAACTTCAACTTAAAAATCATTAAGATATTGGATTTCGTTATCCACTCTTACAAGAGTCATAATAATGCAGACAAGATCTTGCTCCAAATGGCCAGACTGTTAAGAGAGGGAGAGTCTATACTTTAAATGGAAGTTCTGTATCTCACACTCAGTCAATATAAGACTCAATTGTATGCTTCTGGTATAACTATGTTCTGGTCTATTGATGGACGAGGGTGTATTCATGTCAAATCAGCTATCACTTAATTTAATATCTCAATCTATAAAAAAAAAACTAATCAAAGTTGAAAGTTGAAACAGAACCATAATAGAAAATAATTATTTCAAAGCTCACACATACGAGATAGATAGTGAATTATGATAACCCAGAAACTTACTAATAAACTCATCTTCTTTTGAAGAAGGGAATATTATCTTAACCCCCATCTCCTCTTCTATCTTTTTCTGTGTGTATCCCCTGAAACATTATTAAGTATGAGTAAGACGTATATATTCTTATATCATAATAACTGTCTTCTACACTCTCTCTTCGACGATAACAACAGCAACAAGATTTTGTATTACTGTGTCCTTATGATGTTGACAACGTGAATCTCAAACCTAAACTGTTTACTATTCCTGATAGGCATTACTATTTTTCCTTTTCAGCCTATCTATAACTACTAATATGCATCACTAATTATAATTCACTATCAATTTCACCCATGCCATACTCATCCTACCTTCCATCTGAACTTCATATAATTCCAGTTGGCTAAACAATGTTGTTATCAATTCCAAACAAATTAAAAACTAGCTTTTACCCTTTTCCTTTAATAAAACGAAATAGAGAAACACCAACCTGCACAACAAAAACAAAATGAAATAGATGAAATTGTTGACTGTTTAATGCTTAATCAGAAAGAGACCCAAATGCATGTATAGATTGTGATATAATTTATTTCCACTGTACATTGTGGGGAAAATGGAAGAAAAATATCAGACAATAAATATTGAAAGCTATGGTCAGAATCAAGGAAAAAACACAGTCAACAACATAGTGTTTCATGCAAGAGTTCTTATGAAGTCCTCCCATCCAATTTCTATGAAGCCCTGTCATCTGACAACAAAACAATCAATTCTAGTACTATAGTAATATTCAATATAGATTGAACAACTAACAAATCAAGAAACCTGAGCTTAAAGAAAAGGGGCCAAATAAAATATATACGGTGATCACCAGGAACAAATATTGGTTGAAAATTTATCAAATATAAATTATCAATTCATAAAGATAAAAAAATAATGGAAATGAAAAAAAATATAAATCTTGCCTTCACATAAATTGAATGTTTTTCAATGGAGAGAGATGAATCTCCTTCTAGCACTTTGCTGCAACTTGCTTCTTGAACTCCTCCTCCATCTTCTGACTCAACTGTCGTAGCCGTTATCAAGCTTTCTGCAAAAATATAAAAGATACCAAAGTTCTCATTTGATCTACAACATTGAACTATACATCTATACCATAATTAAAGATTAGATAAAACTAACTAGTATATCTGTTTCAATATATTCAAAGGAATATTACCACTCAAAGTCATCACATAAGAGAAATCATGTAAATATCATAAACATAATGAAAAATTATTAGCACTACCATAATGTAAGGGACAAAAAAGACAAACCTTGACAAGAACCAGCATTAGTTGCAATAGGTCTCCAGATAGAATTCATTGTTCTCGGTTTCTTGTCATGATCTTCAATGGAAACTCTCTTTTTTCTACCACCCATTATAAAATCACAGCTTAAACCATAATAAGTTCTCTGTCCCTGATGCCAAAAAAAAAATTTATTTAAATCAAAGAATCAACTTCAGAACTCTTAAACAAGCAAATCTGTTACAATTATTACATCTCAATGAGACACCATTTTCAGTACAGTGTAGCAACATTTTTCTGACATCAACATTTTCAAACAAACAACATATATACATCAACCACAAGATTCACAACAACCATACTTAAATTAACCTCTAAAGCACTAACAATGTACCATAGGAATGCATATCGACCACAACAAACAACAACTATGCCCTACCACAACAATGAATGCATATGAAATCAAAGCAATAGGGTTCGAGCTCAAGTGAAGGGACAAATAGTTAAAGGAAGCACAACAAGATAATACACGAAGGGAGGCCGCAAAGCACTTACCTTATATAGCACAGCAAGATAACAGATGAAGGGAGGCCGCAAACAGAGATCAGAGCAAACAGAGATGGAGCAAACAGAGGACGGAGCAAACAGAGATCGGAGCAAACAGAGATGGAATTTATTTCCCATCTTTGGGGAAAACGAAATCGAGGAGAAAAGGTTTAGTGGCGAGTCTTTGTGGAACGGAGGAGGGAAGGTTTACTCATGTGAAATCTGAAAACGAAATGGAGGGGGGAAAAGAGAAAAGGGTTATTGTCTTTTGGGGGTTGCGGCGGTTGTCTAAA
Source organism: Cicer cuneatum (assembly GCA_037974295.1). Classification (NCBI taxonomy): domain Eukaryota; kingdom Viridiplantae; phylum Streptophyta; class Magnoliopsida; order Fabales; family Fabaceae; genus Cicer; species Cicer cuneatum. Next base: position 1,555,311 of record JBBPBO010001986.1, read on the forward strand.
ACCGCCGCAAGAACCGTTGCAAACCCTTGATTAGGGCGGTTTTTCAGGAACCGTCGCAATCTAAGTGTCGCAAATCTGAAAATTTCTTGCAGTGAATATTATAGTTTTTTGTAACATAAATTAAATAGAAGAATTATTTTAAAATGAAGCAAAAGTAAATCAAATAAAAAAAGTTACGAAGACTAAAATAAACAAAATTATAATTACAAAAGATAAAAAAAAATACTTAATCCATTTTACTTTCCTAAAATATAACATCTTTAGATACATAATTAATATCGTCACGGTCAAGATAAATTATTTATGTCATAAAAGAATAAATATGACAACAACATATATTTTTTTAGGAAAACTACTCTAACTTAATAGTTCTGATAAAATTCGACATATTAGTTGGAAAATAATTGCACTCGATAAATATTATTTTTATGCAAACTAAATTATTATTATTTTTTTATCAGAAGAAATACTCAATCAAAGTATAATTTAATTGATAGTATAAATACATTTTTTATTTATCCGCGTTGAAAGGTGTCAGATTAGAAAAAAATCCTCATATGATGTTATCGTTATAAACACGTGTCAACTTCTTGTGTGACCACGTGTAATTGGATAGCACACCTGTTTGGCGAAGAAAAACACTGGATTTGGTCGAAGAGCGACAACTCAGCAGACCTCGTCGTTGGAATTAACGTAACCAATTTCAATATCAACGATGTCTTTTTGGTCCAAACGAAATCCTCCTCAATTCCGAAATTACCGCTTTCGTAACTGACTTTTTCATTCAAACATAGATAGAGATGAAAATTGGCTAGGCCGTCCATGATGTCCATATGATCTGAGTTACTTATAGTTTAGTCTGATTTGACCTGTTTAATAACAATGTTAGGATTATGTTTTTTAAAACTTATTTATTTAAATAGATTAGATTCACACTTATATAAAAGTCTATTAATATCGGTATATATATATATATATTATTTATTAATGTTATTTTTTATTATTATTTATTAATATTATTATTTACTATTTTAAAGTATATATACATATTTTATTATTTATTAATATTATTTTTTATATTATAAAACTTATCAGTTAGACTATTTTAATATTATTTTATTATGTTAGATTTGATTATAATTTTATTAGTTTTTTTTTATATAAAACTGTCTAATTTAATCTATTTAAAAAAATGTAAAATATAACAAATGTTTTAATGTGAATAAGGCTTTTAAATAAGCTTTCAGGCCATGTCGGATTTTTAAAAATGTCAGATTAGACAAAAAAAAAAAAGCTTATGATAGACTTTAGACCAGACTTAAATCTAAAAAATTTAAAGTACCTATTTCCACCCCTATTCTCACATCCCTTTCTCTCTCTACAGAAATAATATTTGCAATGAAATTCATTTTATTTAATTTGAAATAAAAATTCAATTTTTATTATGTCCTTTTTATTTATTTATTTTTAGGCTTAGCTTATAGAATTTGTGTGTGAGAGGGTATATTCTGGGTTTCGATTTCGATACTCTTTGGTCACGAAATTCTCCATCTATAACTCTTCTCTCATCTTTAACTCCATACTTCATAATATTCTTTGGACGAGTTTTTGGTTTTGTTTCTCAACAGAATAAAAGGTGAGTTTCACGCTTTCATTTTCTTTTCAATTTTTAATCCATTTCTAGCCATCTTGGTCTCTTCTTTTCAATTTATTTTTCTTTTTCATTTTTCGGTGATCTAACAAAATGCTTCATGTGAGTCGGTGTTACATTGCTTTTATTAATTATTATATTTCTGAGTATCGTGTTTGTTGTTGAAGATTGAGTTTTTGCACACTTGGTATAGCTGTTTCGATCGTATGATTTTTGAGATATGCTGCGTGATGCATTAGATGGAGTTCTCATTTTGTGTAAAATTTGTTTTTTTTAGTACTTGATCGTGTGGAACTGTGATTTTTGTTTTTGTATTGAACTGTGTTGTTTTGAGGTTGTTGTCATGTTCTGATTTAATTGTTTGAGTAATTATTGATTGTGTTTAAAAAGAGTATTTTTTGTTGAGGTAATGAATTAGTTTTGAATGCTTGGATCGAAAAGGAAACTTGTCGGATAACATTTCATGGTTGGTTGTTGGTATTTTCCTTTCAAATTGTATCTCCCTCCTAACCCAAAATGGCTTGCATTGCATCAATTTCCAATTTTTATTTCAATTCTGAATTTCTGATAATATTTATGATGATCGTTAGTGTTGGGACCTACTGAACTTGTGGATCTTGTATTTTTTCACAGGATACATTTAGTGACTTCAATTTTAAGACTTGTTTGATATGAGTTTTGTTGGTTCTTAGCAGCTTATATGCCCCAAAAGAGTGAGGAAGATTATATGCTTAGGGACTTTAGTTGCCTGTGAATGTTTGTGTAGCTTCCTTTCCTAAAGGTAATTTTTTTCCCACAAGATTCGTCTTACCAACAGTTTAATTGCATTATTTATTGCAGATTTCTGTAGACTGTGAACGGTGCTGGGAATCGTCAATGGATTTATGTAAATGATATTATGATCAAGATGATGTTTATGGTGGTGTTGATGGTAGATTAGCAGCCGAATAATTTACTTGTAATTTGATTACTATATCATCGTAGCATGGATTAGCGAGTATCAACTGAATGACTCAGTGGCCGGAGTTATTTATTTTTGTTAGTTGTTCAAGTGTATTCTGGAGAGTGAAGTAGCTTTAGAGAATCCAGTTATTGAAATTACTAATAACAGGTTAATATAATATAACTGCTGAGCCATTGGAGTCATCTTTCAGACCTAAGATACAATATTGTGAAAGATAACAAGCATACTAGGAGTGCACATTTTGTAATAATGGAAGTAGCTATTTCTCCACATGCACAGAAGCAAAATTTGCAGACAACAGGTCGCAAAGTGTGTTCTGGATTCCAAAAAGATCTGTGGCTTGTTGTGCGAGAAGGATCTCTGAATGATGTAGAGTCGGCATTGACTTCACTAAAAAAGAGTGGAGGCAATATCAATTTGAGGAACACCTTCGGGGTGACTCCTCTTCATGTTGCAGCTTGGAGAAACCACATTCCCATTGTAAAGAGGCTTCTTGCAGCTGGTGCAGATCCTGATGCCCGAGTATGAGAACTTCTCTATTCTGATTTTTCTAGTTTTGCAGATATGTGCTTGTCGTTTCCTATAAGAAGCATTGGTTTTGTGACAATTTGCTAACATTTAACTTGTATTCATTGATTTATAGCCCTTTAAATTTATAAGCTGAACAATGCAGTGCACTGAAGGCAATTGCATCAAAAAAGATATTGTGTTCTCATAAAACTTTCAACACTTACTTCTAAGGAAATGAAATGTCCTTATAAGATTTATTTATTTATATGGAAATGATTTATTATTGATCAATGTTATACAATGCCAACAGTAACATTCAGAAAATCTGCGATGATCTTCAAATGTTGCCACTTGGATTCAAACCTTGGTATGGTAAATAATTAATAAAACTATGGTAAACTGACCTCCACATTAATTATTTTCTGACCATTGATCCAGATGAGGAGTGATATTTCTTTTTGCAACTTTGTTGGTCATAATGTCATGTTGTCTTTCTTCATTTGGCTTAATAATTCTGCGGTATTGTTTAATTATTTAATCATTGTCCGCAATAATCTCATTGTTTTGCATTGATTCATTATGAAATTTAGACCAGAATCTTTTCATTATCCATAGATCTTTCATACTGAAGGGAAGCTATAATTTAAGAGAAACTAGCTATTGCTTTAACCCTTTTAGTCTATTTATGGTGAAACTTGTTTTATTTTCAGGATGGAGAATCAGGATGGAGTAGTCTTCACAGGGCTCTGCATTTTGGTCACCTTGCTGTTGCAAGCATCCTTCTTCAGCATGGTGCCTCAATTATATTGGAGGACTCTAAATCTCGAATACCTATAGATCTCTTATCTGGCAATGTGTTTCAGGTTTTTGGCAATGAACACAGTTCAGGTATAAGTTGCCGTGCTTAGACAACTTTGTTATTATTTGGATTGTTGTTGCCAATTGCCAATATGAACTAGTCAAATTGGAAGACAATCTGACTTTGCTTTATCTCTAGTTGCTACTGAGTTATTTAGTTGGGGCAGTGGTGCAAATTATCAGCTTGGAACTGGAAATGCGCATATTCAGAAGCTACCGTGCAAAGTTGATTCACTTAATGGTTCGATCATTAAGCTGACTTCTGCGGCAAAGTTCCATAGTGTGGCACTTACTGATCGTGGAGAAGTGTATACTTGGGGATTTGGAAGGGGAGGCCGTCTAGGGCATCCCGATTTTGACATTCACAGGTATATGGTCCATTTCTGTATTAGACAAATATGTTTTTGTTAGTATTGCTGTTACCATGTATTGATAATTGAGATTGAGTTTATTGAGAATTTGGTTAAGTTCCTTAAAATTGGTTTTCAAAATTTGGCCACCAACACCCTATGTTTCCAAAAAACACATAATTGCATTGATAGGTTTGATGTAAACCATATATTTGCATGGCTTGTTCATGATAGTCAACTGCTTTTTTTGTTGTTGTTTTTCTGGGAACCAAAATGATTTTATGCTTTTGGATAACTTTGAGAAAGAGTTTATATTGTTGATTGTTATATTCATTGCAGTGGTCAAGCTGCTGTCATCACTCCCCGCCAGGTAACTTCTGGTTTGGGTTCACGAAGAGTGATGGCAATTGCTGCAGCTAAGCATCATACTGTTATTGCTACTCAGGGCGGGGAAGTGTTCACCTGGGGATCCAATAGAGGTAAAACTTGACAATATTTATGTTCATTAAGTTATGAGTCTTGTATCGTAGAGTGTAAACTACTTTACTGGATGCAACCAAGTAACCTTTTCCCCTACATTCCTGCCCTGCCTTTTAAAAAATTTGGGTTATTTTGTTTATGCTTTGTTGTATGAAATTTGAGAATATGACAGCATTGACATCAACCCTTTTTTTTCTTTTGTTATGCAGAGGGACAACTAGGGTACACTTCTGTCGATACACAACCCACACCTCGTAGAGTATCTTCTTTGAGGTCGAAGATTGTTGCTGTTGCTGCAGCAAACAAGCACACAGCTGTAGTTTCCGATTTAGGTGAAATTTTTACTTGGGGTTGCAATAGAGAGGGTCAGCTTGGTTATGGCACCTCAAACTCGGCTTCTAACTACACCCCACATGTAGTCGAATCCTTGAAGGGAAAGACCTTAACCAGAGTTTCTGCTGCAAAATATCACACAATTGTATTAGGATCTGATGGAGAGGTAACTGTTCGCTGACTATGGTCTTTTTGTTTACAAGTTCAATTCCTTCTAATTGTAAGAAACTGTAGTTACTTTTAATTGACCTTTTCTACTGCTCCTGTATCACTTAAATTTGGAATGCGCACATTTTACAGAGGAGTAAGGCCTAAATTTTTGGGCACTTATATTGTTCTTTCCCAATATTATGTTCAAGTTCAACTGCTTAATTTTTTTCAGGTACATGGATATGAAACAAACATTTTATCATGAATTTTAGTTATATCAAGTATATGTAGTTGTTGTCAGCAGCATTTTTAAATACTAGTTTTTAGTTTTCATCTTTATATTTATCTATTCTGATTTTTCTTGTTTTGCAGGTATTTACCTGGGGTCATCGACTTGTAACTCCAAAACGTGTAGTGATTACTAGGAACTTAAAGAAAAGTGGAAGCATTCCTTTAAAGTTTCATCGCAAGGAACGGCTTCATGTAGTTTCTATAGCTGCTGGAATGGCACACAGCATGGCTCTTACAGAAGATGGAGCATTATTTTATTGGGTCTCCTCAGATCCCGATCTTAGATGCCAACAGGTTCTTATTCTCTGAATTCTTCTCTTCACTTACTTTCCGATTTTCTTGGAACAAATGTGTTGTATAGATACATTTTTCTCCTTTCATTTTGATCTGTTTTTGTTTTTGAAAAAAATTGTACAGTTATATGCTATGTGTGGAAGAAATATGGTGAACATATCTGCTGGAAAGTACTGGACTGCAGGGGTTACAGCTACAGGCGATGTTTACATGTGGGATGCGAAGAAAGGTAAGGATAAGCCACTTGTTGCGACTCGGATGCATGGTGTAAAGAAGGCTACTTCAGTTTCAGTTGGCGAAACACATTTATTAATTGTGGCTTCCCTTTATCATCCTGGCTACCCTCTCAACACGATTGATAACTCTCAGAAGCTCAAGTCGAATAACAGAAATTGTATGGAAGAGTTAAATGAAGACATTTTATTTGAGGATATTGATTCCCATAATACATTAGATACTGTTCAAAATGATAATATAAGACAGAGGTCTACACCCAGCTTAAAAAGTCTTTGCGAAAAAGTAGCAGCAGAGTGTCTACTGGAGCCAAGGAATGCCATACAATTGCTTGAGATTGCTGATTCTCTTGGAGCAGATGATTTGAAGAAATATTGCGAGGTACTGATCTTGACCACCATACAAAGTATTTGCAACACAATTTTTATTGATAGAGATATAGTATTTGTTACATCTCAAATTTTGAATTATCCACATACACACACAGGTCAAGACCATGAAAGAAATGCTGGTGTGTGTCCCCTTAAAGATCACAATTTGACAAGTCTGCATTTAGAACATTGTTGCATGACACCAAACGGATTATTAATTTTTTATATTAAGAATTCATCTCTTTACTGATTATAAATTCATGACCTCAAAAGTCTTTGCCATAAGACACATTAACTGTAATGGTATCATCATGCATGTTCCCTGTAATTTAAGTGGTCCTTACTGGTATATTTAGTCGGATGTGTAAAGTGGGTTGCATATATACTAAAGCTTTATAATATTTACTGGTTTCAGGACATTGTCATGCGCAACCTTGATTATATATTCTCAGTTTCAACACATGCTGTAGCAAGTGCTTCATTAGATGTTTTGGCGAACCTCGAGGGGTTGTTAGACCAGCGATCGTCTGAGCCATGGAGTTACCGTCGGCTCCCAACTCCAACTGCTACACTCCCTGTTATCATTGACAGTGAAGAGGATGATAATGAGATAGAGTATCAAAGAACTTGTGACAAACCCATGAAAATGTCTGCACTGAAATTGGAGAAAGTTCAAAGATCAGATTCCTTTCTACAGCCAAAGGATGATCCCGATAATGAAATCTCCAAAGTAGTGCGAGCTATAAGGAAGAAGTTGCAGCAGATTGAGATGCTTGAAACTAAGCAGTCTAAAGGACATCTTCTCGATGATCAGCAGATTGCAAAACTTCAATCTAAGTCAGCACTTGAGAGCTCGCTTACAGAGCTTGGTGTTCCTTTCGAGACCTCACAGACTAAAGAGTCGTCTTCTATACTAGCAGAAGGGAAAGGTAGTAGTAAGAAAGGTAAATCATCAAGAAAACAAAGGAGAAAGGGCAGTAGCAAATCAAGCATAGAGCAGACAGAAATAGAATCCATTTATTCCCAAAGTGAAGTGATCCCCGAATCTGAAGACCTGGACATTGACATCATGACCGCTCCTACTTCAAAGGTTGGTTTCCAATGTGTTATTCATGCCATCTACGTTGAATTATACTCAACTTTATGTTTCGGAAAAAATTAGTTGCATAGTTCCTTCCGTTTCTTGCACTGCTTAAAGTTTAACTTATTTGATAGGTGGAAGAGGATATCTGCAAACATTCCACAGAAGGCCAGGGTGAAAAAGATGTAGCTTTTGTTGTTCAAAAGATAGATGCTTCAGAGTTGCTGAAAAGTAAGGGTCAGTCACCAAAGGTTTCCAAGAAGAAGAACAAGAAGGGTGGTCTTTCTATGTTTCTGAGTGGTGCTCTTGATGAATCTCCAAAAGAGGTGGTGCCTCCCCCGACACTGAGAAATGAAGGTCCTGCATGGGGCGGGGTGGCCAAGTTTATGAAGGGTTCTACTTCTCTTCGTGAAATCCAGGACGAACAGAGCAAAATAAAGGGTAACAAGCCAACTGTTGTTAAAGACAAGGTGGAAGATCTTTCTGATTTTGGCAGCGGTGGCAAAATAAAGTTGAGTTCATTTCTTCATTCTAGCCCAATACCTGTTGCCTCAACTCAAAGTTCCCTGGCAACTGATGGAGAAAAAAACACCCCTCCTTGGGCTGCTTCAGGAACCCCTCCTCAACCCTCTAGGCCATCTTTAAGGGACATCCAAATGCAACAGGTTTGTGAATTAAGGCTTCCTTTCATGTGTTTTGCCCCCATGGTAATGTGTTTGTAGCTCTGTAGCACTGACATCTCTAATCAAAGGTGTGTTCGGGTGTCCAACACGTGTCAGTGTCTGGCACGGACACAATATTGACATCGTGATTACATTCAATTAATTAATTTTTTCAAATTATTACCGGTGTCGATGTGTCAGTATCTGTGCTTCATAGGTTTGTAGTGTATGCTTCATATCAATTGGTGATAATTCTTGATGCCTATAGGCTCATGCATATTTTAATTGCATTTTGGTATATTTTTTAGTTTAATTTTAATCAGTTGTCGGTGTAAAATGTTTTACATTGTCACCAAATGACAATCAATTATGTGTCTTCAGAAGTAGTTTGAATTAAGAGATTAATTTTCATATATTGTAGGTGTAAAAAATTTTACATTGTCAATAAATAACAACCACTCTTGTGTATGATTTTAAAAGTAGTTATTGTTAAAGTCAAATGTTGCATGATCAAATGATTATGATTGATTAACAATGTAAAAAATCTTTTACACTAACTGTATATAAAAATTAAATCCTATAACTAAATCCCAATGTTTTTAATGATTTATTGACGGAGTATATAAATCATTTTTCCCCTCTCAAATGTTATATGAAAAATATGAAAATAATATAGTATTGAGATGCTTTAAGATAAGAAGTTAGTTCAACGAGATAAACTAAGATACTCTAACATACTATTAAGATTTTATATTTTATTTTGTCATATTCTAACAATAGTGTTTAGTGTTCAACTGAGATTGTTGTTTGGTAACAGGTAAAGAAACTACAAGGCCTTTCCAGTAGTCCAAAGACTAGAACTTCTGGGTTCACTATAGCTACTGGTCAAGGCTCACCATCTGAAGCAACCGGGGTGAACCGTTGGTTCAAGCCCGAAGTTGAAGCACCATCCTCCATTCGTTCAATTCAAATTGAGGAAAAAGCTATGAAAGATCTCAAGCGCTTCTATAGCAGCGTAAAGATTGTCAAAAAGTAATGTTGAGGCTCTTTCAAGTGATTATTGTCAGTCTACCCTGTGCTCTACCCTTTTCTTGCTCCAATCCAATGACTGTATATTAGTCTGTAGAAATAGTTTTAGTGTGTACATTCTTCTTTCTTCGCTTTCTCAGTCTTTTCCCAAGTAGAATTGTATATGATCAATAATGATACTATGGACCTGGTGTTAATTGATGGAGTGAGCTAAGTTGCACTGAAGGGTAGATATGGTCACAGATTTTCCTTTACTCAAATAACTTCCAAAGGCTCAAGAAAATTGTCAGAATAAGAGATGATACTTATCTCCAAAAATAAGGGATATGTATGTTCCCATACGTAGGATATATTTTTTTTATATATATCCAAGATATAGAACCGTGACCCTTTTGTAATTCCATAAAGTTGTTCCATTTATTTGAGGAATCTTCTGCATTTGGAGTGAATTACAATTGTTCAAAAGCTTTTTATAAGCCCTTTCTGTAAGCAAGCAACTTGTGGGATCCCACCTTTTCATGTCTTGCAAATCAAGTTTATCAATTTATTATTTGTTTTAACGATTTTATTTTACTTTTGTGGCATAGTTTACTCGATTTCTTGTTGGAAATGTTATAATTTTCTTCTTCTATCAACTAGTCAACATTACTTTGTTAGGACTTCTCAGTCCAAAGCCGAGCAGGACAGTTTTTCACCGAATTAAAATAAGTCTTCACTCTAAAAAGTGGAAAACATTTTGAAGTGATTGACACATATCATCCTGCTTGATTCCTATGTGATCACGTATCTATTACTATATGTGTAGAGATTGGTAAATTATTTTTTTCCACACGTTGGATTCTTTACTTTATTCAATGCATATTTTTTTTAAAAAAAGAAGATTGATATCCATATGATGATATGATCATGTGGGTAGGACCAAGGAGAGTAATTTCCCCCTCACTTTCTTGTTGTTGCTATTTTCCTCTTTTTTGGTAATAATATTTCCCCTCTCACTTTGGCACTTACACATATGGCACGGTATATAACAGGAAAATATTTGGATTTTCATAGGTCTATGAAAAATTATTGTGATACATCCAAAAGAATCACATAGTAAAAATTGAGCTCTACTTAATCTTTACTGCGTGTACAAGTTTGCTTCAAATGATGAGAGATACATGCACTTGTTAGCATTTATCCTTGAAATATTTGTGACCTTTATATGAACAATGTGATAATCATAGTCTCATTAACTTCAAGGAGTTATCTTAGGTATTTATATGAACTTGAATGACATGATTATTTTCTGACATAATATAGTTGCATCCTCGCTTTGTACGTTTAAAGCCAAAAAAGGGAGATATACACAATTAACTTGTTTGCTATGCTCTATTTTCCTTTTGCATCCAAAGGTTATATTTATGTCAGAGAAATAGGAGAACACAAAAATTGGAGAGAATAGGAAGAGGAAATATAGACCAAGACAAAAAAAGTAAAAGGTTGATTGGAAATGTTGTGGGGCTAGGCAAGTGGTGCCTACGTTTGGAAGAAAGGCAAAAGGTGAAAAATGCACTATTTGATTAATATGATGATGTGATAATCTCTATAATAATGTGTATACTACTATGTGTTAAATAATAGGCACCAATTGTTTGGTTTTTAGATGATGTGATGTTCCCTTATGCCTTATGGAAGTGCGTGAGAGATTTTGAAAATAATGGAAACGAATTGAAAGACACGAGACAATGTACAAGACACTTCAGCCAAAACGTAGGTCACCTTGATAGTAAGCATATGTTTGTTGAGAAACCTGCATGGCCGTTTAAACATTCTAAGATTTAGTCCTTAAATTTTATTTATTTATTTTTAGTCTCTATTTAAAAAAAAATTTAATTTTTATATAATCAAGATAAAAACTAAAACTAAATAAAAAATTTAAAAACTAAACTTAAAATGTTATAATTTTGTAACAATTAAAAATATATTTAACTAAAAAAATTCACTTATTTTGTTACATTATAAAAAATAAAAAAATTAAAATCTTTATTAATTGGAAGTCATGTGCTATTGGGCTGTTTGCACAATTCAATAACCGTTTTTTAAAACATGGTAGAATTAAATAAAAGAAAAAAAGTAATTATTTCAAATTAATAGAACAAGAAATGTGATTACAATGAAAATATAATACACATATAATGAACATAATAATTAAACTAACAAGTTTTAACTAGTTTACTATTAATAATAACCAATTTATATATCATTTAGATTAATAAAGGAGTATTGGTATGACATAAAAGGGGATTTTATTAGATTTGTATCTGAGTTTGATGTGTATGGTTGGATCATCAAAGAGGCAATAGCTATTTCATTGTCATGGTCCCTATTAGAGAAAATCATCAAAAAATTGGTGACTAAGCTTTTGGCCATTTCACTGATCGGATATATGGTTCTGCTAAGTTTTTTTTTTTTTTTTTGCAAATAGACCGGAAAAGAAATCCATAAGGTCATCTTAGGGACCCAATCAACATTTGTCAAAAATAGGTCGATTCTTGTGAAATATTGATTGTCAATTAGTTATTGGACGAGACAAAGAAGAGGATGAAGAATACATTCTTTTTAATGTTGATTTTGAAAAGACTTATTACTCGGTAGAGTAGAGCTACTTACAGGCCATTATGCAGAAAATAATATTTTGCAATAAATAGGGGAAATGAATTGTAGAATGCATGACGAATTGTCCATCCCATCTAAGGAGACGAAGTACCACCCTACCAACATTATCTTAACCCAACCAACATTATCGGTCCTATTTACATTCTTCATTTTCCAATCTCAAGCTGCATTTATGAGATACTGTTCGCTTTGAATATGATGAATAAGCTATCACAATTTTGTCTTTAGTAAAATGTGCCTCGATAAGTAGAAGAATGTGTACGTTATTTTATAAAATACCCTTAATCTCGATTCTCAAGTAATGTTGAACTTTTTAGTGTATCAGAACAGTAGCCCCCAAATTGAGGGTAAAAGGTTTGCCAATCCTCATGTGTGGCTTAACTTACCTAGTTAACTAAGACCATTCCCGAAGACAACACACCCACTTTCCCAAACCAAGATATGAAATGCCATTCAACATCCTACTTGGTAACCGAAGTCATGACCCACCAAGAACATATATGAATCATATGCAAAATTGACACTCATTGAAAACGTCTGACAACAATCTTAGATATAAGTTAGTATCCCACTTTAGTGACATAACGAACTCTTCCAAATTGAACCTCAACCCATTACGTTAGAAACAACACCGTAAGACCCATATTCTATTAATAGTTGATTCTCATTCCAATGGTCTTGCCTCATCAAGGGCCTCATATATTTGTTATAAAATAAATATGACATAGCAAGGTATATACAATTTTCATCTCTAAACCTCTACCCTTTCTCAATCATTTACTAACTTAAGTGTCGTAATGTTTGCAGATACACACCACCCTCATCCAAGCCAACCATCCTTCAGAGTCATATTCAAATCACATACCATAAAAGAATGACAAAAAATCCGTATCCGCTACAGGTATAAAATAGATAGCTTAAAGGGTATCCAATAGATAAAATAAACAAATATTTTGACTATCCATTAGTTAATGAATATAAAAGTGAATGTTATAATAGTCATACATATGATATGCAAAAATTAGTACCTGATAATAAAATTGATATGTTGTAATACTTTTTGTATAAGTATTAATGTATTAATACACTTTGTAATAAAATTTTGTTATATATTATATTTGTGTTAATATTTCTTTTATTGACAAAAATATAGGGGGGAAATTCTACCATTTACAACAACAAAAACAATTTTTATACATAAATAATTTCTTTTTATTAAAAAATAATATTCATATATATTCATTGATATCTATTAATAGTTAAAAATTCATCAAATATCTGCACAAATATTATTTTTATTCTAATAGATGGTCCATAGATACCAGTTGTCATCCCAAATCGTAACCTCCAGCGTCTGAGAATATGCGATTGAGAGTATACACAGTAACAGTAACAGTAACATGTAGTCCATTAAGAATGAAAAGTTATAAGAGACAATACGACATACTGAAAAGCAAGATGAGTGGCAGTGACACAGTTTTCCTTGAAGATGTATATATCTAGCAATGTAGTAGTGACATATAGCTTTATCTTTCCGCGTAGTATGTGACTCCAACGACCCTACTTTAACTAATTTCATATACAATAATAATATAGTACACTTATATTTTTTATTCATTCATTACCTTTATTTTCTTTTTATATCACATCATCAAATATATAACACATCATATATATTTTTTTTTATATTTTATATTTTTATTTTTTTTTATATTATCAATATATCACATTTATTATATCATTTTTTTATTTTATATTTTTCTTAATGTTTAAAAAAGACGTATGAATTTTGAGAAATAATTTTGCAAGAAGAAAATGTGTCCTAAGTAGAGGTTGTGGAGGCCCATGATGCTTTAAATTTGGTCCTCCTCGTTATTTTGAGTGCTTTTCTTTCTTTAAGCAAACTCTCTAGTCTCTCTCTTTGTCATAAAGCTACAGCTAGCCTCAGAAGAAGACAACATATTTTCCACACTTTTTCATTATTGTATTCCTATAGTGACCTGTCTATCATGTTCTTTACCCTTATCAAAAACTTCTTTCATAATAACTAACTCACTCACTTTCTCTCTCCTATTTAATTATTTAGTGGTCTAGTAGTGATTGGAAACTTGAGTGCTTGCAAGCCTTTCTTGGTTCTCTCGAATCTAGAGAAAGAGATAAATAGAATAGAGAAGAGACACACACATAAGATGGAACCTGCAGAGAGAGAGAGAGAGAGAGAGAGTGTGTGCATGTCACTTATAAATATATATAACATATGCTTGGAATTTCATCATATATTGTTCCTTCCTTTTATATTGAAGAAGGAAAGAGAGGTTTTTGGAATGAAGTTTGATCCGAAATCATTATCTTTCTTTTCCTTTAGTTTTTCTTTTAAAAAAATTCTTTAATTTGCATGTCCTCATCAAAGAGTGAGAGAAAGAGATTTGTGATGGAAAGGGAGTGTTTGGAATGAGGTTTGATCCAAGATCATCACATCATATATCATTTGTTTCTTCTTCCCTAATTTCATTACTTTATAAAAAGATTAATTTATTTATTTTCTTATATATATATATATATGTATGCATATATAATATATATCATCTAACTCCATGCATGAGATGAGATTGATCTCGGACCAGGCTTCATTCCTCACACCTACCTTTCCTAGCTAGTTTGTATCATCAACAAGCCTAGCCAAAGGAAAATAATCATTTTATTTTCTCCTTCACATGATATATATATCCAGGTAATCTTTTTTGTTTTTCTCTTACAAAATAAAAATATGGTATAGATATTTATATATCAGATCTAAGTAGATCGCTGTGTGTTTATGTTGTAGCTAACTATAGCCACATAATTAGTAATATATAATAATATAAATAAACAAGAAACCGCATCAAAACACATTAAACAAAGTGATAGATTAACTCACAAGAAAAAAATGGTGAGTGTCCAATCTCATTCCATTGTTATCTCCTCCAAATCTACACCAAATCCAAAACTCTTCTCCTTATGTGAACAAATCAAGCTTCACACTCACGCTCCTCTTCTCTATGTCTACAACAACATCATCAACATCAACATCAACCTTCATTGAAACACTTAAAAATTCTCTTAGCCAAGCTTTGGTTATTTTCTATCCACTAGCTGGAAGGTTGAGTTGGATCAAAGAAGGAGGACGATGGGAAATTCATTGCAACGCCAAAGGAGCGCTTCTAATACAAGCCAAATGTGAAGAATTAACCAATTTGAATGAATTTGGTGATTTTGTGCCAACTAATTTGGTGTCACAACTTATACCAAACATTGATTACAATCTTCCCATTCAAGATATTCCTTTATTGGCGGTGCAACTAACGAGGTTCCGATGCGGCGGTTTTACGTTAGGTGTCGCCTTATGTCGCGCGACAATTGATGGAACGGCCACCATGCGTTTCATGAACGCGTGGGCTAGGCTAGCGCGTGGAGAGAAATTGAATGAAAATGAATTGCCATGTCATGATCGAGTCGTGTTAAATTAGCGCAAACTCAAACATTCAGCGTCCTTTCATTGCCCTCCTGAGTTTCATGCACCACCTGGTTGGGTGGGGCGTGACGTGGACAATACTAGAGAAGTTGTTGTTGCTATTGTGAAACTCGGGCAAGAACAAGTTTATAAGCTCAAGAAAAAAAACTGGTTCTTGCGTGAGTTTCCAACCTACCTCTAAAGATATTTCTAGGAAAAAACCTTATTTAATTTTTGAGATTATTGCAGGATATCTTTGGAGGTGTGTCACTAAAGCGCGTTATACGTGGGGAAATATAGTGATCAACCAACGAGATTGTCCACATTGGTTAATTGTAGAAATTGTTTAAAACCACCTCTCCCTAGTGGTTATGTTGGGAATGCCGCATTTCCAAACGTGACGCCAAATCGCTCCTTTAATGATATTATTTGTAAGCCTTTGGGCAATGTTGTAGAGGATGTTAGGGAAGCACTTGAAAGAGTGACAGGGGATTATGTAATGTCGGCACTTGATTACATAGATAGGGAGAAAGAAATGGATTTGTTGAGATATAATTTTCACTACCCTGCAAAAAGTGTGTGTGAGGGACCATACAAGAGGAACCCAAATCTTTTTGTTGTTAGTTGGATGAATTTTTCTTATAAAGATGCAAATTTTGGGTGGGGGGAACCTACATATTTTGGGCCAGGGTACATGGATTCTGAAGGGAAGGCTTTTGTTATGATTCATGAATGATAGTGATGGAGATGGTTTTGTTGTGGCGATTTGTTTGGAGGCATGTTTTATAGATAGTTTTAAGAAATTGTTTAATGATGATATTGATGATTTGTTTTGTACTTCTAAATTGTGAAGCAAATGTTGAATGGTTAAAGAGATTTGATTGAAGTAAATGATGTTGGTCCAATACATTAATTGCAGTGATTCATTTGGGAAAGAAAATCGTGCAATTGTTTTGATTATTTTTGTTTATAATCAATTTTGATAGTTTTGATTTGAAAATTAAGAAATGAGGTTAATCAAATCTGTTTTTTTATTCAACTTCAAATCTGTTGAAAGGTGGATTAATATTTTTGATGGAGTAACGTGCAGGATATGCATCTTTGAGGTGCCGTGATTAAATTATAATTTTGATATTCTATATTTTCTTATTTATAACTTTGGTTAATTTATATTTTGATAAAATAGTTTGAAATTAGTAAGAAGAAAGAATTCACCTATATAGTGTCAAAACACCGTATGAGTATGGATGTAAGTAGACATGTAAAAGCAAGCTACTCAACCCATTTAAGGCTAGTCTTTAATGGGTTGCGAGTTTTTTCGTATCGAGTTAAAAAATCTTGTTTTAATATGGGCTGATAAAATATTATCCGAACCTAGCCTTAGACGGGTTGCGGGTAACCTGCATATTTTTTACAATTATTTTTAGGGTTAATTGCAGTTTTAGTCTCTTATTTTTATTGACTCACGAAATTGATCCTCTTATTTTACAAGTCGACAATTTTGATCTATCTCTCTGATTTTTTAACTAAAAAATGATGACTTGAAACGCTTTAAATAACGTAAAATATGATACAATGATGTAAAATAATTAATACCCATGAAATTAGAATAAAACACCGTAAAAATTTAACTTTCAACTTTAGAAATTTTTCATATTTTTAATTTAATTAATGACATGTGATAGGATGATTTATTAACGAAGGGGTGTTGGATTCAATTATTTCAAATTAACTAGTCTTTGTTTATAATAAAAAAAAGCAAACTTTTGAATTTGAAATAATTTCTATCATTTTTACTTAGATTTTCTTAAAAATTATATATTTTTAAAATTATATATTGAAATACAAAATTAAAATTACTTTTTTAATCTAAACATACTCATTATTTTCCGTTGCAAAATATACTTTAACAAATGACACATAATTAATAAATATAGTTCCTTTATCAAACATGTCATACTTTACACATTAATTTTTTTTAAAGTAATATATTTAGGGCTAGATTCTTAAAATAAACATGTTTATAAAAATAATTATTTAACCAATAATATATATGGAGAATGCTAGCAAATGTTGTTAAAACATTGTTTAAGCAATCAAAAGAGGTAAATTTGGGTCGGAAAATGCCACCATATATACGGGCAAATCATGTTATTCCAATTTTAACCAACAATTTTCATTATAATATTAAACCAAATACAGATAGTATCCATATTAGAGAGGGACTATCATAAATAATTCTACTAATATGTCTATTATTGGACTAGGTTCTAATTCTATTTAATCAAAACACAATTTATCAAATGGTTTTGACTTTTGACACAAAACTTGCTAAATGTAACTAATTCCAAACTTAAAAAGAGAGAATCATAACCAATATCTCAACTTGACACGAGTGATACTAAATCAATGTTAATACCAATGTCAATCAATTTTATTAGATGAAAAGAAACAACACAAAAACAAGACGCATAAAAAGTTCAATGCCAATTGCCAAATGTACAATCACAGCAAAATTTAAACAGCCCCTAATCACATCATTAAACCTTAATTTATTTGACAGAATAGTCATCACAGTTTGGAACTAGTAATCATCTCAATATCCTCATAAAACAATTTCTTCAAAGCATCTAAATGCAAAGGTTGCAAACAAACCGTTACCAAAAAACCACCACCACCACCACCACCAACTCCTTCATCAACAACAAAAGCCTTACCAATACCATCAGAATTAATTATTCCAGGAACCAAATAATCAGGTTTCCCCCACCCAAAATCACTCTCATAAAAAGGAAAATTAGTCCAACCAACAACATACAAATTAGGGTCACCACCAAATTGTCCCTTATTTTTACCATAGTTATAAAACCTTTCCTTCAACAAATTCATATCTTTCTCATTAGCTACATAATCAAGAACAGATCTTACATACTTATCATTTATCTTTTCAATAGCTTCCCTCACTTTCCCAACCACATTACCTAAAGGCTTGTGCACAACATCATCAAATGAACAAGTTTTTGTCACTGTAGGAAAAGTTGCATTCCCAAAATAATTCTTAGGCAAAGGTGGATTCAACCTTTTTCTACAATTAACCGAAGTTGTTAACCTTGTTGGTTGTTTCCAATTTCCTTCAAAACGCACTTTACAAACACACCTCCATAAATAACCACAGATAACCTCAAAACTAGTATAACCTCGTAACTTGTTTTTTTCATTGTTGGCTTTGTTCTTGAGTTTTTCAACTTGGTTTTTGGTGATTTTCAACATGGTAGTTTCATAAAGTGGTTTCTTAATCCTATGTAGCATGTTATTACTATCTTCTTCCCAAAGGGGTGGTGGAGAAAACTCATGGTGTTGAAAACGTGGCGGTTTATGAAGGATCTTTGAATCTAACAAAGTTCTGTCAAGAAAAGGGATGAAATTTGTGTTAAAGTTTTCACCTTTAGCAAGTTTAGCCCATGAATTGATGAAATTGGAAACAGAAGCACCATCAACAAGAGAACGAGAAAGAGCAAGAGCAAGAGTGAGGGACCCACAAGGGAATTTTGTGAGTTGAACAACTAACAAAGGAATTTGTTCAATTGGGACATCATAGTTAATTTTTGGGAGGAGTTTTTGGAAAACATGGGTGGAATCAAAATTACCAAGATTTTTGAAAGTGAGATCTGAAGTGGCTTGTAAGAAGAGTGCACCTTTGTTGTTGCAGTGGAGTTGTAAAAAGTGATTTTTTTGTGTGTAGTTTAATCGACCTGCGAAAGGGTAGTAGTGAGTAAGTGTTTTGGAGAGAGAGGTTATGAGAGTGTGTGTTGATGGTGGAGAATGAGAATGATTGTTGTTTATGTAGAGATAAAGTTGGTATGCATGATTAGGGAGTTTGATTTGGTCACAGAGAGAAAGAGAGAGTGTTGTGGTTGGTGTTGTCTAAAATAATTATGTTTTCGTGTATATAACATTAGAGACTCCAAAAATCATTAAATATTGACTCTACAATGCATTAAAGACGAAAAATTAATAAAGCAGTGAAATTTAAAAAAAAAACACTAAAATACTTTTAAAGATTTTTAATATTAAATATAATTTATGGACTTTGTTTGTAGAATTGAGTTTATTTGAAAAAATTATTATTTTTGGTTTTATACATTATAATCATACATTTGAGATAGCGATGAATGTTTAATAATTAATATTTCTTTAAAATAATGTAACAATTAGAAAGATGTAAATTTTAACAGATTATTCATTAATATATTAATTTTAACATATTATTTGGTCCATCATATAGATTATAAATGATTAATATACTATTGACTTTATACTTATTACTACATTTTAATGCATATATTTTTTACATTATACTTTTTTGTGTTCTATTTTCTCATAATTTTTAATAAATCGGTTGATCAAACATTTAAATATTTTTTTATCAATTTTAAATCTTATTCATTCAATATAACTAAGATTTTAACATAATAATTCAATGGATAAATTTAATATATGAATTAGTTGCAATTACATTCTACATATTCTCAAACGTGTATTTATAAATTCATATATAATAATTACTCAATTAAACTCACTTGAAAAAAATACTATACAGACAAAATTAATAAAATATTATTTTTAAACTTTTTAAAATGATATTCACAATAATACTAATACTAATATGTTAAAGTCACTTTTACAAAAATGTTATACCATCACTTTTACAAGCAAATTATATTGGCTAGTCTTCTAACAAACCTACTTAAGGATAGTGGTGCAACCTTAAATGATGTCTCCTAAAATTCTGGGATAGTTTAGATCTGCCAAAGAAAATGATCAGAGATTTGCTAGAATTTGGAAGATCATTCACTGTACACTGCTAATAAAAATGCATACTAAATGTTCAAAATCAACCTTCCACACCCTTTTAATGAATATATATTTAGTTAAAGAATCAAGATGATAGCTACTCAGAGAAAATAGCCTTAGTAGGTTCAGTAGAAAGACCAAACCCAAATGAGAAAAGGGGATCATAATGAGGATCTCCAACATTCATTGGAAGTTGATCAACACTTTTGAACCATGTTCTTGGAAGTTTTCCTGTGAAACCATAGTCACCATATAAAACATCAGCCACACCTTGGCCTTCACTACCTGGTAACCAACCAGCGACAACTGCATCTATCAAATCAACATATGGTTTGATAACTAAAGGGCGACCGGAAATAATGATAACCACACATTTTATAGCTCCACAAACATTTGTTATGGTCTCAGGACCAGGGTTGGGGATTGTCAAGTTCATATTGTCACCATGCATTTCAGCATAAGGATGCTCTCCTACTACAACTATGGCATAGGAAAATCCATTGGATTCAACAAATTCTTTATCAGGGTTCTCCTTGTAGATCACTATGGTCTCTGGATCAACAGTGTTTTTTACAGCACTGAGAATTGTAGTCCCTGGTCATATTAAGAATGTTCACAAGAATAAGAAAGGTAGCAATATATAGTTGATAATAATCAACAAGGTTTATTTTGATGCACTGGCACTGCAGATGTAGAAAACTTTACATTGTCAACCAATTACGAATCATGTTTAACAATCTAGTGATTATGATTGGTTGATTGTGTTAAAAATGTTTACTCTAACTACGCTTATCAATTAAATCCCAATTGAAATGCAATTAAAATTTAAAATTAATCTTACCTTTGAGAATATCATTGCCACTGATTCCTTGCCATTCAACGGTCCATCCACCACACTGATATCCTAGATTATTTGCATGGCTTCCAGCCACAAGTATTTTTGGAACCTTTTTAGGAAGAGGTAATAAAGGCATCTCAGCAGATTTACCATTTTTCAGAAGGACCATTGATTTCCTTACAGCTTCTCTAGCCAGTTCTCTATGCTCCTGTTCAGAATTTCAGTAAGCATATAGTAGAGATCCTTATAAGTTAGATCTAATTATGAACTTAGGGAATTTAAATGAACTATGGCAAAGAAAAGAAGAAAAAAGCTAACCTTAATCCCCAGATAGTTGACCAAACTGTAATCAGCAAAAGGGTTCTCAAAAATACCCATCATGAATTTAACCCGCAAAATTCTTTTCACTGCATCATCAATTCGACTCATAGGAATTAATTTATTTTTCACCAATATAGTTAGATCGTCAATGAACTCTTTGTAGAATTTTGGAACCATGAACTGCAAACCCAAGCAAAGTGTGTAACAAAAATATTAAATGTTTCATCATTGTATGAACATCAATTCAAGCATATATAGCATATACTTTTGGCCTAAACTACCATGTCAATGCCAGCAGAAACTCCTGCTTGAACCGAATAAGTGCAGTTGGCACGAGGTGGATCGGTGATCCTATCAATACCCTCAAAATCTGTAATAACCAAGCCCTGTCGTAATCCAAGAAAAATGCGAGGAGTTATATGAAATTTCGCATATATGATGATTTTGTGTTTCAAAGATATATTAAACAAATTATTTACCTGGAAATGGAGAGTGTTTTTGAGGAAGCCAGTAATAAGGTCATGGTTAGCATGCATTTTTACTCCGTTCCAACTTGAGTAAGAGACCATAATGGTTGCCACACCCTTGTTAATGGAGCTAAAGTAGCCTGGCATGTGAATTTCCATCAATTCATTTCTATCTATAACAGTGTTACTCTCATCAATCCCGTTGGTTGTTCCACCATCACCCACATAGTGCTTAGCACAAGCTATAACCTTTTCTCTGTCCAGAAAGTACATGAGTATTTCAGAAACTTAACACTCTAACTAAACCAAAATCAATATCATGATTTAACATGAGATAAGTACTTTATAGTATGGTGCAACATAACATAAGCCGCATATTTGTTTTAAGGGAAATCTATGACTAAATGAACGAACTCTATCTCTTTGCCCATTTTAATACATATGGGATTCAATTGAATTAAGAGCAATAATCTCAACTACAAGGTTCAATTTAATTGATACTTTACTGAACAATCATTTTAAAACTAATTGATTTGATATCTAAAATCGTACTTTCCAGCAATAAAAGGAACATCCTTTGGCATATTAGGAGGGATGTCCCCTTGCAATCCTGATATGATTTCAGTCATAGCTTGAACTATTTTAGGATCTTCACTGTAGCTTTCATAACACCGACCCCATCTTGGATCTCTACAAACCTATCAAAACAGTATAAGACAGTGCAAAAATCTTAGTATAAGTTGATTGATGGCATTAATATTTGGTTGTATTTACTTACTGCTACACAAGGTGCATAAACATACTGAATTCCTGTTGCTCTAACTTCAAGTGCAGTTGCAGCTCCAATTCTCTTGACTAGTTCAGGGTCCCTAGCAGCAAAATAGAAATATCCATTATTATCATTTATAAGAAGAACATCATTGACTTGAATAAGCAATAGAATAATTAGTATTAATTGCTAAGGAAAACTCCCTAATGATAACATGGAAAACATATTAACTTTGGTACAAATCAGCAAAAAAATAACTCAGTTTCTAGATCTGACTGAGCACGTCTGACACAAACCTATGTATGTTTGAGTGTGCTTTAGAATTTCTGATGACTAAGTTCATCCATATTTGTGTTTCAATTGTTTCATCATCACATTTCAAACTACAGAACTAGGGATGTGTCTAGAAACTAGCAAAACCACTAATTTACTAACATTTGTCTATAAAAAAATCACCTGGTAGCTCCAAGTCCAATATTGTGAGGAAAAATAGTTGCTTTATAAACAGAGCTATGGCCATGAACACCATCAATACCATAAAATATTGGAATTCCAAGCCTGGTTGATAAAGCATCCTTCTGAAATTCATTCAACATGTTAATCCAGTCTTCAGCTGAAGCCTGTGGAACTGGAATACTCCCTCCCTCACTCATAACACTTCCTAATCAAAACACAAGTATTTTTCATTAGTGCCTAATTGAATGAGGAAACAAAAAAATCATTAACTTTACCTATAAAATACTTGTTGAGCACATTATCAGATGCATACTTGCGCTCAATCTGTAACATTTGACCAATTTTCTCCTCAAGAGTCATCCTGTTAATAAGATCCTCAACCCTAATATCAATTGACTCTTTAGGGTCCTTATACTTCATCATGGATTCTGTCTCCAACAAACCTGCCCAGTTACATAATAGCCAAAACCCCACAAAAAATATGGGAATATTAGCCATTTTAGCCCCTCCTATGAACTGAATTTAATTCAACAACGTTTGTAAGACTCTGTTCATTGAAAGAAGATCGATTATCATTGTGCATATAAATAACTCAGGTGCACCACATTAACCTCTAATAATGAAAAAAATAATATTAATTTCCCTCTAAAAAGAACATAAAATCTGCATCACGTAACACTAAAATGGCACAATGAGATTGATAATCATATATATATATATAGGCTTATAGAACAAGAAATCACCTAGAGTTTAATGTGGAAAGGAAAGCTTGCCTTGAATGCATGGAATGAAGAATCAAGTAGTAACCATTACCAAATGGTGAAAGTGATGAAATATATTTGAGAAATGATTAATAAGGTAGAAGACATTACAATTCCGTGACACAAGTATGTTGAAGAAATAAATATATAGGACGTGGGGCAGGTTTCACATTAGTGCTCACATCTGCTACCTTGCAAGCAACGCCAATGTCCAAAAATAATAATAATTAAAAACCTGCAGATAAGATAATAAAATAACATCTTCAAGATTTGATGCGATAATTTAAATACTAACAACGTGTACTCTCATGATACTAAGTTTTTTATTTAAAAAATAATAATAGAGTTGCCAACTCGTGGGTTGCACTTGGAGTTATAATAAGGAGATTTCATTATTAATTTGTTAGTACACCACTTTGTATATTATTAACTTGTTTTACTTTCATGTTCTTTGTTTTTGTCTAACTATGTACTAGTATCTAACTTTTAAATGTGTGTTGTGAAGTGTCTTTAACAACTCTACATGTATTGTATTAACTATGATACTAAGTTTTTTATTTAAAAAATAATAATAAACAACGAGTTATGGTAATCAAACAGATTCAAATTAGAGAACGGTTGGTTGATGAATCACAATCATAGACTTCAAATTATTCACTCTCATATTTGCTAAAATATTTGCATATAGTGTTAAGTGTGAGGTGGATCTTATTATATAAATAAATTTTTTCAAAAATCTAAAATGAATTTCAAAATTTGAAAATGTAATTTTTTTTGTGATTAAATTAATTTAAATAATTTGAAAATGTAACTAATTGTTATTCAGTCCTTCTCTCTACTTGTTATTCAATCTTTGGTTCTCTTCTTTGTATGATAACATAGTATTATAGGTGATTTTTACATCAATTAGACGTTGACAATGCTTTTTTACAAAATGATTTAGATGAAGATGTTTATATGCAAAATTACCTCATGGCATTTCTTCTAATAAATTTAATGAAGATGTTTATATGCAAATTACCTCATGACATTTCCTCTAATAAATTTAATCAAGTTTGTAAACTTCTAAAATCAATTTATGATTTAAAACAGTCCTAGACCATGGTTTTTCAAATTATCTCAAGTTTTCACTTAAAAAAATATATAAAAATCCAATTCTAATCATTCTTTATTCATTAAGAGATTGCATAAATCATTCACTACTATTTTAATTTATGTCAATGATGTAACTATTGCAGGAAATGACATTCAAGAGAGCATTTCTATCAAAAAAAAGTTATAAAAACCAAATTTACAATTAAGTATCTAAGAGACTTGAAACACTTCCTTGGACTTGAAGTGACAAGATCTAGAAATGATATTTGCATACAAATACAAATTGAATCTCCTCTCTAACACGTAATACGAGATTGTCCAAATCCTCCTTCCATGAAAGGACCAAATATATAGAATTTGATTGTCACTTTGTTCGTGAAAAACTCCAACAAAAATTATTCCATCGATTGCCATCCCTTTAGGACAACAACAAACTGATATTTTTGGATAACACTTACATAGATTTAATTGTATTTTTCTTTTCATTCTATTGAGCTTGTAAGCCCAATTAGATGGGGTAACTATATAAATCCATTTATGTAACTAGTTCAATAATAATACATAGTTGTTATTCAATCTTAATTTCTCTCCTTTATACAATTACACACATCCATACCATAATACGTGTCTCTCAGTGCTAACATTTTATTTTATTTATCTCACCTTTTAAATACTATATACAAACACAAACTAATTATTTAACATCAATTCATTGAAGAAAAAGAAAGTTTATATATTCCTTGAATCTCGAAAGGCTGCTTGACATTTAATTTTAAACTTAATTTCCCTGTTTTTATTGTAGAAAAAATTGAATTAAAGCTCGATTATTTATAATATTGTATTGAGTTTGGATTGGACCGATTAGCAGTGACCTCTAATCCGATTTAGTCACTTTTTGATGTGTTTAATTAAGTTGTTATATATAGCATTAAACTATCATCTAACACTAAACCAAATCACATACAAACACACCCACTCCTATGTCAAGAGAAAGTGCTTCAACCCATCAACATGGTAATATATGCTCCTAAATGCAATTGTCAACAAAAGTGCATCATTTTCGTCTCAAGGACAGCTAAGAATCCCAACAGACGATACTTTGGATGTCCTTATTTTAAGGTAAATATGTACTTATAAAAAAATTTGCATTTACTTCACATTTTGAACTCATTTTATTTAGTATTTAGTTAGTTAAATAATGTTGTATAATATTTTTTAAAGTTGCAGCAAAATGGTAAGTCATATTGTAACTATTTTATGTGGGAGGATGAATTTTTTGAATCCCAAGTTACAACGGTTAATTTGATGGAAACGACAATGAATGAATATGAGATAGATATGGAAGTCATAAAAATTGAAATGAAGAGAGAAATGGAACCTCAAATTAATCAATTGAAGAAATCAGATTGCAAACAATATGTTCGGAGGGTGGGGCTTTTGATTGTGGCTTTGGTTTTATGCTATTGTATTTGGAAGTTCCCAAAATTGTTTAAGTGATGTATTAGACTTTCCTTATGTGTGTATTTTTGTTTGTTTTAATCGTAATAATATGTGTCCACTTTAATGATCTAACAAGTAGTGTGTTAATGAAATAGAGAAAATGATGATAAGCGATTGTTTGAAAATTCAGGGTATTCATAAATTTTAAAGTCACATTATTTTTATAAACAAAAACATAATGTAAATTATTATTTTAATTTTTGAATGTGCAAAGCGTTGTCACTATAGTTCTTAACTCGGTCAAAAATTTAAATTAATTATTGATTAATCCAAAAGGTTGTCAAATTAGTTTTTGACGTCAAGTTGATTGTTAACATATCGGTGTGAACTATTATGTGACATATGATATGTGACTCTTTCTCTCTTGTACGTGTATTTGACTAGGTAAAGACTAAAATAATATTAAATTAAAAGGAAAAAAAATTAAAGATATATTTTTCATTCTTCATTTTCCCTATACTATCAATTTCGTGTTTGTCTTCTGTTGTTAATTTCTTCTTCCTTCACAAACCAAAATCTTAATCTCATCAAACACCAACTTCAACTTCATTGATGGTTTCTTCCCCATAGTAAATTCACAAAACCTCTTTACTTTCTCAAATTTATTTTAAAAAATCTCCAAAACTTCAAACCCTATTGTTTGGAGCTTCTAAAAAAATAACCTCACTTCCTCACCTGGAATAAAGGTGAAACTTTTCTCAACAATGTTACCATTTTTTGTGATTCCAATTTCACATAACTTGTTCTTCATGATAATGGAAACTTAGTCTTTAGAAATTGGATTAGTTTTTCAAATCCAACAAACACCATTTTGCCAAATCACAATATTAGTGGTGTTGCAATTGTTTCTAATAATGAGAAATTCGAGTTCATCACTTAACAATTTTTTATTCTCAATGATGATTCAACTTCTCAATACTGAAATATTGAGTATGGTAGGTAACTATTTAGTCATTTCTGACTGTAATGTAACTAGGTTTAGAAAACTTTTTTATGATGATGGCAATCTTAGAGGAAGAAGATAAGAAAGAAATTGAGTGAATAAATTTAGAGTTAGGGAAGATGAAGAAACAAATGAAGAAGATGAAGGATGTTTCTTTCATAGGATCAATGAATTTTTTTTAATTCGCTACTATTTTGGTCCTTGCACCGTCAAATACACATGTGGGAGATAGAGAGCGACACATTAGATGTCATGTAATAATCTACGTTAGCAAGTTAGTGACATTAACAATTGACTTAATGTATGTCATTTACATATGTTTGAGTAAGTCATAGATTAATTTGAATTTTTGTCTGAGTCAGAGATCAATTCTGCATATTCAAGAATGAAAATGGTGGTTTGACAAAAAAAAACTAATATTAAAATAGAGTGTAAAAATTATTCCAACTCAATGCATAAAAAATTAACATTAACATTGAAATTAAAACCAAACAACTTAATAATTCAAACACTAATCAATATATATTAGTAGAAAAAAAGTTCAATCAAGATTCTCATACCTTCCTTTGCTTGCTAAAAACCAAAATCTTCTTCACTTGTTTCATTGGATAAAAATAAAATGACTTGATTTCAGCAAATAATAATGAATTGAAACGCACATGTGTATTTGTTTCAGCAAAAAGGGGGGAAATTTCTCAAAATGAATATTTGTGTACTGGTGTTCATCTCATAAAAATGATGAGCTTAATTCATTGATACAAAGAGGAACATATACGTAAATCATCCGTCTTACAATGAAGATCACTTTAACAAAAAATAATTTATTTCAAAATGAAAATTATTCTCAATTTTCAATGTAATTTAAAATTTTTTTTCTATAATATTCTTCAATTATTATTATGTATACAACTTCTAAAGTATTATTGTACTTTACATTATGATAGTAAAAAATATATCAATAATTAAGATGAATAATTTGATAAAATAATTTTTTTCATTCTTCTAATTATTGTACTTTTTTCAAATGAAATATTTCATTCTTAACTTTTCAATAAGATACATAAACTTTCTAATTACTATTTTTACTTATATTTTATTTTTAAGTAAAATATTTCTTAATGGACTACAACAGTAGCTGGCTAGGGTTCCTTTGAATGGCTAGCTTGTTATTAGCATGCATAGAGATTGGTGGCGGAATCCATATGCAAATATAATTGTTTCAAAAGGATCGGCTAAAAATATCATCAAAATGATCATGTTAATTTTTCTCTTATGCAAATATGTATAAAATATCATAAAAAATGGGCTAAAATCTTATTTACAAAACATGGAACATATATCTTATATATTGATGTACAATAAACTATTTTTTTATAAAGCATAAATTCAAAGTTTCGTTGTTGATCATATAGAAATTCACATAATTATAAAATTACATTCCCATCTTCCTCTTTCAAAACCCCTCAAGAACAAGTAAACAATTAATGCAAAAAATAAAATAAAAAATATACACATTAATAAAATAAAATTACATTCTTATATATTGTGATAACACTTCTATCATTTGACTAACCAAAAACTATGTATTTCATTTTAGAGCTAAACACATAGAAATTAAATACCACTTCATTATGGACTATATTCAAAAAGGGATACTAAACATTCAGTTTGTAGACACTGAACACCAATGGATTGACATATTCGTCAAACCACTACCTGAAAATAGGTAGAACTTCATTAAGAAAAACCTAAATCTTACTATCATAATTAATTGAAGTTGTGATAACTTCAAAGTAAGCTTTACATTAGTTTTTATATTTTCTTGGTAATATGTTATATTCATGTTGTTAAAAAAAACAAAAACAAAAAAAATAAATAAACCAAAAAAACAGGGTTTTGCTTTCAAGTCCTTTTGTCTTATGACAGGTTTTGCTTTCAAGTCCTTTTGTCTTATGACAAAAGAGGAAAAAAGATATTTAATAAAATGGGGAGACACTTAAACTGAGAGGGAACCCTAAGTTAGTGGGAGTCAAAGAAATATAAAGAAAAGTTGTTATCAGAAATACAAGTTTTGTCATCATAAAAAATGAGGAGATTGTTGGAACCAAATTGGTTTTATACTTAAAGTTTTGACGATAATAAAATTATTTTATGAGAATAATATATTTGACTTCAAAAAATATGAAAGCAGATTCGTGTTTTTGAAGATAATTTAAAATAAGATTTGATTCAAATTTATAATTGAAGAAAATCTAAAATAATGATTTGATTCATATTTATAAATTAAAGAAAATCTAAAATATGATTTGATTCAGATTTATAATTGAAGAAAATTCAAAATAAAATTTGATCTAGATTTATAATTGAAGAAAATCTTTGACCAACTTGAAAAGAAGATATGATCAAGATTTGAAGAAGATCTGATCAAGATTTATCTACAACAAAATATAAATAGAATTAATCTAAAGAATTTACAAACTCAATCTGAACAAAATACAAACAGAATCAATCTAGAAGAACTGCTCACATTGGATTCATAAATAAAGAATTGGCTAAAGATCATATTATCAAAAAATATCTTGTTTAGAATTATTTTTGAATAAGATCATTGTTGACAAAGCTAGGAATAAAAATACAATTCAGAATTAAACAATGATTAAATTGAAGCCCTAATTTTAACTATAAATAGATACTCAAGACTGAAGAAGAACATCATCGAAAAATTAGAAAAGATTAGAAAATCTCAAGCTCAAATTCCAAATTCATCTTAGAGTTCAAAGAGAAAAACACGTGTTCGAATGAGAGTTATTTTTTAAGTGTTTTTTCTTAGAGTGCGAGTCATTATTACTATCAGTTTTGTTAGAAGCAAACACTTAAAGTTCCAAATCTTTTGTATCCAACCCGACAATGGTTTAGTTCCTTTTTCAATCTAATGTTGTCAGGTTGTTAGGAGAAAACTTGGTTTGTAGGGTCAAGGTTGTTAGTTCTTTCTTCAATATGGGGTTATCAGGTTGTTATGAGAAGACTTGACTTGTAGAGTCAAGGTAGTTTGTTCTTCAAAAGTTTGGGGTTGTCAGGATGTTTAGGAAGATTGACTTGGAGGGTCAGGTGCTTTGTAATTCAAGGTATTTGAATTAGTGGATTAAAGCATTTTGAATGAGGGAATTGTATGTAGCCAAGTTAGTGGTGAACTAGGATAAATCTATGTGTTCAATTATTTATGATTTCATTGTTTACTATCTCTAAACCCAATTGCTTCTTATTTAAGTAATTCATAAAAATCTACCAACCTTTGCCAAATCAACAAAAAGTTATCAACTTTGTCAAACACAATTCAACCCTCATTTTCGTATTTTCACCTTCAACCATAACCTCACTCAACTTGGTATGTTCTCATGCTCAAGGCCGGCAGAGGGCCAAACAGCAAAAATTAGAGTTTTAGGCATCAAAATTTTAGATTAAAAAAATTCATTTTAGAATTAGTTAAAGATGTTTAACTAACTTAGTTAATCAAAATAAGGGCTACATATTCGTTTTAACTTAAGTTCAAATTCAGATGCAGCAAAACTTGATTTTTTTTTTGTAAGCATTATGTTAATTTTTTATTTATTTAAAAAAGTTTCCCTATAATATTTGTTTTAGACATTTAAATGTGTTGGGCCAAACCTGATCTTACTGAAAAGTGATATAGTATCTGCTGCTTGCCAATATCATTTTCCTAAAGTCACAGAAACCAAGTTTACGATATATTATTTTATCTCCTTTTTTTCTAAACCTTGTAATTTAATAAGCAAACAAGCATGAAAGCTCAAAATCAAAGAACCACTTTCTCACCGCATGTTGTAGAGTAAAGAACGGTCCCCCGAACCATTAAACCAGTTGGCACAGCTTAGCAGAGAAAGGAGATAAATCTAACATAGCACATTTTTTCAGTAACGAAAACATCCTGTCATAATTGAAAATGAACAAAAACTAGACCATATTATATCAGTTGTATAAAAAAAGATTGAACAGATCCATATTATGCAATGTCAACAAAATTATCACCACCTCATTACCCCAAAACCAAACAAACTCATACAAAAGGAAATAGATTTGCTTCACCCTGTACAACACCAAAATCGTAGCAAATAGATGTTACCTTTGATTCAAATAAATAAATAATAGAACAGGAAATAGATTTATTACCTGTCACACAATCAAGAAGACAAATCATTTGTAACAAGAATAGAAAAAAAATTTTGAGGTGTGTTTCAGTTAAAAAGATATAATATCAGTTGAGGACTATTAGAGTTAACATCAAACAGCTATATGTGAGGATTACCAGCTGCAGCTAGGTAACATGCATCTAGGTTTATCTTCATTCTCCAGCCCTACTTGCTATACAAATTAGATATTGAAAAATTTGTACCACAATATAGAAACTAAAATCACCAGAAGTCATTCTCCATGATAAATTAGTAGCAATCACCATTTAACAGAAGACATGTGTAGAATCACATAAACAACTAAACTACAAATTATAGCAAAGAATCTTAACTTCAAAACAAACACACATTCATAAAACATTCAACATCAGAGCAAATCAGCAGCAACTTTTATTGAAACTTAAAAATAAGGTATTAGAGAGTTTATAAAGTGCAACACCATCATTCCAATTTATCGAATTTATGATCGTCTATGCTCTAATATGAAAGTTTGCTTCCAACTGAGGCAATGTACATCATCCCAATTTATCAAATTTAAGATCATCAAGACTCAATTATTAAATTTTGCATCCAAAGCACAATACCATCATCTCAATATCAAATTTCACATTTAAGTTGATTGAAGCACAATATTATCATCTCAATTTTTTCGAATGTAAAACAATCTATGAGTCTCAAATATCGAATTTAGCATTCTATATCATCGAAGCACAATATTGTCATCTCAATTTATCAAATTTAGGGTCATTTAAGCTCAAATGTCAAATTTGACGTCCAAAATCATTGAGGCACAATACTCCCATCCAAGGCAAGCTTGCAATTGTCATTCCATTCATGGTCATCGTGACATACACGTCATTTCAAGTTATAAATAAACAATATTCATATTATAGCCCGTCAATTTACATCCATACTATCCAAATTTCATATGACTAAATGGTTCATATTGCAAGCCAAGTTTTAGGTCAATAATCCTTTGTGTGATTAATTTAAGGGTCATTCAAGCATTCAATCCCAATTTCATAAGAATAAAAAAATTTATATTGCAACCAAACTTTGAGTCAATATTTCATCTTGCGATAAAATGTAGGGTTATCCAAGCATACATTTCAATTTCATATGAATACAAAATTCATATTGCAACCCACATTTTTGGATCAAGAGTCCATCCCGTGATTAAATTTAGGGTCATCCAAGCATACTATCTCAAATTCATATTGCAAGCCACGTTTTGGGTCAAGTATCTATGTCGTGAATAAATTTAGAGTCATCAAAGCATACATCTCAATTTCATACGAATATGAAATTCATAATGCAAGCCATATTATTGGGTCAAGAATCCATTTCGTAATTAAATTTAGGGTCATCCAAGCATACTATCCCAATTTCATATGAATATAACATCCATATTACAAGCCACATTTTTGGGTCAAGAATTCATCTCGTGATTAAATTTAGAGTCATCCAAGTATACTATCTCAATTTCGTATGAAGACAAATTCATATCGCAAGCCACATCTTTGGGTTAAGAATTCATCTCATGATTAACTTTAGGGTCATCCAAACATACTATTTCATATGAATAAAAATTCATATTGAATCCACATTTTTGGGTCAAGAATCCGTCTTGTTCTTAAATTTAGGGTCATCCAAACATATGATCCCAAATTCATATTGCAAGCCAAATTTTGAATCAATAATCAATCTCATGATTAAAATAAGGCAATCTCATTTTTTTTATCAAGAATTTATCTCTTGATTAAATTTAGGGTGATCCAAGCATACTATATCAATTTCATATTAATAAAAATTCATATTGCAAGCCACGAGACATTTAGGGTCAAGACTCCATCTCACAATTAAAATTCGCAATATCCAATCGTAGCAATTGACTTGTCTTAAGGATGCATATTGCAACCTTTCCATTTTTATAAACTTTCTTAGACATGAATAATCAAGAATCATCAAGATTATACATTATTGATAATTGATAATAATACATTAATGTTGCAAACAATAAATTACCCCAAAACATTCATGCCGAACACGGTTTTGGAGATGGATAATGTTTGCGCAACGGAAGATCAATAATCCAAAGGAAAGTGAATTGAAAATGGAGAGAGTGAGACAGAGAGAACAGGTGAATAAAGATATCAAAATCAGAAGAGATGCACTGCAAAACTTGAGAGGACCGCAGATTAATTGAAGGTCCAATCAAGAAGGCAAATTTTATGGATAGCATAAACATGAATCAAGAAGGACTCTGTGGTCGTCTTTTTCGGGACCAATTTTATGGATAGCATAATCAAGATTTCTAGAGTTTAAAAATTAAAGATTCATGGAGTTGAAATTCAAGAACGGGATGTCACCGTCGCAAACGAAACAGAAAAAAGATACCTCAAAACATTGAAGCCACAATTATAAAGAATTCAATTTAAAATTCCAAAGATTCAAACCTGAATGCGAATCTTGAATGCAGAAAAAGAGAATGAATCTGGAATTCAGATGAAAATATGTAGCAGCGGTGAAATATCGAATTCGAATAAGCGACTACAGATTAATCGAATTTCAATAAAGAAGCTAAATCTGTTTTTAATAAAGTATTTTGTACACTATACAGTTATATGTTTTCTAATTAAAAAATTATATGGTTGTTTTCATTTAATGAGATATGAATTTTCTCCATTTTTGGAAATATAATTATTTTTGTAAGAGAGTTCAGTCAAGTTACTCATAATCATAAATAGTACATTAGTATCTCCATCTCACATTGAGTAACTTATTTATAAAAAAAATCTCCAAATTAACATGCTTTCAATTTTAATAGTTATTATGTTCATTGTTTTTAATTTAATATCTTTTAATTTGTATTATGATAATAATAAACACATTAATATTAATATTTGACAAACGTAATTTAATAAAAATGTAATTATTTTCTTTTTATTTATCTAATATTTTTTATTTGTATGAAATGATTAAATATATCTCCTATTTTTATACAAGAAATATATTATTCATAATTATGAGATTATTACGAGAGTATAGTTATTTTTTATGTTAATTTCATAATCATAAATAGTGTACTATTACATTGTACCCCTTTGGCCTCAATAAATAGTGTATTTTTTTAATGAAATCAAAAAATTAAATGCATTTAATATCAACAAAGGTGAAAGTAGATAATGCTGTTTATAATCGAGGCAGAGTACCTTATAGTAATATACTATTTATAATTATGAGTTTATTCAGAAAAACTATTTATGATTATGAGATTATTATTAGATCAATACTTATAAAGGTTAGATTATTTAATACAGCTTATCTAAAAAAAGATTATTTACTACGGTGATACCTTTAAATAGTCAAAACTTTTACTAAATTATTTGTTAAAATTTTATTTTATTTATTAATTACTTCATCCTCTATCTCGAATTATAAATATCATTTAAAAAGAGAAATAATAGTCGTTAAAGATAAGTCATCTTTCACATTATTTTATATATTTATTATTTTTTTCAAAAATACTTTTTTAATACTACCAAATAAATCTTAAAAGAGTAAAATTCAAAGTTAAATATATTTATATGGCAAATATTGGATAATTATTATTCTTCTCAAGATATGTTTGACAATCCAATTGGTCAACATTATCAGAGTAAAATGAATAATTTTATATGATGCAGACTATATACTAAACATATTGTTTATCTTTTTGGTTAAGTTCCCTTTAAAACGAAAAAGAAAAACATAGGAACAGATGTAAACCTTAATTAGAATTATAAAACAGACATGGATTCTCCAAAATTAAGAACACAACCGTATCTTACTCACAATGCTACAACATTATGGCTTGTAATGTGCCACCTTGGCTTTTCTAATGTTTTACACTTTTTGTCAAAACCCATATCTTTCCCTTTGATATTTTCCTCGCTTCATGGATGTGATTTCAAATAACGTTTTTATAAATCGTATTTGTGTGCAATTAATAAGATTGTAAAAGGGATTACTAATGCAAAAATTGTGCATATAAAATCATTGAGTTGAAATTAATGAGTTCCTCGAACGTTACATATTCGATTTTGACAAACCCATCAGACAAAACCGCACAGGTCTGTTTTGATAAGACTACATCTCATGGTTCTGCGCTTTGGATTGAAAATTCATTAGAAACAACATTGCCTGCTTTTGTTCTTCAATTTGCACTTATCTTAGCACTCAATCGCATTTTCCTCTTTCTCTCTGAATCATGCAATATACCTCGTATTGTTCCCAACATTTTTGTAAGTATATATTTCTAACTCTTTTATTTTATGATCATTGGCTAAGGAGTAATTGTTGGTTTTTTTAATCTATTCGTGTTAAAATGACTATAATTAGCAAAATTAAATACTAGAAAAATAATTAATATGGGAGAGTAGTTTGCTTGGATAGGCTCTGGTCTTGACAAAATCACGGTGGCAGCATAATCTTGTTAAAGCTCTAAAATTGTAGCTTTTGTCAAAAAAATCCATGAGATTTTTTGTGTTTGTATTTGCAGAAATATATAACATAAATAATATGTAGCGAAACTCTATTCTAAACTTAATTTATCGCTCTATATAGACATAAACATACTCTTAAAATAAAGAATAAATGCTAATGCATAAAAACATCACCGTGATTCCACCAATTTTACCGGCAATCCAAACCTGCACTAAATAACGGCAGCCACAATCGCGTGGTTGCATTGTGACACCAATTTTTTTGATATTGTATTTCATATCCCAGTCCCACACTGTATGTTTGGAATGAACGGTGAGTTTGGTAAAATTACGGCAGCGCCGTGATTTTAGAAAAGTTCCAAAGTGTAGCTTTTGTCATAAATGCGGTAACTCACCGTAATTCTATGAATTTCACTGTCAATCAAAACATGCACTAAATAACGGAAGCCACAATCATGATTGCATTGTGACACCAATTTTTTTTATGTTGTAGTCCAAATCCCAGCCCTAACGAGACTTCCTTTTTAAAATAATTTGTTTATTACTAATCAACATGCATCAACTAATTAATTTTTGTGGTTATGTTCCCAGACTGGTTTTTTATTAGGTCCATCTGCTTTGGGAAAATGGAAAGATTTCTTCAAAACCATATTCCCTTACAACAATATGTTACCTTTAGAGACAGTGGGAGCATTGACACTTGTTTACTATGTGTTCTTGGTTGGCTTAGAAGTGGACT
Organism: Cicer cuneatum; assembly: GCA_037974295.1. Lineage (NCBI taxonomy): Eukaryota > Viridiplantae > Streptophyta > Magnoliopsida > Fabales > Fabaceae > Cicer > Cicer cuneatum. Next base: position 1,592,152 of record JBBPBO010001986.1, read on the forward strand.
TGAAACCAATTAAAAGGGGTTACTACAATAAGAAAGCAATGGTTGTTGCAATTGTTGGCATAGTCTTCACTTTACCAATTGGTGTTGGCTTATACTATCTTCTTGTAACAGACATGGGTCAAAAATCATTGTCACAGTCAGATAGTGATAAACACATGAGGGGTGCAATATTTTGGGGAATCACTCTTTCATGTAGTAGTGAGTTTCCTGAAGTTGCTAAAATCCTTTCTGATTTAAAGCTTTTGTTGACAGAGAATGGACAATTGGCTTTAACTTCTTCTTTGATTAATGACTTGTTCTCTTGGACACTCCTTTTGTTGGTTCTAACACAGCTATATTATGCTTCTTTGTTGTCACTGTTTTTTATACTCTTACTTGTGTTAGCATGTTTTTATGTGATTCATCCTTTTGCTAAGTGGCTTGTTAAAAAAGTTGGAAATGGCGATCGCGAGTTTATCGAGTCACAAGTTGTGTGTCTTCTTCATGTGGTTTTGGTCATTGGATTAATCTCTGATGGGTTGGCTGCACATTCAATTACTGGTGCTTTCTTTTTAGGTGTTATTATCCCAAAGGGTGCACTTAACAATGCGGTTCAAGATAAGGTTTTTGATTTTGTGTCTGTGTTTATGATGCCATTGTTTTTTCTCATTATTGGGGAGAGAACCAATATTCAAGACTTGGCTTTGGATACACATTGGATAACTGTAGTTATTGTTATTGTCTTGGCTTTTATGGTAAAATTGGTGTGCGTATTTGCAGTTTCTTGGATATATCAGATGCCAGTAATGGAAGGATTATCCCTTGCACTCCTCATGAACACTAAAGGGACAATGCCATTGATCATTTTGTATACTGCCATGGATAGATTAGTAAGTTATCTAACAACCTTAACGTAGTAATTGTATGGAGTATATAATATGGTTCATTAGCACATTAAGAAATCAAAATGCTACCAAAACACTCCTTAATACACTTTTTTCATCACATTCTTATAACACCTTGTGAAATTTATTAGTTTTTCCAATTAAGGCATGCCTAAGAAGAACTTAGTGATCCAAAATTTGCTAGGTATATTATACAACATATATTAACATATAAATGTAAGAATATATTGTGATGTAGGAATTGGAGAGCCAAAGCTTTGTGGTGATGTTGTTGGCATGTTGGTTAATGACAGCAATTGCGGGTCCTGTCTTAGCTATACTCACAAACTCACTTACCATTGGCAAAGCTATTGGAAGTCATAGGAGGAGTATGCAACAAGGCACAAGACCAGACTCACCTCTTAGAGTGTTGGCATGTATCCACTCAAAACATGATGCTGAGGCAATCATCGACCTTCTTAAAGCATCAAGTCCATCAGTTAGGTCCCCAATTCAGGTATGATCAATACTATTTATAAACTCTCTTAATATTATAAAAGGTTTTATCGTATTTTATTACAGTGTCATGTGGTGATATTAATTTCTAAAATATATGCATAAATATCTATATGGTGAGATTTGATGAATTCCTTTGTGAAATTTTAATGTGTGACATACTCTTGAATGATACAAGATTATATATATATAATTTCAAATTCAGGTGTTGGCAGTTGAGCTAATCAAGATGACAAACCGACCAACTTCATCACTAATTATTAGAGACGCTCGGAAGCCATCGTTTCACTCAAATTCAAGCAAGGTGGATAGCTTCCAGCGAGACAACGGGGACAACCTCAGAAGCTTTGACAACCTCAGCCAGGCCATCTTTGCTGACAAGGTCAGGGTTGTCTCCCACTACAACACCATGCACAAGGACATTGTAAACCTATGCACCCGCAAACACGTGAACCTCATCGTGACCACTCTCAATAAGCAACCAACCTACGACGGGTTGGGTGCAGGCACCGCCACTGCTAGAGCAGTCAACATTATCAACAGGTATTAGAGATATAAAAGTTAGCTATTGTAATATGAAGAAAAAAATGACAACACATTGTCCTTTCTTTTTGTGTTTTTCTTGCTACGATGTTTCTCTAGAGTTGCATACCACTAACTCTTGAGTGTGACAGAAATATATAATATCAAAGGGGTACACGAAGGCTTATATAGTCAATGAGAACAACTAGCTTTGACTAGTGTAACTAACTTTTATATCTCTAATAACAGGGACCACGCGAGCAAGGATGAGAAAAGAGTGGTATTGGATAATCTAGTAAAAGAAGCACCTTGTTGTTTAGCCATTTTTGTTGATCGTGAGTTCAGCGGTGATCAGCAACTTTCTAAAGAAAAGAGAATAGCAATGTTCTACATTGGCGGTGCTGATGACCGTGAAGCCCTTTCTTATGCTTGGAGGATGAGTAGGAACATGGAGGTTCAGTTAACAGTGGTGAGGCTTGTTTGGGACAATCCTGAAGATAGGTTTGATGAAATGGACAGAGAATATTTAAAGGTGTTTGTGCATCAAACAATAGATACACCAACAGTGAGGTATTTGGAGAAGGTGGTGAAGGATGAGAAAGAAACTGTGAGGCTTTTAAATAGGATAGGGAGCAAAGGGTTTGATTTGTATATCATTGGAAGAGGACATGGGAGGAAGATGTCATTGGCACAAACAGTGGATCCTGTGTTGGAAGAACCTGCATTGGGTCCTCTTGGAGATACTTTGTCAGATTTGAATTCTGCTGCTAATGCATCCATTTTGATATTTCAAAGAGAAGCTGAACTGCAGCATGGAGATGGTTTGGGGAAACATGAGCGCAATGCTTCTGCGGCGTCGGCACAGTTTTTTGATGGTGATGTGGATCCACAGCAGGTGATGTTTCCTCCACAAGGATATCCACCAATGACATTTTGTCATAATGTTGCATAAAGATGAAGCATGAATGGTGGAAATATTGTCATTGGAACATGTGTGTGATGATTTAATGGCTGGAAGGGGTTGTGTGAATTGGCGCCAAGCTAGTACTAAAAAACTGACTTGTTTCTTACTTGTACATATTTTTTGTTTCTTTTGTTAGAGTATAGGGAGCAGAGTTATAAGCTAGGATTTTAAGATATGAAGAAGTAGTCTTTTTTTCCTACAATAGTATTGATAATAAAGTTATTGCATTTTTAACTATGTTGTATTATGTGTAAAGAATTTACCAATTTTGTTACGTCTGAGAATTTGGCTGGACACTTTATAGTAGGGTGTCCCTTTAACCTCATTTTTTCATCTGCTATACTTCATCCATAAAAGCTGAAGGTGAGTATATATCACAAGCAGCAAAAGGACTAAACCAATAAGGTCTTTTTAGATAGACCAGAGTATAAAAAATTGAGGCAAAACCCCTTATGTGAAATCTCCACATGAGAGATCCAAATCCCTCTTTTTACTTATTCAACTTACCATACAACCATCAATTCATTAAAATAAAGAGCTTTACTATTTAGAAAATAAAAGACTCATTTTCTAACACATATATCTAAAATAATCTTAAGGTCTTGTTGGGAGGGGGATTTTGGAGAGGAGAGGAGGACTTGTTTTTCTTTTCAAAATTAAGCTAGCTATTAAATGTTTCTAACGGTGAATGAAGTGCGATTGAAATGTTATATGATCATATATCATGTTATTCTTTTAATTGTTTTAAAATCTCAAATGTATATTAAAATATAGACTCGGTCCTCCAAAATCCTCCTCCCAAATAAACCATTAAGTATTTACTAATAATATTTAGGAAGGAAAACTATACACCTTAAATAAGGTATATAGATTAAAGTGTAGTTTTCACTGGTATATTATCAGAGGGTACAAATAACCTATAGTTTTAGTTTATACTTTGAAAATTAAGGATTATGATGATTCAGTTAGTCTAGCAAGCTAAATCACTTAAACTCAGTGACTAACAATAGTACCAAATAGGCTAAAATATTAGTAAGATTGACTCAGAGTTCTAAAAACTGGTGCTGATTCTTGAATAAAGAAGACTACTAGATAAGGTGGACGGTGGTTAATTAATATAGATAGAGTTCTGGATGAGTCTCTTCAATTGTAGTTCAAAAATACTGTCTTTTTTTACATGTTATTTTAAATTTCCCCTAACATGTTCATTAAGGGGTTAAAATTCTTAATTATTTATATAAATGATAGTGAAAGGCATTTGTGAGTTGTTTGATCTTCTGGCAATAAATATACCAACTAGACCTAGTAAATGGTTTGAGTTGTGCTTTGAAATGGGAGTTATTATGCAGCTAAAACAGTACCATTTTTTGTTAACTTGGTAAAAAATCTTATCCTGTGGTTTCATATACTGAAGAATGCAAATGAGTTATGTAGATAACACATTACTCATTTTTTGCCCTGTACTGTAAAACAGTTTTTCTAAATTGAAACTGCATCTAATCATAGTTTTTTGTTATTGAGCTTTTCATTAGTTATAAGTGTAGTCTAGGATTGAAGAAATAGATTGCAGTGGGTTTGGATTAATATAATACCTCCATTGAATGGTAGTTGACATGTTAGACACTATAAAAGGAGCACACCCCTTCAATGAGGAAGAGAATGAGTTGAGAATGGAATCAATGACAAAAAGTATAAGTAGGATATGCACAGATGCATCACTTTTTACTCAAACAGAAAATACAGCTTTATTACACAAAACAAAACCTCTCACCAAGTGCAAACATAGTATTAAACTATTAATGCATGATAGTACTTTATCACATTACATGACCCTCTATATATCTTCCTTGTCCTTCACAATGACTTCATGTCCTCCATCTTCAGCTTCTTTAATCTGCCTCTCTATATCTGCCTTCTTTTCCAAGAGTGCTTCTATTTTTGCATTCACCTTTTCAAGCTTTTGTTTTAGCTTACCAACATCATTGGTCTTGTCCTTTCCAGAAAGTTTTTTCTTCTTCTCTTCCTTGTCTTCTTTTTTCTTCTTCTCTTTAACTTCCTTCTTCTCATCTTCCTTTTCGCATTCCTTCACAGTTTCTTCTATATCAATATCCCTTACAGATACTTCTTTCACATCCACATCTACCTCCACATCTTTATCCTTCTCTTTCGCTTTCTCTTTATCCTTGTTCTTCTTTTTCTTATTTCCATCACCATCATCATCAACATTCTTGTCCTTATTTTCTTCACCATCCTTACCTTCATCTTCTTTTCCCTTCTTCTTCTTTTCCTTTTTCTTTTTCTCCTTCTCCTTCTCCTTATTTTCTCCATCTTCTTTCTCATCTTTTCCCTTTTTATTCTTCTCCTTTTCCTTCTTGTCTTCACCATCCTCCTTATCATCATCTTCTTTCCCCTTTGCCTTCTCTCCATCAGTTTTGTCCTTCTTTTTCTTTGATTTATCTTCTTCATCCTTATGTTCATTCTCTTCCTTACATTCTGTCTTCTCTTTCTCTACCGATTTTGTCTCCAAATCCTTTTCTATCTCAACCTTCTCTTCTGTTACATCACTTGGTGTTTTATCCTCAATCTTGATTTGAATGGAGTCTTCCATATCTATAATATCTTGACACAGATGAAACATATATGCGAATGTGAATTGTGTGAAGTCAGAACATTAATTTAAGTAATTTGCTTAAAACTATAGAAAAAACAGTTATATATTAATGTAACAGAATACATTACACATACGAATTTCAGTATTCTAAAACAGTTATAAAACTCCATAGAAAAACCGGTAATGAAGAATTAAAGATGAACTGAATTGTTTAAACTAGAATATCTAAAAAAATAATTAAAAAATCCCAGATTATGCAAGTAGAATTATTATAATATGTAGAATAATAACAGATGTGGGAGTATGACCAATAATAGAAGCTTCGTTTAAGATTATGTACAAGATCTGATCTGAGACTATAAACAATAATTTTTTCTGTTCATCCAAAAAAAAAATGAAATGAAATCTGAACATAAAATTACATTACAAGCAACAAGATTGATGAATATTCAATATGCTAGTTAATAATTAATCAATTCAATTTGGAAGGATGAAAATTAAAGAGGAAAGAATGAAAATAGTTACTGTAACGGTGACAGTAATAACTAATAGTACCTGTAGTGAATGGTGCTTTCGGTATGAAGAAAAGTTTTGGTATCTTAGTAGTACGAGTTTCGGTTAATTGTGATATTTATAAGATTTTTTCATGTAACATGTTGTGACGTGGCATTTCCGCGTAAGTAACGAAAACTTAAAAAGCAGTTTTCAATTCGACCCAACCACATTGACGGTGCCTTTTTCCTTCCTCCGTGTCGTGTGCGCGGTTATATATTATTTTTCGAAAATTATTACGTAACTTCTTTATTTTATATTCTGTGTTAGAAATTGTTTTTAAAATAGTTATTTAACTATCGTTTAGCAAATATTAATATTTGAATTTAGTTATATATACATTCATAATAATTTCTTATACTATGAATAATCACAATCGCTGTATTGTCGATTCAGTGTGAAATGATTCCATTAAATCACAATTCATTGAATTAGTGTGGGATGACTCTATTAAAGTTGTAGTTTCCTGTTACCATGTATACCAAAATCTTGGAATCGTTTTCTACAATCAGATGAGTAATACTATGTTTTCTAGTCAAATTCATTTTGAAGAAATCGAATCTTGCTAGTGTAATCTTGAAGTCATTTACCAATTGAATCTCTTAGAAGATATAAGCAACATGATAATTTCAAATAATCTCTGTATGCACTATCACAATTTAGTTTGGTCCATCCTTACATTGCCAACCTAGGTAAAGGGTTTAAGATTGACTTGTGTTTCTTGTCACTTGATCGGTCTTAAAGATGTTGATATCATTAGCCATTTTTCGATTATTTATTATTATGTATATTAAGTGAAACATTATTTTCCATTTTTTCTCTAAAATACATTTCATTTGTCAATTTAGTCCTTCCTTAATTATAATTATTTCATTAAAATACTTACTTATTTTTTATCTTAGAAAAAATGGTAAATAATATCATAATTAACTTATACAATTGTAAGATCCGAGTTTAAACTTAAGTCAAGACGTCTAATTTAACAATATCGACATTTCTCGATTGAGTTTTGAATTAAGAGCAAAATATCTCCTTATTTAATAAGAGGTTAAATAGGTTTTTAACCCTTATAAAATTTTATTTTTAATTCCTATAAAAAAAACTCTTTACCTTTTTAGTTTTTAAAAAATTTTATGTTATCGTTTTTTGTCTATATCTTTAAGTTAATTCATATATACCCTTCAAATTTTAGAATGAATTTTGCATATGTATTTAAAACATTATAAAAATTTATATTTAATTCATCATTTGTTAAAAAAAAATGAAAACATAAATTTTTTAAGACCAGAAAGTTAAGAAAATCTTTATAAAAACTAAAAGAAAAATGTTAAAAAAATTTATAGCGATGAAAAACTATTTTATCCCTTTAATAAAAAATAAAAAAGTGCTTCCTTGTGTGTCATGTTAAATATCCTGCTGGAGATTTAAAACTAAGCTCAAGAGTAGAGATAATTTCAGTGTCAGTCAAAATGATTTAAGCTTTATAAAAATACCTTATGGATCCACTTAAGTGTCAAAGATACTAATTACAATGAATTCCTATGAGAAACAAAAATCCGGTCAAATTTGTCCTTCCCTTTGTCAAGTTTGTACCCCCATTTTACCAATCTCACAAGCCAGGCCCTTGAAAACTCTCTGCTATGTAACATATGAGTTTTTGTATTTATATTATCTTCTAATGATGTAGACTTTGTTAGATAGGATTATGAATCATCCTTTCATCTGTTACTCTTGTCAAGATAACGATCATGTTTCATGTCAGCACATTCTACCTAAGTTGAAGTCATTGCTTATCAAAAAGTAAAAAATAAGTTTAAGTCATTTTATGTTCCTTGTTTTCATAAACTAAGCATATTTGTGTGAACCACTTTGGTAGTAATTATGTACAAGTAATACAATAAATCATTTATTTCCGAATAGCTCTATTTTATAGAGTAACCAATTCAATTCTTTAGTTCCTAGTCCCTAGAATCCCCCAATGAAATTATTATAGAACTTCGTCTAAGCCATAATTCATACACAACCATGTAGAATGCATCAAAGTCAGTGGGAGGTGAATGCCATTGGAAGTGTTTCCTCACCTTCAACACATTCCTTTGTAGCATCAAATACTCATCAGAACTTATACCTTTCAATATCTTTTTCAATAAAGGTATGTCTAATGTAGTCACAACAATGGAAAAGCTCTTCCAGTTTAACACATCTGCAAATGGAAGATCATAATAATTGGCAATGATCACTGGAACACAACCATAATATAACGAATCACCGATTCGAGTTGTGTTCACTTCAAAGCCTTTAACATGAAGACAGAACTTGCTTCCTACTAACTCGTCCGCATATGGTGTTTTCAGTCTTCCATGGTGAACAAAGATTTCTGAATCATTTTTCCATGTCTCAAGAAGTTTTATCCGTACCGGGGAATTAACTCCTCCAGCAAAGAAAGCTAGCTTTTTCCTGTCATTTTTCACAGGAAAAAAAATGTTCAAAATGAGGTTTAATTCAAGGCCGGCTCAAACATAAGGCGACCTAACCCTTACTTTAAGTCTACCAGCAAAAAACATTTTGCTTAACACGTGGTAACCAGTGTGTGCTTTTCCATTGAATAAAATGAATTCGTTCAATTTTTTTGTTACTATGTCTCACTTAGTAAAATCTCGCTTGAAAGTTCGCTTTATACCTTAAAATATGTTGGGCCGGCTTTGATTTAATTAAAAAACATACAACAAAATATTTGAGAAATTATGTGGGATTGGTAACATGAATCAACCATATACAATTGTGTTCTGTCAAGAAGTTATATAAAAGGATGTGAATGATCGTGTGATAGGTTTAGTACATAAACTCTAGAACATGTATGATTCAGAATATGACAAATGCATGCAAGAAAAAGAAATGCTACCTATTTGATGAAACAAGGTTGGGAGGATTTTCTTTTCTTGGCCAAATTTGAGGTAAACTTGTATCCTTATGAGCAATATTGCCAGTTAGGAAATAGCTTGATGAGCAAACAACTTGAATAGCATTGAATTTCACAGCAGGTGCTTTCTCCATTGCAGACCTTCCAATTGAATGACATGCCACATAAAAGTGATCCGCACCTCCAGTGCGATTCCAATAAGGATACTTGTCAACGATATTCTGAAGGTAGTCTCTAATGAAATCTTGGATACCTTCCACGCCAACTCGAGGATCATGCCGCAAACTTGCTATGGAAAAAGGCATAAAGAAAAGGCCTGCTTCTGTTGGATCATTTGTAATGAAATGACTCTTCATAAGCACTTTTTTGAAGTAACTTTCACTGGCATAATTGCCACCAGGTTCAAGTTTCATTGGCAAAAGCACGTTTGCAAAAGGGTCATCTTCCCTGTTAGGATAAACATATATCTTAAAGCTCCTATTCATTTCCTTATAGTCTTCCAGAAAGAGATCTCTATCATGGAACAAGTTGTTGTTTTTCTCTAATTTTTCTGAACCATAAGAAACAACATTATTGGACTTGGATCCTTCAAATGGTCTTGCGCAAATCTCTTGATATATAGCATCATTATTTGAAATTTTCAAAGATAATAGAAATATGTTAACGTAAGCTACTACATATTATTATTTTCTACATGTCCAAGATAAATTTGTAATGCTATCTTGTTTATAAAGTCACTACTCACTATATATATGTATACATTTAATTTAACTTAGAAAAATGAGAATCCGACTTCAATTAGCATAAACTGGTCACAATTTAAAATAAAAAATAAACAAATTGAACAAGTTCAAGACCAAAAAAAAAATTATTATATGAAATACCAAACACGATACATCAGAACAATCAATTTTGCTAACGTGTGTCTTTATGACACTTGTTAAGAATTTTAAAAGTAAAACTTTTTCTTGAGAAATTCACTTTTAAACTTTCAAGTAGTTGAATGTACAACTTTTAAGATAAAATTTTTACATTTGATTTCTGAACATGTGTCTTTTTAAGACATACATTAGGATTTGCCTTTTAAATATATATTACTGTCTCACAAGTTTCATCTGAGTATAACTTACAATAATTTCTTATAGAGTGGCATAAATGTGAGCCATTTACTAAGCTAAGAATATGAAAATAGAAGAATACTGCAAATTGATATGGTATAAACTTTTAATCAGTCCTCGTAGGGTTGCATCAGTGATGCATAATAAGATAGTAAACTTCTGAAATTTTCTATATTAAAATAGAATAGTAATCAATCAGGATTAATCTTCTAATACCAAAAATTTAGAAATTCATGCCTTGATGCCCCCCAGCTTCATATCAATTGCACATGTTTATATATCACTTAGAGTAAGTGGCACACAAGTAAATAAAAAATTACAAGTATCATGTCAGGTGCACATGTTCATATATATCCACTTACAGTAAGCAAATAAAATACAAATTAGTTTGTCTTATTGAGAAAAAATTACGATTCATCAATTATGTTACCAGCATCTACATCACATAAGACAGTATCATGCAAGTTGCAACAACAGCATAGTGCCTTTATCTGTTGATAACTACGAAGCACATACTCCTCTAAGATTAAGCGTGTCGGCGTGTTCGACACGTATCAGTGTCCGATGCATGTCCATCAAATCAACTCAGACATCTGTATGATAAAGACATATTTTTTCTTTCTTTTGATACCCTTTAGACACATCTCAAAAACATATATGGGATTAAAGATGTGTCACAGTTATGAGTTCACGACATTAAATTTAGATTTTGTACAAAAATGATCTCATGAATCAACAACAAAGTTCCACCTCCTCTAACAAAGGGCACCTTAAAATTAGTGAATGGATGATTATTTTGAAAAGGTCAAACCATTATTAGAAAGAAAAAAAGTCTACCCATAAGCATATTAATGAATAAAAAAGTTAAAAATTGAAACTTTTGCATACCATTTGAGTTGGATTGAGGTGGCAGAACCCGTTGACTTTGTGGTGGAAGGCCATGACCCAATTGGAAAGTCTGAAACTTGGTGGAGTCAGAAGCATTGTTGTGTAAGGTAGTGTTTGGAGAAAGAAGAACGGGAAGGGAAGATAGTGAACTGAAGTGAGAAGTGGATTGGAGGTTGTGGTGTTGATGGTGGTTGGTGAAGATGATGGAGGTAGAGTAAACATAGAAGATAATGGAAAGAATGGTTAAGAGAGCTAAGGTAGTAGGAATGAAGAAGAAAAAGTTTCTGAATGAGGCTGCAACACGAAGCTGAGAGTATAGGTCGAGAGAGGAAGGACGAAGCATGGCATGGAAACAGAGTTTGGTGGATCCAACACGTTCTGATTATGATGTAAATCAGTTTGTAGTGCAATTTATATAATAAAAAGGGTTGTGTAGCTCAATTATCATGCGGTTACTCCTTTACAAAATGACAAGCTGGTGACAAGAATCTATAAGAACTAGAGAATCACTACTTTTGTCTATAATAGAATTGTAGAGATTGCTCAATTTCTTCTCTAAATTTAGAAATCACATGTTCATTCTTAAAGTTAAAGATCAATAATCAATTTAGTTTTTCTATCAACTAGTTTAATCTTTTGACAATTTATATTAAAAAACAATAGACTATTGATATTCTTAATTTTGAAACGGTGTTACTTTTTTCATATATTATATATTAAGTAGATTAAATTATTCGTACTAATACATTTATCTTTTGAATTTAATCTCATTAAATTTAATAAATTATTTTTTATTTTAATTAAAATTAAAATTATTATCAACTCAACTCCTTCTTTTTTTTTTTTTAAGATTATCTTCTGTCTCACTATCAATTCATTAGTCTTACTTTGTCGTATTGGTGTTCTCGATTACGTGTCGTTGTTTTCATGTTTGTCTTTGATTCTTAATGCAGATGGAGAGAGACGAAAAACGGCGGAGAGGTGGTGCAGCGTAAAGAATAAACTTGATTATTAAATATTAATTATTTAAAAATAGAACAAAGTGTAAAACTAAAAAATCTGGTGGTGTTAAATTTAAAATATGCTCAAATTTACTCATATATAACATATTATTATGCTATTGGTGATTTAATAGAAGTCTCTTTGATTTTTTATTCTCCTATTCTTGATTTCAACACTCCCTAGACTCAAATAAATGTTAATTTTTTTTTAATAGATGAGATGGTATAAATAGTATCAGAAATTCAGACAATAGAGTTTCATTTCGAACTCAAGACATAATATTCAATTTAACAATATATATTGACATTAACATTTGTCAATTGATATATAATTTAAAGATAATACTAATTGTTTTTATTATATTTAATTTAACGTTATTATTCTTATATTACTCTTATATTAATTTAATAATTTAAAATTTATTTTTCAAGACTTTTTTATTCTCGTGAGAAAGTCGTGAGAGGTAATTTGAAAAATACAATTAACTTTTTTTACTATTCTAAGAAAATTAAATGAATCGAACTGCGCTTTTCTCGAGAAGTATGAAAATAGTGTTTTTGTACCTATACACGAATATACGATAGCAGAAGTAATATTTCTCTAACTATATTCCTCCAAATAACGAAAACTTGGAGTCTGAGTCCCTTTGACCCATATCATAGAAATATGATAAAGATACAAAATTTAATAAAGATATAATTAATACTTGATTAAGTATTATTATATATTGTGTTTAATACACACATAATAATTAATAGAATAAAAATATTTTGTTTTATTATATATTTGATACGTATTTCATCGTAATATAATATATATTATATTTAAATAATAAAATTATCATGATAAATAATTATATATTAATTTTTTTAAATTAATTTATGATATTTTTAAATATTATAAATTAATAAAAAATATAAAAATTAAATAACTAATTTTATATTTAAAACTATCTATTTAAGCTACTAAATAAACAATTAAATTTTTAAAAAAAAATCACGAATAATCAAATAATTCTATTTTATTTGTTAGATAATCTAAATAAATATAAGAATTCGTTGATTCCAGGAATAACTTTGCCTAATAACTCAATATCAATGACGAATTTCATTAATTCAACCGTCAAATCAAAAATTATAATTGAGTAGATCAACTCTAAAAAATTTTATAAAATTTTAAAATTATTTAGTACTTCATTAAATAATTTCAAATAAAAATATAAGTAAATATCGATAGTTAGATTACATAGCTACAAATTTTAGATTTATATAAAACTGTGTATTTGGTCATTAATATATTATATTAATAATCAATTGTTAGATTGGTGAAATTTGTGGATATTGACTTATTAAACAGAGTAGTTCATCACAAAGTTACTCTTAGAGTCAATAGATCTTCACTCATATATTATATGTAAATGACAAAAATACACTTGTAACCAGTTTATATTTATTTTAAAATTTCAATTAGTAATCATATTTTTATAATTTTGAATCTTAATTTATTAAATTATATAAAAAGACAAAACTACCATTGTGATAAAAAGCTTAAATATTTTTAAAATTAATTATTAATATTTCATTTTTAAGTTTAATATCAAATTCAACTATTTTTTTATATTTATAGTTTATTCAATATAAATTTTTATATTTTTTATTATATTTTATAAATTGTTTTATATTTATATTTTATTATATTTCAATTTTATATTTTAAATTATATTTTACAAGTGTAATTGAATAAATTATTATTTTTATCATATTTGGCTTGATTCTAATTCAATTCATATGTTAAGATATAGTTCATCCAAAAAATATTCATGAAAAATTATGTTAGATCTTTTGTTGGATGTATATTGTAAATCTTGAACAAGGAGAAGATGGAACTAATAAAGATGAAAGTTGCACAAATAAATTCCAAAAGCGGCATATGTATCACAGTAAATTTTAGTTCAATTCTCCCTCACCAATCTATGTATATTGGATGCAAATAGATTAGTCGGCAAATCCATAAGGATACTTTGGAATATTTGAAGTGAACTGCACATTTACATTAAACCTATCGATCAATGATAATTTGCAGAATAAAACTCTTTCATTTAATCTCGTACATTAGATAAAAAAATAAATAATTTAAAAAATATTTTTGATAGAAATTTGACTCATATAACATAAAAATTGTGTTCTTATTTATGTCTTTAAAATATCTCTATTTATAGAGAAACTCCTAATTGGTGAAACTATTGAAAAAAATTGTAAGTCTTTCTAACTTAAGAGATGCATTGGTAGAAAAATATACACGACTACTAATAATGTTCAAAGAACAAAACCATTTTACAAATTTATATGCAAGTCTAAGTCTATCACAGTTAAAATATTTTTCAATGCGTGGTCGATTAAACTCTAAAAAAGAAGAACTCTGTTCAAAATCCTTCTAGCTAAAATTCATATGTCATATTTCAAGTTGAATGAACTTAGTGTAGCTATCAATTGAAGTTAAAATGTTTTTCGATGCGTGGTCAATTAAAGCACATTTAAAAAATGCTTTTAAAGTTATATTGTGTTTGTAAAATAATTTCTCAAAATTGTTTTTAACTTAGTAAAAAAAATTGAAACACACTACAAACATTTATTTCTTGTGTATTTCACTGCGTGTTTTTCACTATATATATACCTCATTTTTTAAGTTGACTCTCAAGCTGCAGTTGTTTTGAAATTTTGTCTATCAATTACATAAATCACTAAAAATCACGATCATCATAAACTCTTCGTGTACCACCAATTAAGTATCACAAATCAAATTAGAAATTTACATCTATCTCAAATATGAACATAGAAAATAGACCACAAATTAACATTAGAGAATAATAAAATTAAGATTTTGGACCGAGGCGTGTAAATACAGGGTCCTTAAATATTTATTTGCTTTAGTCGAAAATCCTCCATAATTCAACATGTTATTTTGAGAAATAACTTCTATGAAGATATCTTCATTGTTAACCCGTCAGATTGAAAAATAGAAGAAGAAAATTTATTTGTAAAAGATAATAAAAATATTTGAGAACTAAAGAGTCAATAACTTTTTCTCATTCTCATTTTTGTTCAAATATTGTTCGATATATATATATCATCTCTTAAACAACTGCACACTACAAAACAGTATATAGTCACCACTTTAATCCTCTATACTTTTCAATATACAAAAATTAAGACAATAAATTGGAATTTAACTTCAATTGTTTAACAGCAATTAAAATAATTTAAAATTGAAATCAATTTCTATTTGTAAACTATAACCGATGGTCAAATATATTCCTTCATTTAAATATTGTTATAACTACTGCATGAATAAAGTTAAAACCCTTCGTTCAAAGCAAATATTTTAATTTAACGATATCAAATAAATATATATTATCCTATTTAATTTAAAATTATTTCTAAAATACTTTTAAAATATTATAAATTTTTCATCACCCAGTTTTAAGCGTTCTTTATCCTAAGCTTCTTGTTTTTGAGTTTATGACGTTTGTAAGAGAATGTCTTGTCCTTTTATTCTTCTTTTTCTGACTAAGTGAAAGTTGTGTAAGATGTCAAACAAATAATATGTGACTCATTAAATTGTGAATGAAGTACATAGATTGTTTGTTCACGCTCTTTATAATATATTTCATCCCTCACAAAATAAGTATTACTTTAAAAAAAATTTCAATAAAAATATTATTTTCAGTTTTTAATTTGTAATGTAAGATTAATTATTATTTTTTCTTCTAATTATACCATATAATTTATACTTTTTTTACATTATTCTCTGTTATATTTCACTTCACATTCATGATAATGGAAAGCATGTTAATTGTTAATAAGCATGATTTGATAAAATTACTATTTATATTTTTTCTATACAGAGCCATTTCTTAATATGTGTTATGTAGCAAAATCGATATTCACTGTGAGACAATATAAATAATTTTTTTTTGATAAAACGAGGATATGGGTAATTTAAATTTATAAAATAATACACTCTCTTACATAATATTCCTTTAAGTAAAGAAAAAAAAACACTATTCCACATCAAGTTGCCTGTGTTTTAATTTATTGGATTTTTTTCTTTCTAAAAAGTATGATCAAATGTGTCTCATTATCATCTATCAATTATAATTATTGATTAATTTTAAAATTTTAAAAATTAGTTAATTAATTAAAAATGTTGTTAATTCAATTCATCTCAGATATTCAAGTCTATGTCAATCATGTAAAAATTTGAAGAATAAATATGCATGTGTTTTCTAGGATACTTTTTATTCTTTTATATATATATATATATATATGAATAGTAGATGAAAGGATGATAAAAATTGGAGAAGAAATAAAGAGAAGACAATAAGAGAGGTGGAAAAAGAAAAAGTAATAAAAAATGAAAAGATTAGAAAGAGATAAAAGTAAAAAATAATAAAATATGAGTAATGGTTGTAAAAGAAGTTAAGAGAATAAAAATTTATAAAATATTGAAAAAATAAGAGA